>WFKH01010931.1:53057833-53111881 GCA_016163765.1 Magallana hongkongensis
ACAGTTGTGCTCATGATTTCAGTTACTGTAACATTTTACAGCCTTGTCTATATTTTACATTTGATATAGCACTTTTTTCTTTTTTCAGTGGGATGTATATTGATTTGATAAAGTCATTTGAGCTAAAAATTAACAAGAATTAGTTGGTTTTTCATGTGTTTTACGGGTCTTATCAAATATGGATTTGGATAAAACGAGAGATTTGTTCAATATATTTTTCAACAAACTTTTTTCCTATCTGAAGTTTTAACAGTAATAAAAACAAGTCATAATAAACAAATAATAAGCTGGTTCATAGACAGTTAACTTGTATATTGACCATCTAAAAAAATGAAATACATTAAAGTAGTATATAACACGTAGTGCTTATAGTACTTGTTAAACCCATTCAATTCTCATTTAGTTACAACAAATAAAATTCGTGGGAACGACTTTTATTTCGTGGGCACGACTTTTATTTCGTGAGAACGAATTTTATTTCGTGGCGACGACTTTTATTTCGTGGCCACGAATTTAAAAAAAATATCTCAAGCATATGTCCTATGGCAGCCACCGTAGTGAAATATTAAAGTAGCTGCAATTTTCTTTTATTTCGCCAGAGGTTATATAGTATAGAAAGGCTACGTACTCATTTGTATGTATGCAACTTTTTATCACTAGTTACAAATCATGGCATATTCCCAAAATTTGCTATGCAGAAGTACATAACAGTACACTGACTTTTCTTAAAGCTACCGGGTAGATATGCTGTATTTAAGAAGTTTTTTTTTTTTGCAAAATTAAAAAATCGGATCCAATTTTTTTTCAGTACGATAAGCTATAGAAGAGAACGAACTTTCTGACAAAAGGAAGAATTAAGAAAGTACAGGACACCTCCATATTGTGACTTTTTTCTATCGAAATAAACGTCAACAAATTCAGCATACTGGTATAAATATTTTCTTTCACATTCTAAACAGTGAATCGCAATTGGATAAAGTTCGAAGCCCGCTAAGTAAGGGTTTTTACAATTTTTAATTAAAAAAAAAATTATTTTATGGTCATATACTGTACAATTTTAAAATTTTAAAACGGTGATTATATTTGGATATCTAAAGCATAGACGCTCTCCATCTAATTTTGTAAATGACGAATGATTTCAATTGTGATTATGGCATAGAGGGTACGTTAGACATGTGTATATATAGACTTGTCATTCGTCAGTTACAAAACTAGATGGGGAGCGCCTATAACGGAGCACTGTGTCTAATCAATTAAACAAGAGGCCCGTGGGCCACATCGCTCACCTGAGCAACAATAGCCATAATAATATCAGCTTAATAGAGTCATATACAAAATATCATAATTTGAACAAATTTTATAATCTACACTACCTGAGGATGCTTCCACGCAAGTTACAGCTATTCTGGCCAATTGGTTTTTGATAAGATTTTTAAAGATTTTTCTCTATATATTCCTATGTAAAAAGTTGACCCTCCATTGTGGCCCCATCCTACCCCCGAAGATCATGATTTAAATAAATTGAATTTATTTTATCTGAGGATGCTTCCATACAAGTTATAGCTTTTCTGGCCATTTTTTGAAAAATACCAACGAATTTTTATTTCCCCTGACCTTGAAAGGGAGCGTGGCCCATCAACAAACTTGAATCCCCTTCACCCAATAATGCTTTGTGCCAAGTTTAATTGAAGTTGGCCCAGTGGCTCTGGAGAAGAACTCAAAAATGTAAAAAGTTTACAGACAGACAGACGGACATAAAGACGGAAGTAATTCCAAGTAATATGCACATCTCTGATATATGTACAATTGATCTGCAAAACAACTTCCTATTTTGAAAACTGTAGGAGGAGTTATCCGTACAATAGGGGTACCCTTTTGGCAGCCGCCCGCCCGCCTGCCATTTTCACCATTTCAATAACGGGATTTTTCCTTTGGAAAACCTGGTTAAAAATTGTATGTTATGATGACCAATCCAAACTTTTACAAAATGTTCCTTTTTCTGGGTCAACCTTAAGGTAGGTCGCAGGTTTACTTTCGTCATCAAATTCTATACGCAACTTGAAGATCTTGATAAGCAAAATAAAAGTTCAAAGCTTACGAATATCATCTGTTTTCTAGATTTGAGACTATTCGAGATTATTTACATTAACTTTGATATTTCGACCCAGAAAATGTGGAAATGGTGAACCGGATAATCTTGCACATACTTACAAATTTGGTACCACTCTTTCCTCTAAATTATAAATATCAAAAATATTATGCTTTGCATTCTCTGATTTAGAATAAGAGGGCAAAATTGGGCTTTTTAAATTAATTTTCTAATCTTTATAATAGCAACTAAACAGATCTATTTTTTTAAAAATGTCTTTATAATACCATTACAAAAGAATCATTGTTATTTACAGGCCAATACAAACTGGAGGTACACGGGAGGCTGTATCCCCTCCCCCTTTATAATTTCGAATTGATAATAAAAATATGCTTTTTTAATCTCTTTCATACATATTTTCATATTCTCCAACATTGCTTATTTTTAGAAATGTAAGTTTCTATTTTAGCTTAAGCAGTCTATTATTTAGTAATTGCTATCACTAAATAAGTGGAACAGGTTAAAAAAAAATTGACGTCGTACTCATGTAGTCAAATACGGAAATACGGCAATTTTCGGTAAAATAATCAGAAATAAAGATAAATTAGCAAAAAATCTAGCGAAAACGCATATAATTTTTTTTACATAAACATTTTTTAAATCTCTTGTTCTTTACGCACAGAAACTGCTGATAAATTTGTCTAAATTGTTTAAAAGTTATTTGCAATTTCTCAAAATAACTCCATCTCAAAAAATGCTCATTTTCCTATATATTTCATTAGAAAAGCGTCAGCACAGCACCATCAACAATACCAAGTTCAAGGCGGTATTGCATAAAAATAGCTTAGGCGAATTTGATAAAAATTTTATATAATGTACTGTAAATCCTAAAGAACGATTTGATAAATTTTCAGGGTATGTTTTCTCGTGAGATTTTTTATGGGGTAAACCCGCGACCCACCTTAAGGTCAAGAGGGAAAACCTAATAATCTGCTTCTTTATGCTTTCAACCAGTTGGGTGTCATGGGGTGAAGTCTCTTTGGTTTTGATGCTTTCTTTTAATGTTTGGGGCTATCAGAATAGAAGATGGAGGAAAGACACTTTTAATTTCAAATAAAAAAGTTACCAGACTGAGTCTAACTAAAGGCAGTCCCTACTAGATACATTTAAATTTGTTGTAGGTGTAAAATAGTAGAGGCTGGCTTTAGTCAGACTGCAAAGTTACTAATAAAACCTAATCCGCAAAGACTACATTGCGATTTTCTAGGGGGTTCTACCAAAAGACAGGGGGCATAGCTTTTGGAAAGTGTCTGAAAACTCAACTAAAAAATGATGCTCAGATTATTAATATATGTCAAACTTTTTAAGTCAGTGTGTTTGGAAAGGTCAAAGAAACAATGTTTTAAAGATGGCCTTGTGGGACCTGTGTTCATTTGTGACATCTGTTCATCTGATTTTGTGAGGAATGAGATTGTCCTTCCATTTAATGTACTAATTTACTTACTCTCCATCACAGAAGACATAACACAGATACATCACAACTGAAAAGGTGTACACAAGAACATTTTAATTACTACATAACTACTTATTAACAGGAGAAAATATATAGTCTATAGAGTTCCTTTCTTGCATTGTGATGTCTGGATGCCAGAGATCAACAATAAGTACACAACGAGGGCCTTTTTCATCACTACCAAGATGGGTGACTCCATGAGGAAATGCATCATTAAATAATAAGCATTTGCCTGTCTGCCATTTTCTGTGCATCCCAGAAACTGTTAGGATGCATTCATCCATGGTTATTAAGCCTGGAGAGATAAAATTACATATAAAATACCAAGCACCTGAATTCATGTATCAAAAATGTAATGTTTGTGGACTAGAATTCACATATAAAATTCAGAAGATTAATTATCCATCACTACACATATAATTATATATAACTACCTAAATGACATCTAATTCTGATGTTAGTTGGCCCATAATGAGTTGATATTGTTGTTCCCGGATTAATCACAGAAAAAACTACATTTCCAAAGACATTCCTCTTCATTACATTCTGTAATTTAGAAACTAATTCAAAAGTTTTTCCACAAAGTTTGATGTTTTCTTCCATAACTTTTCCTTGATTGATGAGGTGAAAAACACGCCACTGCCCCTCGGGAGTGTCGTTCCTCAACCAACGCTCTTGGTGTTGTGGCTTGTTTATATTAAGAAAATCTGACAAAATTGTCTCCTTACTCTCCTCCAAAACTGTGATATCTTCTGCTAACCGAACATCTGAACACACTTCGTAAAACTCGGTAGGGTTCAATTCTTTCAAATCGAACACAAGAGGATTTGGACCGTTTTCTTCTATTAACTGACTAGTAGTTGAGTGTAATGAATTTCTGGTCAAAGATTTTGCAATCCTTTGAGTTGCATCTGGAATATCTGCTTGAACTTGGCATAATTGGTGATACCGCTCACATGCCCTTACCGTAACTTGGCGATACTGAACACAACGGACACAGTTAGGATTTCTACACGATGAAAACTCGGTAATTTTAGATATCTTTTTTGTCCCTTTTAAAAAGAACGCAATCACAAAAATACAAAGAAATACAATTAAGCATAAGGCATAAACATGTAGATACATCGTTATCATCTCTACTTTCACTTTACACTCTGTATGGCTCGGAACACTTCGGCCGATTCATGATAGCCGAGGGAATCGCCCGAAATTTGCCGAATGAGGTTTATGGAGACTCATAATAGGGGACGTACTAAAGACCTGAAATACTAATGACCTGAAAGACCTGAAATTTTATATAAATGATACTTTTCTAAGATTGTGGTCAATGAAATTACTGTGTGGGGGTTTACATCATATTTCCAGGTATTTATGTGTTAAAATATATCATACTAATCAGTTATTTAAGCAGGAATACAAAAGACCTGAAAATTTGAATTGACCTGAAAATTTGAGATGACCTGAAATTTTATATAATTGATACATTTCTATGTTCTGCGTTAATTTTAACACTAAACATTTTTTACAAATAAATTTTCCTTAATTTAAAGGGGCCTACTCTATACATCAAGTGCATCAATGCATTGTGATCTGTCTTTGGTTGTACACAGTGCATGATGTCCTATACTATACCAACATGTGCATGTACGAGCGATCTGTCTTAGGTTGTACGCTTGAGCACAAGTGGTTTTAACCCTCCCAAAGGACGGGGCTATACTTACCTTACCTAATCTATAATACATATGTACAGTCAATTGAATTTACAGTCTTTCATATTCAAAATACAATATACCCTATGTAAAAAAGCCATAACTCCAATATTTGTGGGTCCAATATTTATTGAATACATTGAAACTATATTAGAAAGTATTTCTATGAGAAACCATCGATGTGCAAACTGCTGCAATACTTTATTATGAAATTAACAACCAGTAACTTGTAGTTGACTTTTGTTGTTATTCTTCTTATTTTAAAACACCTAATTCTGTACTTGATTTGTAATTTGTACACTTTGATAAGCTGCAGACCTTTAAATAATAATTAAAGAATGAATAAATATATAATTATTTTTCTTTTAACAAATTAAATATTCTAGATGGAATTACATTTATTTTCTAATTATTTGGGTAATAACAATAAACTTTGATGATTCATTACAACTTTCTTGACTCTATTTGTGATTTCAGTTTAGCAGTGTTTATTTAGAACACACATTGGCTAGTCCCGTTAGGTGGCAAACAAAGGGGTTAATCTGTAATTGAGGGGAGAGGGGTATTACACTCCATGCATTTTTACCTGTATAGTGTATACACAAATTTAATGAACCGAAACAGTGTACAATTACACATGACTTAATCAAAATTAAACAGGATATATTCCATATATCTTTAACTCTTTCGCTTTTGTATTTTCTCTTAGATAATTATATAATGGTTTGTTAAGTAAGTGTAGTTTGAATTTAAAAGAAACTTGCAAAAATTCAAGTGACTGTACATATTGCAACATTTCAATCAATGCATTATAATGGTGTTAGCACCCCGGGGGCCTATCGTGTTAGTCTCCTTTCTTTGTAATACCTGGCTGGGAGTTAGGACATACCGGTATGTGCAATGACCCCAAACAGTAAAACATATGCAAATCGATGATAGTTCAAGTTTTAAACAATATACAAATAGTTTATTTAAATTTATTCATACATGTACCTTTTAAAACGGAGCATAAACGTGGCCGTGGTTGAGAAAAAAAGAATCGGAAATACGAACTTTACCCATCTTTAAAAAATGAGTAAAATTTATAATAAAAGTGTAAAATCAGAGGTTTTTAAAGGCAATGGGTTTATTTTGAGACGATAATTGCAGTTATGCCCGCCCATGAAAATATGGTGCTTACCAATAAAATTTTGGATATTCGATTTTCATAAATTGATATCCAATAAAATTTGATTTCAATTCAGTATCGATATAATGATAGATAAGATAATTCTTGTTTGAATAAGTCATGTCCAATCAAATTTTGTTTTTCTAGAATATTATAAATAGCTTTAAATTGTCAAACTTAATCACAGCCAAAATTTAAGATAATTTGACAATAATTATAATGTGCTTTTGTAGAGAGATCTTCAAAGAACATTAAATGATTGCTTAGATCTACCTGGATTATTTACCTGCTCAACTTTGGCTGATCAAAGAAAATAAAGAAATTGTTAAATAAATGCAAAAAATAACTTTATAGAATAATGAAAATAAATAAATCTTAAGAAAGTGGAATAAATAATTTTTTCCCAACATTTTATTACAATTATGATTTATAAACAAATCAATACTTTGGTAGTAATCATTTATTTCATAACATGAAGTATATTTCAACAAAATTTCATGTCAGCTCAAATTTTCAGGTCATCTCATATAATGTATGTTCATTATTTTGTTTCTTATTTCTGCGTAAAAATTGATAATGGTGTTATTTCATGTTCTTCAACACATTTCACACTGGAGTATGATAAATGCCAGACACAGTAATCTAATTTGACTCAGAACAACGTATCTTTTGCATAAAAATTTCAGGTCATCTAAAATTTTCAGGTCAATTCCAACTTTAAAAGGGGATCGCACTTCTGCGTAAATATTAAAATAACCGATAATGATGCTATTTAATGATATATTTCAACACATATATACCTGGAAATATGATAAAAACTCACAAATATACATTAAAATTGACGCAGAATATATAAATGTATCAATTATATAAATTTCAGGTCAGTTAATATTTCATGTCAATTCAAATTTTCAGGTCTTTCGTATTCCAGCGTAAATAACTGATCAGTATGATATATTTCAACACATATACCTGGAAATATGATAAAAACTAAAAAATAGACATTACAATTGACGCAGAACATAGAAATGTATCAATTATATAAAATTTCAGGTCATCTCAAATTTTCAGGTCGATTCAAATTTTCAGGTCTTTTGTATTCCTGCTTAAATAACTGATTAGTATGATATATTTTAACACATATATACCTGGAAATATGATGTAAACCCCCACAAAGTAATTTCATTTGACCAAAATCTTAGAAAAGTATCATTTATATCAATTATATAAAATTTCAGGTCATTTGAAATTTTCAGGTCAATTCAAATTTTCAGGTCTTTCGTATTTCTGCGTAAATAACTGCTCATAATGATATTTTTTTAACACAATTATACCTGGAAATATGATGTAAACCCCAACAAAGTAATTTCATTTGACCAAAATCTTAGAAAAGTATCATTTATATAAAATTTCAGGTCTTTCAGGTCAATAGTATTTCAGGTCTTTAGTATGTTCCTCATAATAGTTATATCCAATTATTCAAAAGAAAAAAAATGAACAAAAAAAATATCTATCTTTTTAAAGCTACCAAAAATTTGTTGCCATATGTTTTTTTTCTTCAATTATGACGGAATGCACACCCAGAAGAACGTTATGTGGTAAAAGATACATATATCATTATCAAATGTTAATACAGAAGTTTACAGACGCCAAAGATACGGCTTAAATCAACATATTTGTATAGAGAAAAATTTTACAATATCTATACGTAAATATATATCGTATATACCGGAATAACCATGCCTAAAGTCACAGAATACAAATGATACATTCAAAAAACCAACAAAAGTAGGCCTATTGTCATATCATTGACGATCACAAATCTCTTTTCGTTCTCTATCTCCCCTTCTCTGTTTTTTAAATTTTAATCATTTTGCACCTTTAAAGCTTCCATACATTTTGTGAAAATGTCAATAGCAACGCATTTCAACAACATGGCGGCCTGGATAAAGTGCGCGGTATTCATACGCAGAGCGTGTTAAAATCAGTTTATTTTGAATAAAGATAACACAAAATATTGCCAATTATTTTTTAAATCACTTAATACTTGTGTTTAAAGCAAAAAACTTGGATTTTTAATACTGTTTCAAAAGTTTGTATCAAGAACTCAATCGCGCGGATGTATAAAATCACTGAACATACCAAAACTTCTGCAAGTTAGCAGGTTGTTGTGTAGAACTAAAATATTTAAGAAAATGGACAACCGATAAATTTACATGAAATTCAGTTATCACAATGGATGATCCGAGATTCGAATGGGTTGGAAAACAGGTTGCTTTGGCCCTTGACATCAAAGAACCTGAAGTTTTTGAGGAATTACTAGAAAGAGATGACGGTGTCTTTGAAAGGGGTCTTGGAAAATTCCTCAATGACACACCAGAAGAAACTGAGTCTTCGATTCTGTTTTACAAAATAATCAGGGAAGAAGAAGAGGAAGTAGAAGTAGAATGTGGTACGTAAGATTGTTAATAAATAATGGGAGTGTGGGATTAGGATCAATATTATATACTATTACTAAATTTAAGTGCACTGTACGTGTGATTGTTTTTTTTAAAATACATTTTTCGACTTCCATGTACGTACTGAATACACACATTGACCAATGTTTGTGTTACCTGAACGCATAGTGTATATTGTCAAGCCACATAATTGCCCCCCTTGAGGTTGCTGCTAACGGAATGACATAAGGTCAAAGATTAATTGTTATAGAGTTTTTTTGGCTTACACTTTTACACTGATGTGCAATATGTTCATTTATGTGCAAAGTGCAAGTGAAATATAAGCATATTTATATTCTTGATTCACCCTAATGTACTGTCTAGTCATTCCTTTGTCTGTTGTAAATGCCTTTTGCCTGGACTTAATAAAAACAATTAGTTTTGTACTTAATTTATTCTATAGTCTGTCCCAGCTAGCTAAGATATACAGTTTCCATCCCTTGTTATTGATTTTCTTACTAAATACACATACCTCTTACCTGTCAATAAAAACAACTGACATCAATATGTGGCTAAATTGAAGTAAATTCTAAGATTTCTCCTCTCACACCTTTCTATTTTTATACCCAGAGAAATTCACAGGAACGAAAATGCATTGCTCTGGGAAAATCTGACATCTTTTATTCATTTGGAAATTCTTTGGACCCCCTTGCCCAATTTTTAACATCATCATCATTGTTATCTGCTAACACAACTTCGACATCATTTCATGTCAATGGCAATGCAAAATTCCCTTTTGGATGTGTATTGAAACCTGTAGTGATAGAGGGGATTGGCATATCAAAACAGAAAAACTGGACATTTTCATTCTATTAAATGAAGTTTGAATGTAGTTAAGGCACAAAGGTATTTATGAATATTGAAATATAAATCAAAAAGTGGTGGAAGAAGAATCTTGGGAATGTTCAATAGTTCATTTGTGCCTCTTTTAAGAGTTGCAACTGAGAAGCAAGTAGTTAATTTTTTTTTAATAATATAGGGGTGGTGAAATTTTCAAATGCGTAATTTATATTACCGTATTTTTCGGACGAATCGTCGATGCGGACGACTAGTCGAATTGCTCATTTTTAGCCAAAATTTTAACAAATTCCTACGATACGTCGATTCAGACGATACGTCGATCTTATCACTTCTAAATGGCGTATAAAACTGCAGTAACATTATCAGTGTATGATGCCACGATGTCCCCGATATTGCTACCAATTATTATTAATGATTGACATTTAAACAATTACGCTTTATACTTATGCATCATATTTTCAAATACCGGTAACATCTATAAAGTCGCTTGCATTGTAAACAATTCCCGATATCGCGTGTTATGCAAGTTGTATGAGAGTAAACTAAACTTACTTTGTCAGAAATATTTTATTCCCTTAAAATAATTATCCACTCTAACCATCGCCAGTGTATTCGCCATTACGTAACCAGCCACCTGTTGACTCGGCGCGTGGTCAATGTTTGTTTAACAATTTCCGGTGTCAGAAGCATGCACCTGTCTCGTGTCGGACTTCAAGGGGGATCTCAAGTGCAGAAAGCTTAGCAATTACTGTGATTTGATGAAACTTGTTTACTTTGTATACAGTAATGCAGTTACACGCTATTGTTTTACATAGACACTGTTAGAAATAGATCGATCATTTGTACGACTTGATAATGACGATATACGACATACATACGTTTCCTAAAATTTTTATTTAACAACAATTAAAGAATTGGACAATAATTAATCAATGAACTTTAATCACTCTTATAACGGTACTCTTTATATACACAGGGAGTGAACACGCCGTATAGATCTTAGTCTTAGGGAATGATTATTACATAGCACAACCGATGTCAGCCTACTGTATAAACATTAGTATTGATAATTGCCGATTACGTATTTTAAGATTGAATTTGACCATAAATTATTTCTTATTTATACTTTCCACTAACAACTCTTTACTAATAAAATAATAAAACTTAAAAACATTCCCCGGACTTATACTGCAATAATTTTTTCCATTCAAATTTGGTTTCAATTTTACTGCGCAATGTTATCTTCCCATTAGTGTCATATATGGAACCATGTGACGATGTGTTTATGAAAACGGAACGGTAAAACTTTTAATTGATTAAAGACATGTACCATTTTTTTAATTACCGTTATTATAATGTATACTGGTGTTAACAAATGAGTGAAAACGATAATTAATAAAGATGAACGATGAATTCAACAAGGTAATTTCCAAGCACACAGCCAACTCAAGATGATTAAAACCAAGATTTTTAATGCTATTTTTAACAATTTTCTGACCTCAAGCCTTAGACAAGTCGATTTAGACGATAAGTCGGGTGCTCTGCTTCAGAGAAAAAAAATACCGACTAATCGTCGGAAAAATACGGTATTTGTCTGTATATCCTCTTAACAGCTTGACAAATTGAGATTTTTGTTGTTGTTGTAATTTTGTGTGATCTTATACAAAACTCCATGCAGTATTATCTGATATTTTTTCAGAGCCAGAAATTCCAGACATTGAAGAGGAGGAAGAGCCTACAGAGCAGACAGAGGGGGAACAGAAAGAGGCAGAGGAGGGGGAGCCGCTAGGGGAACAGCCCCTGACTGTCTCAAGTCCAACAGAAGAGGAAGAAACATCCAGGAAAGGTAATATAACAATTTCATGTATATATTTGTATTAAAAATTTTTTAAAAAATGTTTTAATTTCCAAAATAGAAAAAACATTGGTAGATTCTAATTTCTTCATTTTTTGATTTTCTTCAAATATAGATGTATATTTTGTTGTATTACTGACTTATTTCTAAAATTATTACAGTATCATTTAATTGATTTTCAGAAAAAAAATATACTGTATACGATTCTCTAATGTTTTCCTTTTGATTATAATACATGTATAATAATCAAACATTTATACTAATACCTGTGTATATATTCATATGAAAAACTAGGCCATAGTAGAAAAGGTAATGTGAAGGGAGAACTTTTTTTTAGCTAGAGTAAATGCTATTGGCATTTGAAGACTTGTGGATTACTACACTGGTTTATATATATACAATATTTATATGCAGTTACAAATACATGTATTGGAAATGGGATGTGTTGGTTGTGTGATGGTAGAAGATATACTGGAGTATCATTAGAGGCTAGAATAAACAAAATAGAGAAATTAATCTTAAGGAAATACCTGCCACATTTTCAGGCATTGTTAATCCCTATGTTTGAGTAAAGTTGAAATTAAAATGAATTTAAATGATTATCAAATCATTGAGACCTATTCATTTACTGTAATAATGTTTTGCAAATTAAGTTTTAAATTGTCCTTGCAAGATTGGAAATGCACATCGAGAAGTAAGCATTCAAGTAAATTAAGGTGTACTGTATTCATGTTAACAATACCCACTTTCAAGTGTTCAGAGCAGGGCATATGTTTGAGAGGACACACATATATATTAATTATGATTATCTGTAAGAACTTTTTTGAAAAAATATTTGAAGAATAAAAAATCTCTCAAAACATGTTGAACCAAAAATTAAAAGAATCAATTTGTTTAATATAATAATGATAAATGCATTTATATTTTTAAATGTGAGTGAATGTGTTGTGACACATGAATTTATATTTGGCTGTTTGCCTATATATAGGGACTCCTTCGTCAGGTAAGCTCCAATCCACTGAAGTAGATTTAACCCTGGCTGATTGTATCTGTCTGTTGAGAATAATTATAACAAAGATTAACAGTATTGATTAACATTGGCAAGAATTGAACAGATAGATTATAAGTGAGTCACAGTCTGCATTTAATACTTTGAATCACACAAATATCAACTTAAATGTAAAAAAAAAACCCCACACTAGAAACAATTTCAGATATAGGTAATTACTGAATGTAAAGATAGAATTGCACGCTGCACCTCTCGAAACTAGATTTCATTTC
Organism: Magallana hongkongensis; assembly: GCA_016163765.1. Lineage (NCBI taxonomy): Eukaryota > Metazoa > Mollusca > Bivalvia > Ostreida > Ostreidae > Magallana > Magallana hongkongensis. The sequence goes on from WFKH01010931.1 coordinate 53,070,748, forward strand.
TTTGATACTTTGCATGTAGAAAATAGTTGTTTTCTGAGAAGGAATGAAAAAATATGCTTAAAGCTCTTTGATTCTTAAATTTCATGGGTTGAAGTCTTGAGTGAGATTTGAACCACTTACCCTGCAATATCCAAATGTTAGACACCTTTTGATGTTTTTACAAGTTTTATATGTCAATTATTTAATCAGGACTGAGTGTTGTTTTACGTTGTTCCATGTACTGTATATGTATAGTTTATATTTAATCAAAGAATATCTTTGCATTTAGATTTTGATTGGCAAACCAAAATATATGTAATCCAATAAAGTGTAATAAATTGATACATTTGCTTTATTTTTTTTTAATTAACCATGAATGTGTTAAAACTGAATTACCATTAAGTTACAAGTACCTTTGAAGTTTTGAAGTGTTTAATGAAAAGTGTGTTTGACTGTTTGAATAAATCATAGATCTGATGAGACTTTTGGTAATTTACATGATATTGATACTGTTTAACACTGTAAAGTAGAAAAAATGAGTTGCTTTGTAGGAGCATTTGAGTTCTTACTTTAGGAGTTTAGATATACACAACAAGAAAAGAAAGATTTATTCCAGTATAATTGTATTATTAATGTAATATTTTCAATGATTTTAAGTTAATTGAATTGCTACTCATTTTTTTATATTGTTTAATGTGAAATTATAAGTGAAATTTTTATCTCAAATGAAATTTGCTCTTTTTAACTAAAAGTAAATCTGAAAATGGTTACCTCATATATTAAAAAAGGTGAACATTTCCCAGTGTTAATTGTTTTATTAAACAAAAATTTAATAGGGAGACGAAAGAAGCGTGCCAAAAGTGAGACCACTGATAAGGATGGTGCTGATGATGCAGCCAAGACTCCTCAGGACGGCGATGGAGGAAAATCGGAGGGGGGTGACCAGGGGGAAACGGCCGAGGGTGAAGGAGCCGAGGAGGAAAACCCTGAAGACAAACAGCCCAAAACAGTAAGGGAATAATGAACAGCTAGGTGTTAAAGAAATATATGGAAATTCATTTTATTGGGCTTAGTCAAGAAATACATGTACCTAGCCTCAAAAGAACATAGTTTGTGCACAAAAAAACATGATATTTATTCTTTCTTCATGTGTTTATTTTGTATGGAATATATTAAATTTCAATTGATTGTTGAAGACTATAGATATACTTATATTACAGAAAATCATCATTCAAAAAGTGATGAGGACCTATCTATACATGTGCTATCAACATCTCCCAGAGGAAGTGGCTGACACAAAGAGTGTGTACTTCTTAAGGAATACCCCAGGGATGGTCCCCCTTCCAAACAGTGTAGAGGAGGCAAATTCTGAACTCCCGGGATACTTTGAAATGGGTATCCTCAATGGCCATTCTCTTGTAATGCTTGAGCAGATTATTTCTCAGGTAAATTATAATTTTGGTTACTTTTTGAAGTACCGGTAAGATAATAGATTGAAATATTTTATATAATTTTTTATATTTTTTATTGACTTTAAAGTTTGCGTTTTGTATGTTTAAGATTATATGTAAATTATTCAATTGTAGGTGTACATGCCATTGTTGTCATACAACCAACATCGCAATGGTGAGAGGAAACCTGAAGCTAGAGCTGTAAGCAGGGCAGACACCAAGGCCACAGAAGCTTCAATGGCCGGAGAGGAAGGCGAGGAGGAGGAGAAACCCAAAGTCAATGTGGCAGAATCCAGAGCGAAAGCCATGCTGAGAGACGAGTTCCTTATAAACATGCAGAAATTCGCATCTGGGATCAATAGAACTATCCAGCAGATCGAAGGAGAAGTGAGATTGGAGATTCCAGAGATTGAACTTGGTGATCTGAAATTGGAAGAAATTTTGGCAGATAACGATTTAATGACCGTTATCAAAGACTCTTGTTCTGAATGGGCAAAGCAAGTAAGAGGTGCGTTGGATGCAGAATTGAAGAAAACTCCACAAGGAAAAGGTCCTTTGGCAGAAATTGACTTTTGGAGGGAAAGGAATGCCTCTTTGAGTGCTTTGACTGAGCAGCTAAAATTACCCATTGTTGCTCAAATGATTGAAATTTATAATCAAGTGGAAGTGGATTTTACAGATTTAAAGCCAGAGTTGAACAAGTATTATGTTGAGGCTAAGGACAATGTGAGATTTTTGTCTACTCTGGAAAGACATTTCAAAAATATTACCCATGGAGCTACATTCCAGGTAGTGATAGAGACCATCCCTTCCATGATGAATGCCCTACGCATGGTCTGGATTATCTCCAGACATTACAACAAAGATGAACGGATGGTGCCTCTTATGAGCAGAATCGCTTGGGAGTTGGCTGAGAGAGTTAGCAAAGTGATCAACATCAGAACTATTTATGGGTAAGGAACTTGTTTTAATTGATATGTTGGCAATACTGAGTAAAACTTGCAATAAAGAAAGTCCTGGGGACATAAATTTTCAGTTCCTGATTGTAACAGATTCTAAATATCCCTGTGAAAAATGTCCAATTCTGGGGAATGGGAATATATATAAACAAGGGTTATTGTATAACAAATATTTTAATGAAGACAGAAGGTTCACATGTTTAATTTCTTCATCTTTATCAACAGTGGGGAAGGTCCGGTTACAAACACAGAAGAAGTCAAAGTCAAAACTTCAGAGGCTAAGAGAATGTTGGAGGTATGGAAGGAACAATACTTTGAGGTCCGAGCCAAAATTGAGGCCTCTGGGCGGGACCAGAGATGGGAGTTTGACAGAAAGAAGTTGTTTGAGAGGACAGACCACATGGCAGTCATCTGTCAAAACTTGTACGATGTTGCTCAGGTAAGTGCATTCTCTGTGGAGTAAATTTTTTAGCTATACAGTAAAGCTTAGTGGTGCAGGCTCTTGGAACCTTAGCGATTTTGCATTAAATCTGATTCAAGGTTCATTGGGAAAAAATGGAGAGTAGTACATCATTGAAATATAATTCATTCATCTAAGTGTCTCTGTTTTGTTTTTGTCTCATATGATAATTTTATTTGTTTATCCCTATTTGGATATAGGTTTTAGAGGAATTCTACAATATTTTTGGACCTGAGCTTAAAGCTGTTACCGGTGACCCAAAAAGAATTGAAGAAGTTCTGCTGAGAGTGGACAACCTTGTTAAACCACTGCAGGAAGTGGGATTTGATCCATTTGAGATTCAGTACAAAAACTCCTGGAAGAGTCAAATGGAACATTTCTACAAGCAGGTGGAGTCCATTGAAGGAGAGGCCAAGATGTTCATTGATGAATCTTTCCAGTCTCTCAGATCAGCAGAAGGGGCTTTTGATATGCTGCTCAACTTCAAGCACATTAGATCAAGAAAAGCTATCAATGATCAGATGATGCAAAAATTCAAAGATATTTTGGTGCAATATGAAAAAGAGGTATATTATTCAAATTCAATTTCTTTTTCATTAAAGTTGTTGTATGGTAGTGATAAATATATGCAGCGATGTGATAAGGTTCTTTCTTTCATACATGTATTAAAAGTTTCTGTAAGTTTTTGAATAAAAATGATAAATACTCTTAATTCTAATAGGTGACAACCATGGATGAATTGTTCCAAGCTCAGAAAGATAATCCTCCCTTACATAAGAACCATCCCCCTGTGGCAGGGGCCATTTTTTGGGAGAGATCATTATTTCATCGTATCAAGCACACAATTGTACGCTTTCTGACCATGGAAGATATGATGCAGAGTGAAATGGGAAAACATGTAAGTAAATAACAGTATTTATCATGGCAATTCCTTTCAAGGTCTTGTACTTACATGTTAGTAGATTTATGAGCTGGGTAAATCAGTAAGTTATGTTATAATGCAGGCAACTCCTGATTATCAACTTTTCAATCCAAAAGGTTTGTTAGCTATTCTGAGAATCACCCAGTTTTAGATAAGATGAATATGTAATGTAAACATACATAAAAAAGGCACTCAAATTTAGCTCAGTCTTCCTCTTCAACTGCATAATTGTAAGTTTGAGCATTGAGATCCTACGTTCTATTTTTGTATTTCATTAAATCATATATTGGGATGAACTTGAATGATTGGAAACAAGTACCGGTAAAGGTGTGAAAGGTCAGAAAATATGATTTTATGACCCCTTAATTAGGTATGTTTACAGAAAATTGAATTAATTTCTATATGGGTGCTTTATAGGCACGAGCAAAATACCTTAGTGTAGCACGGCAAATGAAGTTCTTTGAGGATCAGAGATACGAAGAATGGAGACAGAATGTAGAGCAACACTTGCCATCTCTGCTGAAGAGAAATCTGTTGATCAAGCCTCACCATGCTGCGGAGGAAATGAGAGCTGCTGCTCAAAAAGAGGCTGATGAAGCAGGTATGTGCTTAACTTTAAAAACTGGTGTAACATTTCACTTTCTATTTGGTAAAGGTTGTTTATAATTAGCTTTTATCATACTAAATGCTTTTTTATATTAAAATAATAACATTTATATGCAACATCAATTAAGCTTTTTTTTTAATATCTTTTACATTTTTTTATTAGCTCACCTGAGCTGAAAGCTCAAGTGAGCTTTTCTGATCACCCGTTGTCCGTCGTCCGTCTGTCCGTCCGTCTGTCCGTCTGTCCGTCTGTCCATCTGTAAACTTTTTACATTTTGAACTTCTTCTCTAAAACCACTTGGCCAAATTCAACCAAATTTGGCACAAAGCATCCTTATAAGAAGGTGAATATAAATTGCAGAAATGAAAGACAGATCTTTATTAAAAGCGGAGAAAACCTCGAAAATGTAAAAAAAGGGGGGTGCATTTTAAAAAATCTTCTTCTCAAGAACTACTGAGTCAATTTCAACCAAATTTGGCACAAAGTATCCTTATGGTATGGTGAATATAAATTGCAGAAATGAAAGACCGATCTTCATTCAAAGCAGAGAAAACCTCGAAACTGTACAAAAAGGGGGGGGGTGCATTTTAAAAAATCTTCTTCTCAAGAACTACTGAGTAAAATTCAACGTAATTTAGCTAAAATAATCCTTATGGAAAGGAAAATATAAATTGCAAAAATTATGGGCTAATTCTGTTTCAAATTTGAGTAATTTACGTAACTAATAATAAAGAGATAATAGCGGTAAATCAGTTTATAACTTCGGGTTCGGTATTCCATATCTCGAAAACGAAAGTTCTGTGTGAAGCTGCCATGTTGAACGCATGATAAACGAGTTAAACTGACAAATTTGCTTGTTGTGCAACACTTTACGTGCGATGGGAATATTTGAAACATGCAAAATATATTTGTGCCGATTTTGTGAAGTAAATTGAGGTTAAATATTTCAGTGCTTTGACATTTTAACGTGTGACGGTTGTTTTAGCTTGTTTTGATTTTCGTTTCATTTTCGTTACTTGAGGAGAACTATCGCCTGTATTTTGGGATTTTTACGTATCAAATCAAATGTAGACTTCGGTAAGTCAGAGAGCTGAGTATTTACCTGCGCAAAATGAGCAAAATCTGATGCACTTACGGCATATTATAAAATACTATACATTTTATTGGTAACTCGGTACGATACCTACGTAATGGTTAATTAATGGAACGTGTTTTGTTAAGATGCTCAGCATTTTCAGTCTAAGCGGAGATTGTTTTCGCTGCTATATATATGTTGAAAAATAAATTGTGATCTTTGTTTTCGTGCACGTTTCTTCTGTTTTAATTGTTTACAATTTTCTATTTACTTACCGTATTTGAGTGTCAAGCTTCAAATTATAAGCAAGATACAGAGCTTTGCTCACAATTTTCTGTTTGTACACAGAGCTGAGGCTATGCTTTTGTGCTTTTACATTTTAAATGCTGAATAGGAAATACCAAGTTTAAAAATCTTAAGTTGAATGTAATAAACTCGTGTACAAAAAAAATTGACTCAAACCTAGCAGAATTGTGAGCTCTGTATCATGCTTATAACTCTACGATTGAAGCTGAAGTTTTAATTGATCACTAGAAATTTCTCGCTAAATGTTAAATACTTGTTCAGAAAAATTAAAGGAAGATATGCTGTAACTACTTTTTGGGGCCCCCGCCTTATACGATGAATTACTAGTATATGAAATTTACACCAACTTTGATGGTTTATCAGACAAAACTAAATATAAACGATCTCTTTAAAATAGTTTCCATAGTGTTACGGGGATAAATGTTTTATCGCTCTTAAGAAAATATTACAGCGGAAAATCATATTGGTTTGTAACCATTTGTTGTTTTTGAATAAAGATGAAAATAATGGGTGAACCTTAGTAAAATAGAGTGATATTCCTGTCAATACATTGCAGTTGTGTCGGAAGCAAATTGAAAATGGGTGGGGGAGGCTAGACCTTATATATCGGAAATCTTGACAAGCAAAAAAAAGAAAAAAAGAAAAAGGATTTTGAGTACGGCTATGTCTAACTTTGCCAAAAAAAGGGGGGGGGGGGTCTTGCATAGGATCTTGTTTTCAGTAAAAATAGTATTTTATAAAGGTACAATGTCAAAGATTAAGTGTATGCAAAAATAAGTAAAAAAGTTGGATACTTCACAGTATTCCTTTTGATATTCTACTGATGGACCATATGGCACAATATCCTTTGAACACCAATATAAACCCATTGTTGCTCAGGTGAGCGATGTGGCCCCATGGGCCTCTTGTTCATTCATAGTAGATGAATTTAATTAACAAGTAGAAAACACATCAAATAATCGCTGATCACTAATAATGTATCACCTACATAGATATACAGTACTTGTGTATCTGTGTATGTAAATTGACCTTCATGTGTAGCCTAAGTTGTCTGAAATCTTGCATGCTGTTGCATGTAATGTGTATCTGTTCATGTATATAGCACACCAGCATCATGCAAATATAAACCCAGACCAAGAGCACCATGGTGCAAAAACTGAGGGAGAAAATCAGGAAGCTGATCAGTCAGCTGATCAGAGTAACCAGGGTAAACAATGCTGTTGCCGTGCGACTAATTTGTTAGACATGTTTATCTTGCAGACTTGTTCTCGTAGATTTACACCTGATTTCAGCATTTTTATGGAAAAAAAAATCAGAAATATCTGAAATAGTTCATTAATGTAATTTTTATTAAATTCTGAATCAGGTGTGAATTTTCTTCAAAGTGTGAACCATCCTACAGAATCCCTGTGCTGAACCTCTTTTGACTGTCTTTATCTTACACTCTTTGTTCTTTAAAGTCACGGTGCACTCTTCAAATATTGCATGTGCTTAGCCTAAGCTGTAGCAAAACAAATGCCATTGAACATTTTATGGAAGTTTATCTTCAAGAGTTTCATTAAGAACAAGAAATCTTGTTGTTAGAAAGTTGTATATTTTTTTATGTTTTACTGTTCATGTTGTACGTAGAAAGGTAGAATTTGAAGTAGAATCACCTTTCTAGAAAAATTAGAAATTTTCTGGTGTTGTACTTTGCATCTTTTATGTCAAATAGTTTCTTAGTAATTTAAACTAAGTTTTTAATATTATTTTTAGTATACATACTCTCTTTCCTGAATACTGTTTTTTCCTTCATTAAAAGATAATGAATTGAATAGGACAAATTGATATTGAGTTTGCACTTGCACGAAGCACACACTGTCAGTTTTGATAAGCACTAACTGGTCTGTCAGAAATCCTTCAGCACTGTCTAGGTACCATCTTAAAATTGATTTATATATCTTCTCTAAAATTGATATACAATGTATAAGTTTTTTTTAATAAATAAAACCATTGGTATTGTTACAATTGATGAAGACTTCATTCATGTTGACAGAGATAGCTTCTGTGATAATTAGCTACCAGCAAATATATGAACTCCTATGAATAAAGGATATCATGAATTTTTAATTCTTTCCACTTCAACTTGCAGCTGTGCAGCTGAAATACTTGGTTGACTTTGACCCACAGCTGACAGAGATCATATCTGAGACTAAATACATGGAGCAACTAGGATTCTCTGTACCAGAACTAGCCAGGAACGTAGCTCTTCAGGTAAGTTAGACAGGACTCCACTGGAAAACTAGAGCTTTAATTCTTCAACATTCACATTAATTTTGTCTGTGGTGTGGGAAATGGTTTGGGAAATGTACATGTCAATTAATTGATATTGGGTGAATATCAAAATTTTGGAACTGAAAGAATTTGGTTTGGTTGTATTTTTTAGGAAGAAAAGTATATCAACTATGTTGAGGGTCTGCGTTTCATGCTCAGCAGATACCATGCCCTGCTGTCCTCTCTGGATCAAGCTGAGGTAAAAACATTACAAAAATTCTTGGCAACCAAAATTTATGTCTATTTAATAATATGAATTTAAATGCATATTAGAGTTGCTGATAAATGTTAAAGAGATATTTTTGAATATATTTTAATTTGCCTCATTTAGATTTTGAATTATTTTGTTTTGACTCTTATATATAATTATTCTAGACGAGTTTGCTAGAGGACCACATGAGAGATCTTCGTCGAGTGATCAGACCAGGTTCCAAGCGTCTCAACTGGAACTCCCTGGGTATCAACGACTTTGTTCTAAAGTGTAGAAATGTAAGTATATACATGTATAAGTATTCATACTTTATGAAATTGATATTATTGGAGTATGAATTTTAGGAAAAAAATTTTCAAAATGAGTAATTTTGATCATGATTCATCAATATCTATGGATTCTTTTTTAAGGCCATTGGAAAATTTGAATCTCTAGTCAATCAGATACAGAAGAATGCCAAGGACATTAACCAGAGGTTGCACATGATTGAATGTTGTAATCTGTTTAAACCACCACCCCAGAAATTTCCTGACACCCTGCCTAGCTGCAAGGTATGGATTTTCAGAATGATTTGATTAAACAAAAGAGCTGTTAGGAGAAAAAATTTTCCACTGTAAAGATCTTGCTCTGTAACTTGCTAAATGCTTTTTGTTTAAATTCCAGGAGTATTTTGAGCATGTGGAGAGAGAAAGAGGCAAAGATTTTGAGATTCTTGCCAGAAAATATCGTGCAATAGGACCATTGTTAACAAAAATGGAAGGACTTGTAGTGCACACAAATTCTGGACGTTCTCCCAAACTAAGTGCATATTATTCCTATTGGGAGAAGAAAGTGTATGACGCTTTAACCAAATTAATCATGAGCAATTTACGGAGATTTGAGGTGGCTCTACGGACTAGCAAACCCTTGTTCCAGGTGGAAACTCTTCTGGCAGCTCCTGATGTTGTCCTCCACCCTCAGGCCAATGAAGTATACAAACTGACTCTTCAGAGTGTGAGAGATTGTGTGGAGGGGTAGGCATTCTTAGCCTTTTATATGTTGATATTTTTCAGTGTTGCCTGTTTTTCATGAAATCAGTGGCTCAAAACAAGTCTTATAACTTAGATTTTTCCGCAATATTGCATTCAATATTGATCTGTTTGCTGTATTCTGAATAATTTTTGTTCACTTACATACTTGTAGGACTAAGTTATTTTTGAGATGGATGCAAGGAACTTGTATTGAGACTGCACCTCAGAAAGTGGAAGGAGAAGATGAACCATACGTTTTCTGTTTCTTCACTGACATTTCTGCCAATCCTGAGATCATAGACTATGTCCAAACCATTCAGACTGACATCAAAAACACACTCACCAACATGACGCGGTATCTCAACAGGTGGAAGAAATACAGAAGTATCTGGAAAGTTGATAAGGTATGGGCTACAATCTTTGCTCTTCTAATCCAAGTCTTTAACTGAAAAATGAGATATAATCAGTTGATGAAGAATCAGAATAATGGGGTTGACTTAGATCAAGGGGGAGGGGAAGTCCAAGAAAGGAAGGGTAAAGTATCTAGGTGAAGGGGTTTGATTAACTTCTCCATAATTTGCAAGGAATGTGAATTATTATATGATAAGATTTCTTTTCATCGTAGCAAGCCATTGCTGATAAGTGGTACCAGAAGGGGCCAACAGTTGTTGCATTTGATGACAAGTTACAGTATTACTACAAAACCATAGATGAAGTAGAAACCCTGCCTCTAGTCAAAGACCAGGATTGTATTCGTCTACACATGGGACCATTAGCTTCTTCTGTGAAGGAGCATGCCAAACAGTGGATCGGACATCTTGGAAAGATCTTGCGAGACTCTGCCAAAGAATCGCTCTACAAACTCAGGGATCAACTGGATGTGAGTATAAAATTGTACATGTATTAGGAAAAATAACTTAATGATAGTCTGTACTCTTAAGTACCAACAAAGCATATTACACAGCCTGCATTGTTATATATTTGTATAATTTTAACAGGACAAGTCAGATGATCTAGAGCAGACTCCTAGTTCTTTGGAAGACCTCAAGTTTGTCCTTACTACTATATCAGACATCAAAAGCATGTCTCTAGATGTGGAAACCAGAATCCGTGATGTCCAGGAGCGATACAGGACATTATCCATGTACTCTATTGAGGTAAAAAGGGGCTTCTTATTATTTTGAAAATTATCAATAATTATTTGATAATATTTAACAATCCACTGACATTAGTGTTTAATCTTTCAAATTAGCGTATGCATTGCTTATAGGTTAGCATTTTATAAGATCAAATTCCTACTTTTTGATATGAAAAGTATTTTAAATTTTGTATTATTGTAGGTCACTGATGAAGAGAAGGAAATTCAAGCCAAGCTGCCTCAGATCTGGGATGAGTTGGTTTATAAATCCAAGAACACTGATGCTGGTCTCACAGTCGTCAAAACCAAGTTTACAGAGGTAAGCAGTTATTGATAATATGTAATCAAACTATGAAAATCTTGCATTGCAGAGAAGAAGCATCTTACAAATGAAGATTTTAAAAAATGGGGAAAATTGGAACTAATTAAAATTTTTGTTTTGTTTTAGATCACGCAAACCCAAATACAAGACTTCAAAAAAGACCTTGAGAAGTTTTCTGAAAAGTTCTATGATTTTGGTCCAGGTGCTGTTGGTACAGACTTAGAAAAAGGTAGGTGGACTTTTTTTTTCTCATTTATTCCAGATCATTCATTAAATTCATTAAATGCTATATATTTTAATGATCTGCTAAATGAAAATTTGTTACAGGTCTTGAGTTGATGAAGACTTTCCGTGTTGAGGTCGGTGATTTAGAAGCTGCCAGACAGGAGCTTGCCAATGCAGAGAAACTCTTTGATTTACCGATCACAATGTATCCAAACCTCCTGGAAGTTCAGAAACAGATGAAGGGATTGGAAATGGTTTACAGTCTGTATGAAGAACAGAAGGTGGGTTCATTCTTATCTTATTTGAAAATAGTGAGAACATCTTATTTCAGTATTTCAGAGAACATTTTACTAGGATATTCAAGATTTACATGTAAATAAAGAAAATAAATAAACCATTTATTTTCTATGCAGGCTGCAAGAGAACAGTGGGCAGAAACATTATGGTCTAACTTAAATGTTCAAGTGCTTCAAGATGGTATTGAAGGTTTCTTAAAAGGCTTGCGTAAAATGCCAAGAGAAGTGAAATCCATGCAGGCAGCCAGAGCTCTGGAATCGAAGATGAAAGAGTTCCGAGACTCTCTACCATTGTTTGTGGACTTGAAACATGATGCTCTTAGAGAACGGTACCTACAATTAGTATTATTTTAATATTTAAACATCCTATTATATTGGAGTTATATATTCTAAAAAAAAATCTATACATTGTACTATGGAAGAGATTTTTTCTATCAGAAATTGTAAAAACCAATGTTTTTGATTTCTTTTGGGTTGTTTTAAGTTACTCCTGTAAGCTGGGTTGCATCACTAAACCCAGAAAAGAAGCAAATGCTAGACAATATTAAGGAATGAAGCTTTTGAGATGTAAAAGGATTCCAAGTGTTTGAGGTGTATGATTTATTTTGGCATTCATTTCCTTTCAGCCATTGGAAGGAGCTGATGAACAAGACAGGACAGAAGTTTGACATCAATCCTGAGACATTTACTCTAGCCAATGTGTTCGCCATGGAGCTCCATCGATTCCAGGAAACAATTGGAGAGATAGTCACCATGGCCAGCAAAGAAATGGGTATCGAAAAGGTTAGTTATTCTAGTGTTTTAAGAAAGGTGTATACATAACTCTAAGCATCAATGCATAGAATGATTTTACTATATATATATATCATTTTTATTCATATTCAGAAAAGAATTAAGTTGTAAATATAAAAACTTGAATTTTATAAATGCATTAAACTCAATTTCCAAACAGGGAGTGAAAGAGATTGATGAGCAGTGGAGCAACATGAAGTTCACTGTCCATGCCTACATGAAGGGGACCTCCAACAGAGGCTGGATCCTGGGGGCAGTGGATGAGATCCTTCAGATCCTTGATGACAGCTCCATGAACCTACAGAGCATGTCAGCCTCCAGATTTGTTGGGCCATTCTTGAACTCTGTACAAAACTGGGAAAAGAGTCTGTCTCACATCTCAGAAGTTCTAGATGTAAGTTAAAACCAACTTCTTATTAAAGTTGTAATGCATTGTAATATATTTTAAAAGCTGTTTTTGATTCCTTTTAGCATTATTTAATGAGTTTTTTGTACATGTAGGTCTGGATGGTTGTACAGAGGAAATGGATGTACTTGGAGGGAATTTTCATTGGAGGTGATATCAGATCTCAATTGCCAGAGGAAGCCAAGAAATTTGACCAAATAGACAAAATGTTTAAAAAGGTGTGCCTAAAGATTTCAAGCTATAAATGACTTATAAATAATGATTTTTTTATCAATCAAGTTGTTGTATTTGTTGAATTTGATCTTATATTTTTGAAAATTTCTTTACAGATCATGAACGACGTCTACAAAAACCCAGTCATTAAAATTTGTTGTCACGCCCCAAACCGACTACAAGATCTGGAAGCCCTGAGCCTGGGACTGGAGAAATGCCAGAAGTCTCTGAATGACTACTTAGACTCCAAGCGAAATGCGTTCCCACGTTTCTTCTTCATCTCTGATGATGAACTGCTCAGTATTCTTGGTAGCAGTGATCCAGCTTGTGTTCAGGAACATATGATAAAGGTGAATTAGTGTTTATAAACCAAAACTTATCATTTGAATTGTATATCAAGCTTAAACATAAATAACATCACAATCAGTTTGAGAAATTGCATGGAATGACTATATTTTACATCTGCATAGAAAATACACTTTGAAATTTGAATAATTGAACCATGTCTTTTAGATGTATGACAACATTGCTGCTCTAAGATTCCAACAAGGTCCTAATGGGGAGACCCTTGCCTCGGCTATGATCTCCGCTGAGGGTGAGGTTATGGAGTTCAGGGAGAACGTTCCAGCAGAGGGCCGTGTGGAAGACTGGATGACAAGTGTACTGGAAGAAATGAGATGTACAAACAGACTCATCACTAAGGAGGCCATCTTCTTCTACTGTGCTGATGGAAAAACAAGGTCAGTTTTAAACATCAATGATGTATTTATATGTTGGTTGAAAATATTTTGTATGATGTGGTCTGATGGATATTAGATAGATATAAGATATTAACAAGATTCCCATCATTAATATACAGAGTGGACTGGATGATGGGATATCAAGGAATGATTTGTTTGGCTGGAAACCAAGTCTGGTGGACATGGGAAGTGGAAGATGTTTTCAGGAAGGTCAAGAAGGGCCATAAAACAGCCCTGAAGGACTACGCCAAGAAGCAGCACAAGCAGATAGGAGACCTTGTAGTGACTGTCAGATCACCCCTCTCCTCCAATGACCGCAAGAAGTTCAACTCTGTGCTCATCATTGATGTCCATGCCAGGGATATCATCGATGGATTCGTTAGAGACAGGTATGCTTTATAAAGATTCTAATAATAAAGAGTACCTTAAACATACATAATTTAATTTATGTGTTTAATATCACTTTAAAAAGATGATACAATTTTCCCATTATATGAATTGTGCAACCACTATCAGAATGAAATAAAGATGAATTTCTCTATCTCACTTGACGCTGTGTTAAATGATATCTTGACTTTTGTAGCATTATGGATGCCAAAGAGTTTGAGTGGGAGAGCCAGCTGAGGTTTTACTGGGAGAAGGAGCCAGATGAGCTGGTGGTCAGGCAGTGTACTGGAGAGTTTGGTTATGGATATGAGTACATGGGCCTGAATGGTCGACTGGTCATCACTCCACTGACTGACAGAATCTATCTCACACTCACACAGGTAATGTACATATAAAGAAAACAATTTACATATCAAACTTTGATTGATAGTATTAAGTATATATTGTTGTCCATGACAGAACATCTGTGTTTAACAATCCTTGTTTTGCATTATAACAGGCTTTGTCAATGAACTTGGGTGGTGCCCCGGCCGGGCCTGCTGGTACAGGTAAAACAGAGACCACCAAGGATCTGGCCAAGGCTCTGGGGCTGCTCTGTGTGGTCACCAACTGTGGAGAGGGTATGGACTTTAAGGTAATAGCTCTCAGTCACTTCTGTTAACACATGCCTCCCTAGAGTAATGTCATTAAACTGAATGAATATTTAAAGATGTAGGTATGTAGTTATGCTTTTCTATAGTTAGATATTTTACTGATTGCACTAATTGAAAACATGGCATAAAGGTTTTTCATGAAAAATTGGAAAGAGAAGTTCAGCTATTAATCCTGATATGCTCATATTCTATAATAATTCTATGATAATTGTGAACATTTCAAATATAACTTGAATCTAACCTTGTTTTCATCTTTATATTTCATAGGCAGTTGGAAAGATCTACTCTGGATTGTGTCAGTGCGGTGCCTGGGGATGCTTTGATGAGTTTAACCGTATTGATGTATCAGTGTTGTCTGTCATCTCAACACAGCTCAAAACCATTCAGAACGCTCTCATCCTCAAGCTCAAGAGATTTCATGTAAGTTGTGCAACTTTACAAATGATCTTGAATTAAAAATTTTGGACTTGTCATATTATTACATACAGTTAATGTAGAAACTAAAAGGCAGATGTAATATAACAGTGCACTTTATAACGTGAGAATGAAGTTTCCTCATAAATATTCAATTACAGTATCTACTTGCTTATATCATAGAAAAATATGATACTCATATTATTTTCACCATGAATTCATGTTATTAGTATCTTTAGGAAATATTTAGGAAAATGTGAAGTATTTTTGAAGATTATTGTGGTGGAAAAAAAAATGAATATTTCTTTCCATATTGATTTTAGTTTGAAGGCCAAGAAATCAGTTTGGACTTGCGTGTGGGTATCTTCATCACTATGAACCCTGGATATGCAGGGCGCACAGAGTTACCAGAGTCTGTCAAAGCACTCTTCAGACCTGTAGTGGTAATTGTGCCAGATCTGCAACAGATTTGTGAGATCATGTTGTTCTCTGAGGGTTTCCTGACTGCTAAAGTTCTGGCCAAGAAAATGACAGTATTGTACAAACTAGCCAAAGAACAACTGTCCAAACAGTACCATTATGACTTTGGTCTCAGAGCTTTGAAGTCTGTGTTGGTCATGGCTGGTGACCTGAAACGAGGCTCTCCTGACCTGCCAGAGGTAATTTTTTCTTTTAAAAATAAGAATTAAAGCAGGCATTCATAACCTTTGGACATTGAATCAGGTTATATTTATGAGAGGATCAATATGTAATGAAACTTATTTAATTGTAATATTTTTGTATAGGATGTGGTGCTGATGAGAGCTTTGAGAGACATGAACCTGCCCAAGTTCGTATTTGAGGATGTGCCCTTGTTTCTGGGGCTCATTGGGGATCTGTTCCCCGGCCTGGACTGTCCCAGAGTCAGGTACCCCAACTTTAATGATGCCGTGGAAGCAGTGCTGGAGGACAATGGATACAAAATGTTGGATGTCCAGGTAACGCAATAAAAGCTGGAAAAGAGAAAGTTATGGTATTCAGTCAATGGACATACAAGAGTTTTTGTATACAATGGTGAAAACGAATGAAAAATATTATTTTCATTGTAGGTGGACAAAGTGGTACAGTTGTACGAGACCATGATGACCCGTCATACTACTATGGTGGTAGGACCCACTGGAGGAGGAAAGTCAGTGGTCATCAACACCTTGTCTCAGGCTCAGACCAAGTAAGATTCAGAATGCTTTGGCTTGCTTTATTACCTTTATCTTTCACTTTCTGACTAAAAACCAGTGATCTGTTGTACATTTAATTTACATTTTAAGCAACAGAGAAGTAATTGTGTGAAGCATAGATACTAAATGCCAAAATAAATGTAAATTTACTTTGCAAATTAGATTGGGAGTTCCCACCAAATTGTTTGTGATCAATCCCAAGGACCGATCAGTGATTGACCTGTACGGTATCCTGGACCCAGTGACCCGTGACTGGACCGATGGACTCCTCTCAAACATCTTTAGAGACATTAACAAACCCACAGACAAAAATGAGAGGAAATACATTGTGTATGATGGTGATGTAGATGCATTGTGGGTAGAAAACATGAACTCTGTTATGGATGACAATAAACTTTTGACACTAGCCAATGGTGAGAGAATTCGTCTACAGAAGCACTGCGCTATGTTGTTTGAGGTAATTATCATTCTTAAATATTTATCTTTTGAATGTAAATGAACTTACATTAAGATGCTCTACTATTTTTTTTTTTTTGATTATCTAAAAATAAACAGCTAAAATGTGATTTATCTTTACACAGGTATTTGATCTGCAATATGCATCACCTGCCACTGTATCCAGGTGTGGTATGGTATATGTTGACCCCAAGAACTTGGGATATGACCCCTTCTGGTACAAGTATGTCAACTCCAGGCAGAACAAACAGGAGAGAGATGACCTCAACAGACTGTATGACAAATACGTCAATTCTCTGATTGACATGGTCATCGAAGGAATTCTGGATGGTCGTCAAGGAGACAAAATGAAAACCATTGTCCCACTTACAAATCTTAACCTGGTAAGTAATGAATACCAATTTCAAAATTATTTCAATTTCAAACACATTTCAGATCTATATATGTATAAACAATTTAATGCTGATAAAACAGAGTTCTGTACATGTGTCCAGTTGAGTGATATTTTTAAGAAGTAGAGAAATGTCATTTCTTGGGTTTTTTTAGGTGACACAACTTGCTGCCATGTTAGATTCCCTTCTGATCAAAGAGGTGGCTGAACCAGATGAGCTGGAGGCCTTTTTCTTACAAGCCCTGTACTGGTCAATTGGAGCAGCTCTTCTAGAGGATGGCAGAATCAAGTTTGATGCTCAAGTCAAAAACTTGGCAGCAATGAGCACTGCGAGCGATGACGAGAAGAATTTTGCCAAAGCAGGTAATTGTAGCAATATACATTTGTATAATGTCCATATTTTCAAGAATGAAGTCCATTTTGTACAGTATTGTTATAATCACTGAAAAAAGTTAGAGCAAAACAATATAAATGTGTACATGATTGGTTGTAGGGGAGCTTCCAAGTGCCTTACCAACTTTGTATGAGTATTTCTATGATGGAGAGCTCAAACAATGGGTGCCTTGGAGCAAGAAAGTGCCAAAGTATGTTCATGACCCAGAAAGGAAGTTTAACGAGATCTTGGTCCCGACGGTGGATACAGTGCGGGCCACCTGGCTACTGGAGCTGATGGTGGGCATCAAGCACCCAGTGGTTCTGGTAGGGGAGACTGGTACCTCCAAAACTGCCACCACTGCCAACTTCCTCAGGACTCTCAGTACAGAAACACATGTAAGACTATTGATCACTCCTAAGTCAAGTTAGTTAGATAGAAACATAACTGTGTGCATATTCTACCTTTGATAGAGACAACTGGATAAGCATGGAATAAACCTGCATACTAGTAATTGTGAAGAAGAGAAACTGTAATTGATAATGTTGTCTCTTGTGTTGAAAAGATTTGTATCAATCAGGTTTATGAATGAAGTGCGGACTGTTGTAGATGCTGCTGAACATGAACTTCTCCAGCAGAACCTCATCATTGGACGTACAGAGAAATCTGGAGGCCAATGTGGAGAAGAGAACCAAAGACACGTACGGCCCTCCACCAGGCAGACGTCTGCTTATCTTCATTGACGACATGAACATGCCTCAGGTACTTTGATTTCATGCTAAATTGATAGAAAATAAGAGTACATTAATTAGAATTAACTTTGGGAAAAGAGCTTGTATAAAACTATTTTAAAGAGCATTATTGAATTAAATTCATTAAATGTTGAGGAACTTGTAGTGTATTGCAGAATAAAGTAGAAATTGATTTAGTGCTAGATCATGTATCTAAATTTAGAAATTAATTTTGTTGCACAGGTTGACAAGTATGGAACCCAACAACCCATTGCTTTACTTAAGCTGTTGCTGGAGAGGGGAGGTATGTATGACCGTGGCAAAGATCTCAACTGGAAGAACATGAAGGACATTGGCTACATCGCTGCAATGGGCAAAGCTGGTGGTGGCCGCAATGAGACTGACCCACGTTTCGTTTCTCTCTTCTGTGTGTTTAACATGACATTCCCCTCAGAAGAAGCTCTGTTCCTCATCTACAATTCTATCCTGGCTGGACACACCCAACCGTTCCCCAAAGAAATCCAGGACACAGTTCCAACTCTCACAAAGATGACAATGGCTTTGTACAGGTATGTGCTTCAAGTTCTCTCAGCTGTACAAAGAATATTACATTGTAATAGCAAGAAAAATTTGATGAAAGAAAAAATCTCAGTGAGAGTTTTCCCTCAAAAGAAACATTAATATCAAGTTATACCTTATTTTGATGTATAGTCCCATTTGAAGGAAATTTGATATTGTTGAAAAATTCTTTTTTTTGTCTAGCTCAATTGTAAATGATCTTCCACCAACACCATCCAAATTCCACTACATCTTCAATCTGCGAGATTTGTCTAGAATCTACCATGGTATGTGTCTCACCACACCCGACCGCTTCTCTAAGGTAGAAAACTTTGTCCGTGTGTGGAGAAATGAGTGCCTGAGGGTCATTGGAGACAGGCTGATCAATGATGTAGATAAGGAAATAGTCAACGTAAGCTAGCATTTTGGTCAAATTTTGATTAATATGTTTAAGACAAACAAGAATTTTTGTCATAATTTTGTCTATAGCTCAAAATTTCAATGGCATTCTTATAATGATTTTAATTTTTCTGTAGAACAAAATCAAGGAGCTGTTGGAGGAGAACTTCAAGCCATATGCAGAGAATGCTATGAGAACTCCAATCTTGTATGGAGACTACAGAACAGCCCTGGAGGAATCAGAGCCCAGACTGTATGAGGACATCCAGGATTATGATGCCTGCAAGGCACTCTTCCAAGAGGTACTGCTCAGCTTTTTAAGATGTAGTTTATTGTAGATTTCTGTGACAGTATATAAAAATGTCATAATTTTGTTCAGTTAGATAGTAAAAATTGTTACTAGTATATGTAATTTGAAGTGTTTATCATTATTATAAACTGAACATTTTTTCAAATTATATGAAGTATTTTATAAAAACAATTGAACATATTTTTATGTAGAGAAATAAATTTCTGGAAACCAATTAGATATATTAAATACTTTTTACCAACAGATTTTGGAGGATTACAATGAGGGTCACACTCCAATGAATCTGGTCCTGTTTGATGATGCGTTGGAACACTTGACCCGCATTCATCGTGTAATCAGGATGGACCAAGGCCACGCCCTGCTGGTTGGTGTGGGCGGTAGTGGTAAACAGAGTCTGTGTAAACTGGCCTCGTATGCCGCTGGTTGTGATGTGTTTGAAATCACTCTGAGTCGAGGCTATAGTGAGAGCAGCTTCCGTGATGACCTGAAAATCCTGTACAACAAGCTGGGAATGGAGAACAAGAAAACTGTCTTCCTTTTCACAGATCAGCATGTAGCTGAAGAAGGTACAGTTTTCTTGTACCAAAAAAACCCCCAGCTGTGATTACAGTGAAATTATACACTAGTTTATACAATGGAAAATATAATATATACATGTACAAAGTTTTTAACTTGTAATTTAAAGGTTTCTTGGAGTTGATCAACAACATGTTGACATCAGGAATGGTGCCAGCCTTGTATGCTGATGATGAAAAGGAGTCCATTGTTGGTTCGGTATGTAACACTGCATTAACTCAAACAGGGAAAGACGACACGAAACTCTTGATCTTGATTAATATGACACAAACCCTTCAAGCTCTACTTGACTTTCTTCATTCCTTTCTTACTGTATTTTGAGAGCAAAGGCTTGCAGACTTTGCTTGAAAAAGTATTACAGCAAATTCTTTTAGCATTCTTGAAGCAGATGTGTTTGGGATATTGCAGTATTATTTATTATTTTGCATAGATTCGTCAAGAGGCTACTGCAGCAGGTTGTCCTCACATAAAAGAAATGATCTGGCAGTACTTTGTCAACAAGTGTGCCAACAATCTCCACATTGTGCTGGCCATGTCCCCAGTGGGAGATGCCCTGAGAACAAGATGCAGAAACTTCCCAGGTATGCCAATGAATTGTGATAAATTGTAATTTCATTTATTGTTTTAGCGTAAAGAGGACTTCATAGAAACTCAATTTTACATTTTCATTTGTTAACAAATTATGAATACAACAGCAATTTTCATGAATAATACTGTCATTTTTAGGAATGGTGAACAATGCCAATATTGACTGGTTCTTCCCCTGGCCAGAGCAGGCCTTGTATGCTGTTGCTAGTGTGTTCATTTCACCAGATGTAAGTTGACTATTGTTTTGATATATCAAAGTATCATCTAGAAATGGTCTGTAAAATGCTTTTCTGTAATATTGTATCAAGATGTGGTCAGTGGTTATTCTTCATTTTCATTTAGAACCAGTTGATTCCAGAGGACAAGCGACAGGAAGTGGTCAGCCATATTGTGATGGTCCACCTAGATGTGGTGAAGAGCAGCAAACTCTTTCAACAGCGTCTCCGTAGAAACAATTATGTCACTCCCAAAAACTACCTAGACTTCATCAACTCCTACCTTAAACTCCTAGAAGAGAAGGACAAATACATTCTAGCCTTGGTGAGTACTGAATTACAAACTTTACATTGAAGTGAAATGTTGGGTTCTTTGGCTGAAATTATGAGTTTTTGAAATATTATTGATAGTCTTTAAATGACTTGCAGTTTTTTGTTAGTGTATTTTCATTAACCAGTGTGATTCAAATTTTATGAGATACTGATGCAATATTTGTCTGTTCAGTGTGAACGTCTACAAGGAGGTTTACAGAAGATTGCTGAGGCCAGTGAACAGCTGGCCGTCCTCAATGACAGACTGGCTGTACAGAAGGTGGCTGTGGCCGAGAAGTCCGAGGCTTGTGAGATCATGTTGGAGGAAATCTCCACGGGTACTGTCCAGGCCACCGAGAAAAAGTCCCTGGCCGAGTCCAAAGGAAAGGAGATAGAGGAACAGAATGTCGTCATTGCCAAGGAGAAGGTAACTGCTGATTATCACTAGATGTTCACCAGAGGTCATTTCATTTATACATGTAGGTGATTCAAAATCTTCATTACATAGATAATGAAACCCTTTTTTTTGTCAACAGGCAGAGGCTGAAGAGTCCTTAGCTGAGGCATTGCCTGCCTTAGAGGCAGCTAGACTTGCCTTGGAAGACTTGGACAAGGGAGATGTCACAGAAATCAGGTATCAACAGTGGCTCTTGTTTATTGTATGTTAATTTGTGTTTATTGTAAGTTACTTTGTGTTTAATTTCAGAAGGTTTCTTTGTGTTTAGTCAACTAAAGAAATGACACTCATATTGATATTGATATGATACTATGGAGTTAGATGTGTGGTGTAAATTTATTATAATTTACAAGTTTCTTTCTGTACAAATCTTTAGCTAGGCTGAATAATTAATCGCCATTAACTTTTTGACTTTGAACAGGTCCTTTGCAAAACCACCGCCAGAGGTACAGAGAGTGTGTGAATGCATTGTCGTATTCAAGGGAATCCGTGAAGTCTCCTGGAAATCAGCCAAAGCAATGATGTCAGAAGCCAACTTCTTGAAGAGTCTTATGGAAATGGATGTTGACAGCATCACTCAGAGGCAAACACAGGCTGTGAAAGGTACACATGGAAATGTCATTTTTACCAGATTGGCAAAGTTTTATAACCATTTTTGGTGTTAATTTTAGGAATTTTAATACATGTATACATATATATATTATTTATGTACATGTATATTGAAATGTTTGACAGGGTTGATGAGTGACAAGAACTTAAACCTGACCTTGGAATCCATGAAGTCCATCAGTAAAGCAGGATCTGGGTTGCTGAAGTTTGTGGAGGCTGTAATGGGTTATTGTGTGGTTGCCAGAGAAATTAAACCAAAGAGAGAAAAGGTAATACATCAAATCAGAATCAGAAGACATCATTTAGTTGTTTTCTGAATTTACTTTGTAAAGGAGATAAAGACAAGTAGTATTCTAAATTGAAATTTCCATTTGAAGTAAAAATTTTAGTAAATTAATCCTGTGTTTATTATTACTGTCTCTATTGGATGCCTAAATTACTGGTAATATATCCTTTGATTTTAAGGTTGCAAGGTTGGAGAAGAACTTCCACCAAGCTAAAAGAGATTTGGATAAGATCACAAATGAAATCAACAAGCTGGAAAATGAGTTAAAAGAACTTGGGCTGAAGTATGAACAGGCCATGTCAGAAAAACAGCAGCTGGAGGAAGAGGCAGCCATTATGGAACGTCGTTTGATTGCTGCCGACAAACTTATTTCAGGTTTAACATCAGAGAACAAGAGGTAGGTTTTGTGTACACAGGCAGTGTTAACAATGTATCAAATAAGAAACAATCTTTTTGAATATTTTGTAAGTGTTATTTCATGAATGATTTTTGAGACATATGAATAGTAATAAGGAAGGTTTTTAGAGTTACTGGTACCTAGAAGTCAATGAGTTATCATATTGCAGATGGCAGGAGGACTTGAATGAGCTTAAAAAGAAGCGAATCCGTCTGTTGGGAGACTGTCTAGTGAGCTCAGCTTTCCTGAGTTATGTAGGAGCATTTAGCTGGGAATTCCGTAATGATATGGTGTACAAGGACTGGGTGGAGGACCTTCATAAAAGGGAGGTCCCACTGAGTGAGCCATTCAAGCTGGAGGAACTGCTGACCAATGAAGTGGAAGTCAGCAAGTATGTGTACAAGTCTTTACAGGGAAACTCAAAATGGAAATGTATATATGGATTAATAAATTAAATGAGTTTGTGCAACTTGATCCATATTATAAGCCTCTCAAAATTTGAATGACCGAATTTTAGATATTCTAAAATGAGGTTTTGGAATGTAAACTGAAATATAATTCTGTAATTGCTATAAATTTTGATGGCTTTACTTCTCCAACAGGTGGACATCAGAAGGTCTCCCTCCTGATGAGTTGTCAATTCAGAACGGTATCTTGACAACCAGGGCCAGCCGCTTCCCTATGTGTATTGATCCACAGCAGCAAGCTCTGAACTGGATAAAACGCAAAGAAGAGCAAAATAATCTAAAGGTCTGAAAATAGACTTCATATTTATATGACATCATATTATATCATGGCTATTCAAATATATTTTTGCATTTAATATCTAAATAAAAAAAATAAAATGATTATTTCATAGGTGTGCACATTCAATGATCACGACTTCTTGAAACAACTGGAGCTAGCTATTAAGTATGGTTTCCCATTCTTGTTCAAAGATGTGGATGAATACATTGACCCAGTCATAGACAATGTATTAGAAAAGAACATCAAAGGTAGAGAAATTGATTCCTTTCATTATTTCAATTTTTATACCCCTGCAAACGAAGTTTAGGGGGGTATATTGGTTTCACCCTGTTCGTCTGTTCGTCTGTCTGAGCCATGGTTTAGATAGAGCATGTGTCTAGGGAAAATTGATAATCTGTAAAATGGGTTATTTACTAATAATTAATAATAGTTAATACTGTTTCATATAAACCAAAAGTTTCTATCATTATAAGGAAATAGATTATACCATTATTATTAAAGAATTTAACTATTTTTAGAAGCTGTTTAAATTTATTAGTTAAGTAAATTGATGAAGTGACCCTATAGGGCATTAATGTAAATGAAATTCAAAATTATTGATATGATTGTAGTGTTTTGGCAATTTTAAAATTGTTTGTAATATTAAATTCTCCTTTTTACATATTTTTACATAGTATGCAAATTATGATAATGTTTTGGGAGTTTATCCAAGTTTTACAAGCTCATCAAAGAAAATCATAGTCCTATGGGATCAATTTTCTGATATGGAGTTGCATTGTACCATAGGAGAAAGTGAGGAAAATTTTAAACAACTAATTGCATCTGTCAAGACTCCGATTAGAAACATATTTAAGGTTTTATCCACAGAAGAGCATTGCTTGGCTATTTGCATTTACTGCAAAGGGAGGGGTTATTGTCACTTTGTTGTTTTATCTTTAAAACAATTAAATAAAAAAATATCATCGGATACAGAAATTTGTAAATGTATTACATATGTATTTACAGTGAAGGTCTGACAATTTTAATATTTTTTTCTTTGTTAACTAAATTATTTTTTTTACAATTCTAGAATTTTTTTTTATTTATGTGTCGCAAACCTTTATTATTCAATTCAATTATTTGTCCCATTTGAAATTAACCTTGCGGGGGTATTAGTCCCATTAGGACAGTTTTCCAAAATAAGCATTCGAAAAAATAATACTGAATACTTTTAAATTTGATACCTGGTATCATTTCTTTCAGGAGGTTAGTTCAAAATTATTTTAAACAGGAAGTATCAAGCATGAATTTGTCATTATGTTTTATTTTGACTTAATGTTTAGATGTTTTGTTTGTTTTCTTGAGATAAAAAATGCAATATAGCAGATATACACAGGGAGAGAGAGAGAGAGAGAGAAAGAGAGATTGTGATGATGCATGCTGTTACCATTCATTTACTGTTGTATATCACTTATTGGCTATTGATGTTCTATATGAGAATTACAGCATGTATCTGTGTGTGTTGTATAAGCACAGTGCATGTCAAACTGTTATATTTTTAATTAAGGCCCCGCTCTGCGGGCGCCCTATAGTGATCAGTCTGTCCATCTGTCCGTCCTCCCGTCCATCCGTCCTTCCGTTCATCCGAGATCTCTTGTCCGGATCATATCTTCTCTCCCCTTGGCCCAATCTGGCTCATACTTCACCCACAGAGTGCCTTTGGGTAAAGGGTGTGCAGTAACCTTGAACTATGTTTCTAGGTCGAAGCTGAAGGTCATAACAGAATCATATGAAAAATCCTTGTCCAGAGCATATCATCTCTCCCCTTGGTCCAATCTGGCTCAAACTTCACTCACAGAGTGCCTATGGTCAAAGGGTGTGCAGTGACCTTGAATGAAGTTTGTAGGTCAAGTGTCAAGGTCATATTGGATCACGCAAAATTTTTTTTTTCAGAGCATATAAACTCTCCACTTAGCCCTATTTGGCTCATAGCCCTATTTGGCTCATACTTCACATAAACAGAGCTTTTGAGTAAAAGGTGTGCAGTGACCTTGAACCAAGTTTCAAGGTCAAATGTGAAGGTCATAACAGAATTATAGGAAAAATCCTTGTCTGGAGCATATCTTTTCCACCTTTGGTCCAATCTGGCTCATACTTCACTCAAAGAGTGCCTTTGATCAAAGGGTGTGCAGTGATCTTGAATGATGTTTGTAGGTCAAGTGTCAAGGTCATATTGGATCACGCAAAATTCTTTTTTTCAGAGCATATATATACTCTCCACTTGGCCCTATTTGGCTCCTACTTCACATTAACAGAGCTTTTGGGTTAATGGTGTGCAGTGACTTTATAATTTAAAACCAAGTCAATGTGAAGGTCATAGCAGATCTCTTTATAATCAGTTTTAGACCATATATTATTTCCCGTTTGCTTAATCTTGCTCAGGTTGAACAAAAATGCCCAAAATGCCTGTATGTAAGGGGTAATGAGATTGAATTAAAAGTTTTATGCCAGCTGGAAAATTTCTAAGTTATAGGTCAAGGTCAAAGCAAAATTCTCTAAAATGCTTTTCATCCTATTGTCCATTATTTAAGCGGGGCCCTTTGAGATGGTCACCATCTCAATGTTGTCTAGTTAATATAAATGTTGATCAAATTAAACAGAAAAGTTTTCAAAAGATAGAGCTTCAAGGACTAGTGTAGACTAATTCTGTGGTGGTGTTGTAGGAGAAAAAGGTCGAGAGTTCATTCTGCTTGGAGACAAGGAGGTGGACTATGATCCCAACTTCAGGCTCTATCTGAACACTAAGCTGGCCAATCCAAAGTACTCCCCCAATGTGTTTGGCAAATCCATGGTCATCAACTATACTGTCACACTCAAGGTATGTTGTTATCAATTTTTTTTCTGTCCTCTAAGCTGTAGAATTAAGAATTTTTTATTTACCATATATATGTTCTCTTTGTGCTGTAAACCAATTTTCATTTGTGTGCAAATAAAGAGGTATAGTGCCTTTTCCCATTATTTTGCCTACACCCGTGGTTAAACGGAAAGTACCTGTTACTAAAAATAGATACAGGTACCTGTCGCAATACTAGGTACTGATTTTATAATGACCAATGATTTATAGTAATTTTAGGAAACCTGCACCAAGAAATGAATATATAGAACTGCGTTTATAAAGACAGTTGATATTCTGAACCAGGATAACTTCCAGCAAAATATAATGAATATAAGTATAAATTATCGAAAACATCTGTTTATATTGGATGTGCTCATACTCGGAATTAAACAAGAGAATGAAAAAAAAATCGAGAAGATTAGATACTTGTAATTTAAAATCGCTATTCTTTTCATGCTTAAAGTGAAAAGAAAAAATATTTACTACTTGATAGAATCAATCCAGAGACTGCAAAATCAAAAAGACCTACGCGTTACCACTAGGCCGTGCAGTTAACTTTTAAAGGGATGTATTTTCAATATGTGTGGGTATATATACGGATGTATTAGAAAAGTCTCTAACTGAAATAATTGTTGAATTTTCAATGCGAAGACCACATTAAACCAAAATTATTTCAATATAAATGTGTACTACCTGTAGAACATAATTTTAATAGGATTTCTATGGTTTAAAGTGCTTCAAATTATCAAATATCCAACTTTTTATTGCATACCAACCATATTGCTATATACAGCAAAACTCGTATATAACGAACACAGATATAGCAAATTTATGGCTATAACGAATTCCTATTCATGTCCCTGCAAAATTCTTATATAAACCTGTAGAAAGTTGCCGTATATAACGAACACGGCTATAACGAATTTACAGCTATAACGAAGTAATTTCAAGACCCCTGCTGGTAAAATCTTAACGTATTTTATCATTCATATAACGAATTTTTTCCATTACAAATTTCATTGAAGATACATGAAATTTTAAGATGCATATCTTAAATATTCAAATTCAAATATCATACAGTAAATTTAAAAAAAAAATAAAATGAAAAGGTATCCCTAACAAAACCTGAAGATTTTAATGATGTCGTGTGAAATAATTAAAACTCTTTAAAATGGCAATTGTGTGATTTGCATTTCTTTAAATACATTTTAACTAAATATTGTATAATATTGAAAATGTTTGATGTTTGCAAGAGCGCTATATTGTAGATGAAATAATGGGAAAAGGCGCTATACCTCTTTGGCTAGAATCACAAGAGATCTTTGTCTCAAATATTTTTGCCCACTAATTGGCTATTTAATACTGTAGATTCCTAATTTTATGCGAGTACTTAATTCTGCGATTCAACGGTTTTGCATCTAAAACCGCGAATGCTGAATTTTTATCATTATTCCAAATAGTTTACATCTGCCCGAAAAATAAAAGCGAGATTTTTAAATCCGCGAGATGTGCTTCTTGCAATTTTATGCAGATATTTATTCTTCGCGTTTAATTAGGAATTTACAGTAATTATTTGTTGTTCTTAATTTATTTTATGAAAATAAGCTTTGTTGCGAAAATTAGTTGGTATTAGCAAGATCATCACAGGATAAAGAAAAACTCTTTGCATATAAAAGTAGGTTTATAGTACATTGTATATTGAATTGGTCATTTGTTTAAAATGTATTTCTGTAAAAACTGTGAACTATAGAATTCAGAAATTTCATGTCAGTCCTGTATATTTTGCCCAGGGTCTTGAGGATCAGTTACTGAGTGTGATAGTAAAGTTTGAGAGGCGAGAGTTGGAGGAGCAGAGAGAGCGCCTGATCCAGGAGACCAGCACCAACAAGAAGCTCCTTAAGGACCTGGAGGATGCCCTGCTCCGAGAGCTGGCCCAGTCCCAGGGCAACATGTTGGACAACCTGGAGCTCATCCAAACACTGGAGGAAACCAAAACCAAGGCTACTGAGGTCAGTTATCTCCCTTCATCATAATATTATTTACTCTGAGTTTGTAAAATGAGAGCATATATTGATAAACGTTTTTTCAACAAAAAACACCAGAATTTTCTGTATTGTGCATGTAAACATTCCATGCATTTAACTGTGTAGGTTTCGGAGAAATTGAAGCTGGGAGCTAAGACAGCTATTGACATTGACAAACTCCGAGATGGTTACAGACCTGCAGCTCGGAGAGGAGCCATTCTGTTCTTCATCTTGGCTGACCTGTCCACGATTAATACCATGTACCAGTACAGCTTGGATGCCTACCTAGGGGTGTTCGAGCTCTCCCTGAAGAAGTCCATGCCTGATGCCATTCTACAGAAGAGACTTAAAAACATTATGGACACACTGACACACAATATTTACAACTATGGCTGCACAGGTGATTATCAGGATTTTTAACTATATGTAAATTTGTGTTCATTGCAGTCATTTAGTCTTTCAATATTGTTGATGTATTTTTTCTTTAGTATTTGTAATTATTCATGGTGAACATTAGAGCATGCTTTAATACTCAGTGTTTCAGTTTAGATTTTGATGAGCAGATTTTCAGAAAACTTAGTTTCCTGCATACTGGTATCTGAAGTTTGATGCTAAAATATTGTATTATTTTATGCAGGTATCTTTGAGAAGCACAAACTGCTGTTCTCCTTCCAAATTACCATCAAACTGGAACAAGATCAAAGTCATGTAGCCCAAGAGGAGCTTGACTTCTATATCAAGGTACAAATGTCATATGACTTTTTTCACATCCAATAGAATGTAATACCTTGTTCTGTATATTTCTTATGACTGGAAAAAAATTATTCTCTTTCTTCATTTATCTCTCTGTACTAGTATATATAATTTTTTTGTGTAACTATCTTTGATTTGACAGGAACAATATCAGATTGCTGAGTCTGATTCATTGTTGGTAAAGGGGATGTCAATGTCATTGCCTGAGTCTTAATTGTAGACATCTCCTCACGCTCCTAGTTATCTATGATATTGTCACTGAGATCTTGACTCAAAATGTTTGTTGACACAATCTTAGGTCCATGCATGTTATGAATAGTCAGAATTGTATAACCTTAAAATCAAGGAAAGATTCAATGGCTGATACAGCCCAATGTTGGCTGAGACTGTTCAGTTGGTTGGCTAATAGTGTTCACAGTTCAAATTCTAAAAACTGTACATTGTATCACTAAATCAGTGCATGTAACAAGAATTTACAGATGCAGGAAAATGTAGATTGAAATGCTTTGATATTTAACACGCTGGTCAATATTCTGAATGTTTTGTACTGAATTTCACCATTCATTGCTTAAAATTTTTAAGAGTCTGCAATCTTACAGTTTAAAAAAATCTATGTATCGTAAATGATTTCCATCAGTGTTTAAACAAAAATTTAAACTTATTTCAATTCACTTTAAACTGATATTTATATTAACTCTACAGGGTAACCTTGCACTGGAGAAGAGTCGCCGTAAGTGTCCTTATTCCTGGTTCCCTGAAGCAGGATGGGAAGATGCTATCAGACTGGCAGAGGAATTCCCAGACAAGTTTAGCTCATTAATTGATGACATTGAAAGACATGAGAAAGTCTGGAAGAAGGTGAAATTTCTTATTTTCTTTTTATAGCTACATGTAAATTTGATTAACACCTTGTTAGCTGCATATTCTTCAGTACATTTGTATTGGTTTGTTTTCTTATGAAATTTAACTTTTTTGTTGTGTCTTTTAGTGGTTTGATTCTGACACCCCCGAGGCAGACGCTTTCCCCCTGAAGTATGAGGAATCTCTGTCAGCTTTCCAGAGGCTGATGCTGCTAAGATGTATTCGTGTTGACAGAATCTACAGAGCTGTGGAAGAGTATGTCACCAAATGTATGGGAGAGAAATATGTCAACCCTCCCATCATCAGCTTCGAGTCCATCTTTGACCAAAGTACCCCAGTGTCCCCCATTGTGTTTATCTTGAGCCCTGGTTCTGACCCTGCTAGTGATTTGATGAAGCTGGCAGAGAGAATTGACTTTGGATCCAACAAACTGAAGTTCCTTTCCATGGGTCAAGGTCAGGAGAAGCTGGCCCTGCAGTACTTGGAGACGGCTATTGCCCGTGGTCAGTGGCTCATGTTACAGAACTGTCACTTGTTGGTCAAATGGCTGAGAGAACTGGAGAAGGAGTTAGAAAAGCTGACCAAACCCCATCCTGACTTCCGACTGTGGCTGACTACAGAACCTACTGACAGCTTCCCTATTGGTATCCTACAGAGGTCACTCAAGGTATGTTCCAGTAACATTTGATTATCATAATATCAACAGATATTAAGTTGTAAATTTACTTTATTATTAAGATTGATTTTATACCTTAATTTAATTCATAAACAGGTTGTCACAGAACCCCCCAATGGACTGAAACTGAACTTGAGAGGCACCTACCACAAGATTTCGGCTCAGGCCCTATCAGAGTGCCCCCACAATGCCTTCCCATCCTTGGTGTTCACCCTTGCCTTTTTCCATGCTGTGGTACAAGAGAGGAGGAAGTATGGAAAGATTGGATGGAACATTGCATATGACTTTAATGAATCTGACTTCAGAGTGTGCCAACAGATTCTGAATACTTACCTTACCAAGGCCTTTGAGCAAGGTGATCCCAAGATTCCATGGGCTAGCTTGAAGTATCTAATTGGAGAGGTGAGGATACATTTTTGCAGTGGTTATAAATGTAATGATTGATACTAATAGTTTATATCCAATCTTTATGTGATAATTCTATCTATATCCTGTAGGTGATGTACGGTGGTCGAGCCATTGACGACTTTGACAGAAGAGTCCTGAAGACCTACATGGATGAGTACATGGGAGACTTTATCTTCGACACATTCCAGCCCTTCCACTTCTATCAAAATGAAGAGGTAGACTACAAGATCCCAGAAGATGGACCCAGAGATAACTATACTGGTAAGTAGGGCTACTTACAGATTAAATGAATAAAACTGCTATGATTTGTTCAAACTATAGAAACACTGCTGGTAGCATAAGGGTTTTAGTTGTTTCATTGCAAACATAAATAAATCAAAGATCACAGATTCATATCCATATCAGTTCATCATATCTTAATATTTTCAGATTATATTGAGTCTTTGCCTCATGCCAATACCCCTGAAGTCTTTGGTCTGCATCCCAATGCTGAGATTGGGTACTACACCACAGCAGCTAGAGACATGTGGAGTCACCTGGTGGAGCTCCAGCCCCAGACAGGGGATTCTGGGACAGGAATCAGTCGAGAGGAGTTCATCGGAAAGATCGCCAAAGATGTCTTGGCTAAACTGCCTCCCGAATATGAGATGGACAAGATCAGGAAGAAGTATGGCATAGACATTGCTCCCACCACCGTGGTGTTGTTACAAGAGCTGGAGAGGTTTAACAATCTCATCATCAGGATGAGGAGGTCACTCCAAACACTGCAAAAGGTTAGAGATGTCTCAGTCAGAAAATTGCTTTACATGTTAATTTAGCACCACAGTTCATGTATGAAAAATTGCATAGAATTATTTTGATTTACATATTGGTATGTATCTGGTTGCAAAAATGACAGAAGGAACGGGAGACCAGTTTTGACAAAGCATAATATTATGATGGTTGGAAAAGATTAATTTTGAGTTTATTTGAAACTAATTAATAACTGACGTATATTAATGTACTTACAAAGTTTTGTTTTAATTCTTCAGGCTCTGGCAGGAGAAGTAGGTATGAGCAGTGAGCTTGACGAAGTGTCTCGAGCTCTGTTCAACGGTCAGATTCCAGCCATTTGGAGGAGACTGGCTCCCGCTACACTCAAGTCTCTGGGTAACTGGATGATCCACTTTGAGAGGAGACTCAGACAATACAATGCTTGGGTGAGTTTGAGAATTTAAGTTCCCATTTGTAACATTTACAATATTTTCTACACACCATGGCCATGAGATTGACTAACAAGTGTTCTGCTAGTTTGACAACTGTCCCTTCTTTTCTGTAGGTGAACGAGGGTGAGCCCCCTGTCATGTGGCTCTCTGGACTACACATCCCGGAGTCTTACCTGACTGCTCTGGTACAGGCCACCTGTCGTAAGAATGGCTGGCCACTGGACAAGTCCACTCTCTACACCTCAGTCACACAATGGCAGAGTGCTGACGATGTCACAGAAAGAGCTCATCAAGGTAATCGGTGTTTTCTTTGCAATGTAATGTTTGTGTTTCAATAAAGATCTTGATATATTAATGTACTGGTACATGTTCTTAAAATAAGTTCATAATCGTCATATGAGTATTGATATTGATTTCATGAACAGCTTTATAAACAACACTGTTTTTGATCTGCAGGTTGCTTCATTGATGGTCTGTATCTGGAGGGAGCTGCCTGGGACCGAGAGAACTGCTGCCTGATCCGACAATCCCCTAAACAGCTGATCCAGGACCTCCCGGTCATGAAGGTCATCCCCATTGAGGCCCACCGTCTCAAATTGCAGAACACATTCAGGACCCCAGTGTATGTCACCTCAGAGAGGAGGAATGCCATGGGGGTGGGGCTAGTGTTTGAGGCTGACCTGGCCACCTCAGAACATCTCAGTCACTGGGTCTTGCAGGGTGTGTGTCTCATCCTTAATACTGATTAATTGTGATACTTAAACAGAGACAGTGATAAAAAAGACAATGTACTTATGCCAAAATAAATAACTACAAACTATCTGCTTCATAAAACAAAAAGTGTAAAAAAAGAGTATTTGAAAAAAATGTGTAAATATTAAAATATTAATTTATTTGTTGAAAGTGACCATATTTTTTGTTCTTTAAAATATGGAAGAGGCTAAAAGGTGAATATGTTTTTATCTACATATTTTGTTAAAATCATGTTTGGTGATCTCATCAATTTGAATTCCGTCCAGTATATTTTTTCTTAATTTTTGTTTTTCACCCTATTTATACAGCTGTGATAATCTCAAAACCGCCCAGACTGATTTCATGTATGTCTAATGTAATTTATATATACAGTGTAGGTACTTTTAAAAAAATGAATATCTATTGTTTGCTTTTCATATTTGTTATTGTTTATATTTAAACAAACTTTTACAAGATTTGTTTTTGAAATGAAATAAAATATTAAAAAATAACCATCTGTGTGTTGTTGTATTTTTCAATCAAACTCCAATGCATTATTACAGGTATGTTACTGAAGTACATATTGTATGAAGGTTGTCCAGAGAGTTTGCCTTTTATTTATTGTCGAGTTCCTAACCATTACATATCTACATACCTGGATAGTATTAAAAATGATTTTCATAAAATGTATATAATCAATGTTAAAAAAATTAGGTACAATTATTTACACTAGTGAGGTGTATTGGTAATTATGCAGGGAATATTATAGAGTGTTGACTTGGGTGTTAAAGAAATTCAGAAGAAAATAATTTTGTTAAACAATAATTCATATATAAGTAATATTTATAAACTTTGATATTTATTCATATAAATTACTTAAAAGTTTTTTGGCTCACCTGAGCCAGGAGCTCACATGAGCAATTTATCTGTTGTCCGTTGTTCTCGTCATTGTAAACGTTTCACATTTTTATCTGTCCTCTCCAGAACCGCTAGGCCAATTTTAACTTAAAACTTGGGTGAAGGGGATTCAAGTTTGTTCAAAGAAAAGATTAATATTGAAAACTTGTTGGCATTTTTCGAAAAAATCTTCGTCTCAATTAAAAACCATTTGGCCAAAAAAGCTGAAACTTGTGTGGAAGCATTATGAGATAGTGTAGATTCATGTTTGGTCCAAATCATGATCCCTGGGGGTAGGTTGGGGTCACAATGAAGGGTTAAATTTTACATTTACAATTAGAAATCGATAAATTCTTTACAAATAAATCTTCTCAAAAAACATTTAGCCAGCTGAAGCTTGTTTAGAAGCATTCTCAGATAGTGTAGATTCAAGATTTTCCAAATCATGATCTCTAAGTGTAGGGTGGGGCCACAATGATGAGGGTGTGATTTTTTTTTTTACATAGGAATAAAAAGATAAAGATCTTTAAAAATCCTCTCAAAAAATGTCACAACAAAAGGGACTCAATGTTAAAAAAGAATGATTTGAGAAAAAAATATTTTAAAAAAAAGATCTACTCTACTGAATAGTCCAGATATTGTGTGTTTGATACTATAAAGCTGATTTGATCAGTTGAGGCTAGTGTTGCTCAGGTGAGCGATGTGGCCTCTCGGTCTCTTGTTAAATAATTCTGAATTTTTAGAAGTTAAGATAGGAGTCCAAACAATGAAATTTAGAATATATTTTGGAAATAAGTTCAAACACGTTTCTCCGTATATTAGCCCAATCTAATAAAAACCTATGTGGTTTGTTTACATTTTTGCTGTGAAGCATGGTATATAAAGTTGACATTGAATCGTTCATCTTGGAGAAGGAAAGAATCAAAATTTCGGATAGGAATATTATTTGTATGTATCGTTAGGTTCATTAGGAAGCAAATAACATTTTTTATACTAATGGCAATACACGCTATAATTTAGGTTTCAGTGAACATAAGAAAAAGTGTGCTGTAAATTATGCAAATGTTATCTCAGGCAAAGATAATAGATTATTGTACAATACCATCTTAGGTTGATAGAATTTGATTTAAGGCTCACCTGAGCCAAAGGCATATCTTAGATCTCTCACGTAAGTGGTCGCCTTTTACATGAAAGTATAAAAAAAGTGTGCCATGTAAATTATGCAAAATATTGTCAGGCATGGATACTATAGAAATTAAAATTGTACAATTGTGTGGTATCATCTTAGGTCGATTTTTAGCTTACCTGAGCCAAAGATTCAGTGACCATTATAAATAGGCCTATGGCACGCCAAATTCACAAAAAAAATGAGCTAAACATAGTTTCACAGTCAATGAACAAGGCTTATCAGTTTTAAACTGTAGTTTACGGGCAGTAAACTATAGTTAACGACGACATCTGTAAACCAAAGTTATCGCGATCATCTGTGTTTCAGAAGTGTAAACTACATGTATAATTCAGTTAGCACTGAAAGCAATCATTTGCGATTGCAAAACATAGTTTATCTAATAAATATAGTTTCACGATTTGTGAATTTATGATTAACAACCCTTAACTATTGTTAACGAATGTAATTGTAGTTTAAGGATGTGAATCTATACAAATTTTTCACCAAAATCTATTGTTAACGTTTATTTACAGACAGATAAACTTAGATTAGCATTCGTAATCTATTGTTTACAACCGTTAAATTTAGTATTTTAGATGAAAACTATAGTTAACGAATCGTCAACTATGGTTTAAGGTTCGTAAACTATATTTAACAGTCGAAAAACCTAGTTTAATTATCAACTGTGAAGCTACATGTATGTTTAGCTCATTTTTGTGAATTTGGCGTGCGATATTTAGATCTGGCATTACGTAAATGGCTGTCACATCTATTTGCACATATTCTATTGAGCTCTCTGTGGTTGACCCTCATATTGAGATCTGTGACGTCACTGGCTATTTTTTCTCTGTGGTTGTCCATTACAGGCCATATTGAACTCGATCTGTAACGTAATTGGTTGTCTTTGCTCTGTGGTTGACCATATTGCAGGAATATTGAGATCTGTGATGGTATTGGCTTTCTTCTCTTTTCTATTTGTAGTTGACCATTACAGGTGAAATTGAGACCTTTCTGAAATGTATTGCCCCTCTACGGTTTACCATAATACAGGTGATATTGAAACTTGTGATGTGATTAGCTATCACCCCTCTAGCTGTGATTGACCATTACAGGTGATATTGAGATCTGTGATGTGATTGGCTGCCATCTCTCTCAAGAACCAGCAGGATTCTTGTCTGGTCTGTTTGGGTCCTCTCCTTACCTTGTTGTCAGTTACACCTCTAAAGATAAAAACTACAAGTGGAAAGCAGAAACTGTGCAAGTTACTGGGTCAAAAGCAGAATGCGAGGCTCTACAGGACAAGATCAATAGAAAACTAAGTCAAGGTGTGCGAAATAATAATATATTATGCATATATTACCATAAAAAAGGCAAAAATAGACTGTTCTCTTTTTTTTCAAAATTATTTTATAGAGAAAAACAGACCTAAGAGACTGGCTGTCTTCATAAATCCTGTTGGAGGAAGCAGAAAAGCTTTGAATACGTACAGTGACATCGTCTACCCTTTGTTCAAAGTCGCAAACATTTACTGCGATGTCAATGGTACCTACAAGTTTTGACACCGCTCAGTGAAATCATCTCTGACTTAAGCAGTTGAATGGTGTAACTGTTGTTGCTTAACATAGATTGTAGAAAAATCAATTTTGATTTCAAAAAGTACCAATACTATTAATCTGATTGACATTCAATAGAATTTGAGTTTAAAAAGTGTTTAATGCGTTTTTTAATTCTATGAACAGTTTCCGAAAGACCTAAACACCTGATTGACCTGGTGAATGGTTATGATACATCAAGTGTTGATGGGTTTGTGTGCTGTAATATAATCCAATTTATGCATCTCCTTCTCTTTAACGAATTTTGGTTGATCATATTTAATGAATTATGAAAATATGTGTCTTTTAGGTTAGTTATATTAGGAGGTGATGGAAGTTCACTTGAAGTCCTCAACTGTCTCCTTACCCGAGCTCAGAAAGAGGCTGGTTTAGATTATGATCAACCTACCTGTAAACTAAAACCATTGGAGGTACCAATAGGCATCATACCAACAGGTGGACACAATTGAGTTATTAAATTATTTTCATTGATTTTTTAATTTTATGGGTTTTTTTTTATCCATTTTGATAATGTAGTGATGTACATTGTAGGCACAGGAAATGGAACAGCTAAATGTCTCTATGGTAACATGGATGTGGTCACTGCTGTCCTTCACATCATCACGGGTCAATATCTATATCACTATCAACATTTAAATATTTTGTAATTTTGTATATTATGTATGTACCAAACAAGAATACTGCCCTAAAAATGCAATCTGAATGCAGTCTATCGTGTTGTTCATTATTTATTGCAGGTAAAACAAATCGTAATAATATTCAGGCTGTATACAGTGGAGGGAAGTTGGTATCCTTTAGTACTATTTTCATTGCTTATGGATTTTTCACAGACATGATGTATGAAATGGAGAGGCAAACGTGGCTTAAAAGGGCAAGATTCTTAGGTACTTTTGATATATAAATTTTGTGTCGTCTCGGACAAGAATGGCGCTCTCGGTCGGTCGTAGGATATTTCTCAATATGTAGACGAAAAGTTTTAAAATATAGCGGCATCATGGCAAATGGAACGTCTTTATCATGGCATTCCTTTTATTCTATATGTATACACTTTTCTTTTTTTCTCTTCGATAAAAAACACATATTAGGATTATTACCTTAAAATATATCAAAAGTAATTGTAAAATTATAGTTCTTTTTTAATTTTCAGTTATACCTCTGTATAATATATTTTTGAAAAAGCCAAGGTTATTTAAAGTGAAGCTATCTATCTTAACAGGGTAAGTTTGAATCCATCCTATGTTATACGTGTATATTGTTCTATTTGAAAAGCATTTTAAATTCACTAATGAAAATAAACGATCATATTCGGAATAAAGATAATCACCTTGATGTCAAGGGAAAACATATTTTTGCACGGAAATTTGCAGTATTGTATACTTATATAAAAAAGATGAACTTTTACAGAAAGCAAACATCAGAGACTTCAGATGATGAAGATTCGATGTTGGAAGGCGAGGAAATAGGTGTAGCTTTATTTTTACGTTATTGGCTGCACTGCGTAATTGCATCAATCCCCATATCGACGGTTTAGTATGGAAATTATTATGTTGATGAGAAGAAGAAAAGAGGCATTTTTTTTTAGGTTGATCAGTTTATTAGGCTACCCCTTTTTTTATTCAAAACTTTATCATCAGCCATGTGTTTGCTTTGTACACAAAAGAATTTAAATTTTGTCAACTAAAAGACTAGAAGTTAATAAAGGGATAAGATCATCGAAAAGTGTTTACGGGTCCTTGTCATTTTTTTGAGGTATTATGCCACAATACGCTAAACAAAAATTTAAAACTAATAAATGAGTTCAAAATCTTTTGAACTCCTTGTTACAAATTTTTGTTTAATTAATTATTGTGATAAGAATTATTTCCTTTATAAATAAATGAGTTGATATGTGATTGAAATCAAGTTGAAATTATTCAGTGACATTTTATGCATTATAAATTATTTAAGGAATAAGGAATCATTCTTTGAGTATTATGAGGTGATAATTTTGGTCGGGGCGTGATTAAATCCAATAAAGCCCGAAGGGCTTTATGATAGATTTGATCACGCCCCGACCGAAATTATCACCTCATAATATTCAAAGAATGATTCCTTATTACTTATATTTATACAATTTTCAGCAGTTGTACGATTAAAATTTATATTAAGTATGCAAACCCCGCTTGAACCCCAACAATACGTCATTTGAATTTATTGGACGGTATAGTACAAAATCGATTCGTAGCTTTATCACAGACAAAGACATTGGAAAATGTAAATATTTGTGAATAAATACATAGAGTAAGATAGATATGACTTTTCTCGTCATCATTTTGCAGCTGAGCTGAGCAGTTTAATGTCGCTATGTAGTGATTTCTTCAACAATGCAAACGATTCAAAAATGGATATTGTGGAAATGTCTCGGAAAACTAGGAAATCAGGAGTTTTTACTCTCCTAGCCTTAAAAGAAACTGGCAGGCTGCAGTTTATATCTTGTTTTATTCAGCTTTTGACTTTGGATCGATCCATAGTATGTATGCATCGAATACATATTTTAGTGTAAATCATCTAATTGTTGTTTTAAGAACTTTTCAGTAACTTTAAAGTAAATTTGAGTAAGATGAAATGAAAGCTTTTTTTTTTTAATTTGAATGTTTCAGTAAATTGATATATCTTTGAAATTATCATTCCAATTTTCTTCGAACAGTTCCAGAAAGATTGTGTATCACCATATACTGTTAAGGGATACAGGGTTAAGATACTTGGCGAACAATTCGACCATGACTCACATGTAGCCAGAATTAATAATCTACTCGACGTAGATGGGGAAAGAGTTGATTTGGTTGGTGGAGAGTATGAAGTTCGGTAAGTAATGTCTTTGCCTTTATATTATATTCAGCGAAACTGATGTGTACGTCACAACAGGCTTGTTCAGTCGTGAAACATTTTAAAACAGGTTAATCAGTTTCATCCAATTCTATTTTCCATGGCTTTCTTTTTTTTCCATTCCATTTTACAGTTGTTCAAAGTTTTTTCTGCAATGTTTGTAGATACTGAAGATCTCTTTCACAGACTTTTGCGTTACTTTCAATTCCTGAACAATAAGCTACAATAATTGACGCACTTTTCATAAAAAAATTAGTCTTTTCATATCATTGTTATATATTGCTTATCTATGCTCTAGAGCTAATTTAAAAAAATTAAATGAGTGTGATTGTCAAAATGACACATCTATACATAGACTGGTTTTTATTATCTTTTCAGGAATCATTTAAAACTGGTGAAATTTTACACAGCATACTGAGAGCTTCAAACACTTACAGTCAGCTGCAGCTGGTGTTGTGAAATCATGCTTTATAAACGGACATTCAGGCAATATAGAGATTTACATGAAATCGTTTAATCTTTTACGATTCTAGTTCATCGATCCAAAGCAAAGATTTTTTTTCGTAAACGTCCATGTTCAGATGAATTATTGCGACGAAGATGACAAATAATAAAACTCTCATTGTTGTCACTTTGATAAAAAATGCAGGCATAACCTCATCTAAGTATTTATAATAAATCTTGGAAACTTTTGTTATCCTGGTGATTTAAAATATGTACCTACCACCCAGCTTTTATATTTTTTATGATGAACGTAGGACTGACTAAGAAAAGCTGTAAATACATCATATATCCTACAGTTTTTTAAAATAATGTCTCAATCACATAAATCTGCTATCAATTTTAAATGATGTTTTCCTTAAAACCATGCAATACGACGTTTAGGTGTGTGTATGCAGTTTTATATCAGCATATTTTATTATAAACATATTTTAACTTTATAGACAATTTGAATATAAAAAAAATTCTTTTTGTTAATGAAGTTTTATGTACAGCCTTTTGAAAGGGACCACACATATAAACTTTAAAATTTTATGTGTTTTTTAAAAGTTACTTAACCATATCTAAGATTGATTTTAAAATATCAAGGCTTATAAATTTATAAGGCTTTGTCATTCTTATAAGACTCGATTTGCATTTTTTAAAAACCCTTTCTGTCTGTCTAAAAACATAACATGCTACTGAATTTTCAAAGATAGGACAATATAACAACTGTATTAAATTTATAATTTCATAGAAACTCTCCTAATTGACTTTTTAAAAAATTTTCATTGTAACGTGTACACGTCAAACGCATGTGGCCATTTATTTCGATCAGTGGTTAATTAAAATCAAACAAAATATATGAATATTTTAATGTATCGGATAGAAAATAATTGTTTATGAAATTTTCATTGAAAAGTTTAATGTTTATATGTCAACCCGTGGATCGTGTTATATATCTGCGTAATACATTAAGGAAAATAAAACCAACTCCGTATATTAGCAAAATCATAATGCGGGTTCGTCTTGAAGCGAGTGGGGTCAATCAGCTAACATCCGCGACTGTACTCGGCAAT
>WFKH01010931.1:53126881-53139885 GCA_016163765.1 Magallana hongkongensis
AGCATTGCCGAGTACAGTCGCGGATGTAAGCTGACAGACACTGTTGCTTGAAGCTGACTTTCGCATTATGCATCATGGTAGTTAAAGTTGGTGTGAAATCATTCACCTTAGAGGAGGAAAAACTCAAAATTTCTGTGGATGATAAGTTTGGTAAGTATCACGTAAGTGCTGACCCCTTATGTAGAATTGGTCACGCAGTAGGCTTTTACACAGTTTTTTGTTTTTAGTTCAAGACGATGTGGTTTATTTTTTAGCTCACCTGTTGCCTGCTATCAGTGTACGAAGGATTCGAAAAATACTTTGCAGAATCAATTTTCATTATTTTAAACAATAAAAATTAATTTTAATGTGATGTTATTATTATTATTAAAGTTAATAAGATTGCATAAGAAAATATCAACCTTACATTGATTGATTTAAAAAAAAAAAAAGAACTTTGATTTGAAGATATGCCTATATAGATATTTTAAATTCATTTTCTGTAGCTTTTGCCATTTTAGTCCACATATAATTTTTTTTTTTAAGTATAGCATTTGTGCACAGTATTGTAATATTGAATAGAAAAAGGACCAAATTTTAAAGTAAATGAACCAAACAATCGCTATATAAATCAAAGCCACAAACGAGAGACTGTAAGTAAATTTTAATTAGCTGTATAGAAATTATAAAAAATGTGTGACGCGACTGGGGGTAATATTGTTTATGATTATGTCCAACTCCACTTTAACCTCAGACAAGTCACAAAATTATGTGGATCCTGTCCTATCCGCAACACATGCGTCGGATTTGTGATCTTTATAGATCAATGAAAAACAACACCTCGCTTTTGTATAACAAATTGTATTGTAATAAATGTACGCCAATGTAGCATTACAGTAAGTGAAACAAGAAAGAAAGGAGAAGTGCGTCTAACGCATTCTCTCACCCTGTATTTATACTAAGTAACAGCCTAACGTAGTTAAGCTTCTATATATTAGGCATCTATTCGGCTCCAAATAATAGGGCTTCCTGCTACCTAACATTAGGCCACCATTAGGCGTTAGGCACCAAGCAATAGGGCCTCATCACCTAACATAATTAGGCCTCTGCCTAAGACACCCAATGATATTGGGATGCCATTAGGCTACCTAGTGATATATGACAAATAAAACAAAAAATCTTTATTATGGAATAAAACCTACATATACAAATAAAACTAGAGGT
This sequence comes from Magallana hongkongensis, assembly GCA_016163765.1. Lineage (NCBI taxonomy): Eukaryota > Metazoa > Mollusca > Bivalvia > Ostreida > Ostreidae > Magallana > Magallana hongkongensis. The sequence continues at coordinate 53,128,085 of WFKH01010931.1, forward strand.
ACTGTGAGCAAGCTCACAAATGATACCCCCCGCTAAGAAAAAATCATGACTCAAATATTTTTCTATTATAGAAAATAATGGATGCTATCTATTTCACTGTCCATGTTCTATAAATAATAACTGTTTTATTTTTTTAAAATTGTAAATGCTAATATGAGTACACAAACCAATTTCTATTCTTTAAATTCCATTTTATTTCAACGTAACTGTTAATGACTGAAGACATTTGCATCCTCATGATAACAAACATGACTGGAACCAAACGATAATCCACATGTCAAGCAGCCATTAAATGTTTTGAATTTTCGGTATACCGAGCCCGATATTTTTTTCCGATATTTTTTTTCAACACAATTTTTTTGTCATGACACACCATCACGTCCTAAGCAATCTTTGTGTGAAGTAAGAACTTCTAATGTTTCTCAATAAAAAGAAAAACTGGACACGAATTTTGTACTTTTCCTGTCTGTGACCTTGACATTGCACAAATGACCTTGGGTCAAGGTCATGACACACCCTCGGGTCATAAGCAATCTTTGTGTGAAGTAAGAACTAATGTTTCTCAATAAGAAAGACATGGACCGGACACGAATTTTGCACTTTTTCTGCCAGTGACCTTGACCTTGCCCAAATGACCTTGGTTCAAGGTCATGACACACCCTTAGATCATAAGCAATATTTGTGTGGAGTAAGAACTTCCAATGTCTCTCCATATGAAAGATATGGATCGGACACGAATTTTGCACTTTTTCTGCAAGTGACCTTGCCCGAATGACCTTGGGACAAGGTTATGACACACCCTCAGGTCATAAGCAATCTTTGTGTGAAGTAAGAACTTCCAATGCCTCTTCATAAGAAAGATATGGACCGGACATGTTGCACAGACAGACGGACAGACAGACAAGGTGATTCCTATATACCCCCCCCCCCCAAACTTCGTTTGCGGGGGGTAAAATAACCCCACTGCAAATGATTTAAAAGCTTTATAGTAAAAAGTTAACTTGGATAATAACTTGGTTTGTACGCAATCAATTTTTTTAGAAGGCTTTATGTAATAAATCCTGTCGTTCAGAAAGGAGCCCCATTCGTATATATACAGGGTCTGATATTAATTATTCTGATTGGCACTGTTATTCGTGAAGGCAAGCATGAATGAATGTTTTTTTCATGCGTTAGTGTTTAACATTGGGTCTATATGGGCCTAAATATATACATACTGAAGCAAAAATTAACATTAATGTTTATATTCGATAAAAAAAAATTAAACATCGGAAGAACTTAAAATATAAAGTTTGCGAAATTAATATGGAAGAAATATATATTAATATTTTCTAGGATGTTTGAACAATTGTTTTCTTAATTTATCGGGTTTTTTTTTTTATTTAATAAAAAATAATGCTATTTAGCTAATTTAACTGTGTTGGTCAGGTCAAATAAATGTCTCACATGAACTAGTTGCCTACTTTTGTTTCCTAAAAAATATATACATGTACCATCAAACAAAATGGTAAAGCAGTTGAAGTTTTGTTCCTTTTTAAAAATTATTTCACAGGCAAACTGTTTTTATGATGCAATCTTAATGATATGAATATTTTACGACAAGCGTTTCGCCATTAATATTCGATTATTGAAAAAAATAATACATTATCCTAATTTTGTGCCAACTTTATACGTATTCTTTCTCGTGGCTTAGATATTTGTTTTAAAGGGTTTTTATAACAAAAACCCATAAAAACTTGTTATATCAATTATATCCTGATAACATTAAGATATGTGACATTATTATAGTTGTCACCTTTTTGTGGTTTATCATTACAAGTGATATTGAGATATGTGACATGATTTATTGTTACTTCTCTGCGGTTGACTATTACAGGTGATATTGATATTTGTGACGTAGTTGGCTGCCATCTCTCAGAGGAGCCAGCTGGATTCTTGTCTGGTCTGTTTGGGTCCTCTCCTTACCTTGTCATCAGGTACATCTCTAAAGGTAAAAGCTACAAATGGACAACAGAAACTCTACAGGTTACTGGATCAAAAGCAGAATGTGAGGCACTACAGAATAAGATCAATGAAAAATTAGGTCAAGGTGAGAGGAACAACATGGGTAACAATTTAATATTAGCGATCGTAAAATATTTATTTGGAAAGAAGATTTTTTTATCACTTGCAAGTTTTACATTTTATAGATAAACTCAGGCCTAGGAGACTAGGAATCTTCATTAACCCTGTTGGAGGAGGCGGAAATTCTCTGAATGTGTACGACAAAGTTGTCTATCCTTTGTTTAAAGCAGCAAACATAAACTGTGATGTCAATGGTATACGTCACTTTTATATTTTGTGTAATATCTTCAAAATATCCTTATTAATTAAGGAATAAGGAATCATTCTTTGAGTATTATGAGATGATAATTTTGGTCGGGGCGTGATCAAATCCAGTAAAGCCCGAAGGGCTTTATGATAGATTTGATCACGCTCCGACCGAAATTATCACCTCATAATATTCAAAGAATGATTCCTTATTACTTATATTTATATAATTTTCAGCAGTTGTACGATTAAAATTTATATTAAGTATGCAAACCCCGCTTGCGCCCCAATTATACGTCATTTGAATTTATTGGACTGTATAGTACAAAATCGATACGAAGTGTTATCACAGGCAAAGACATTGAAAAATGTAAATATATATCATTATATTGTTAAGTACACTGTAATTGGTCATTGTTGTATTATGTTTTGTATGCTGAAAGTCTACAACATTTTAATCTTATTAACAGTTTCTGAACGACCAAAGCACATGATTGAACTGATGAATAGTTTTGACACAGCTAGTGTTGACGGGTTTGTATACAGTGTAGATATTCCAGAGAATGCATCAGTTTGAATTTAGTCCTTAGTACGTAATAATGTGTTTTGTTTTGTTTCTAAGGTTAGTAATATTAGGAGGTGACGGGAGTTTTCTTGAAGTCCTCAACTGTCTCCTGACCCGAGCTCAGAAAGAGTCTGGTTTAGATTATGATCAACCTACATGTAAACTTAAACCTTTAGAGATACCAATCGGCATCATACCAACAGGTTGGATAGGATTAAATTATCAATTTTCCCGAACATGTAAATGGTCGTATCTATTTGGTTCAGTGGTGGATGTGTATTACAGGTACAGGAAATGGTACAGCTAGAGGCCTCTATGGTAACATGGACGTGGTTACTGCGGTCCTCCATATTATCAAGGGTCAGTTAGCATTATAGAAATATAATTAATAGAGCGCGATAGTTTGAACGTTTTAGGTTCAAATGATAGGGTTATTTTGTCTTGTAGGTCGGACAAATTATAATAATATTCAGGCAGTATACAGTGGTGGAAAGATGGTGTCTTTCAGTAGTGTTGTTGTTGCTTGTGGGTTGTTCACAGACGTTATGTATGAAACGGATCGACAGAGGTGGCTGAAAAGAGCGAGGTATTCAGGTATTGGGGTAATGAAATATAATTCACACAAGGAAAGTTCCATTTAAAGCTGTTCAATAATTATTAGATTTTCATTTGATATGTGCAATTAAAAATATAGAATGAGAATCACCTTCCCACATACATAAGATTTTGTTAAAGATATAATGATTTTCAAAAGGTTAGGAAGACTAATATGTAAATCTTACTGTCTTTTAAATATTGATTGTTGCTTATGCACCATTAGAGTTGATTAAGAAAATATTGTTCTTTTACTTTTCAGTTATACCTCTGTATATGCTACTTTTTAAAAGACCAAGGTTATTCAAAGTAAAATTATCTGTATTCTCAGGGTAGGTATTATTAGCAAGCTTGTTGATTGGAAAATGTAATAGTCACAGAAATCAAGTTGATATAAAATTATTGGTGTTTTAAATATACTCTATTAATTCTTGTCTTTGTTTTTATTTGTTTTTCTAAGTCAAACATATACACGAGCTTTTAAAACATTTGAGCAGTTTAATATGCACAATTTATTTAGCATGCCAGATTTACTTTGCGAATAGAATTACCATAATAATCAATCGAACCAGAATTTGAGACAAGGATGAAAAAGGATGCAAATAACCCAATTACATTTAAAACTAATCAACAACAAAGTTTGGAACAAAGTAATTAAATATAATTTTTATGCGTGATGAATGTTTTCTAGCAAATCAACTTCAAAGACTGCAGATAATGACGACTCAATGAAAGCCCAGGACTTAGGTGCAGTTCTACTTGTTACATCGGTCAATTAGATTGTAATCAATTTTGTCTCACTTTGAAATTTTTAAATGTAATGATGATGAAATTAAGGAATTTTAAAGGGTATCTTCATCTTAGTCTGTATTTCAATCTGTAGCAAATTTTGTATTGCTTAAACAGACAATCTTTCCTTTCTTTCCTTATATTTTTTCAAACATAACATTTTATACTCGGGCCAAAATGATGAACTATTGACGATAGCTTTTGAACTGATCATAAATTTTTGACCATGACCCTCCTTCAAATGTTCACTTCATTGTTCCTTATTTTGCATTTACCTAAGTGATAATTTTTTGAATTAAAAAACTAATATAAATAAGTAAGCAGATATAATTTTTCCATCATATTTCAATGTATGCTTCGATAAAAATGTAGCATTAGGCAAGACATTTCTGTCTTATAGACATATTTTTCTGTCTTATAGACATGTTTTTAACGGTTTTTATCACAGGTGAAGTGAGCAGTGTAATGTCTCTATATGGTGATTTCTACAACAATGCAACAGATACAAAAATGGATTTTGTTAACTTGTCTCGAGAAAGTAGGAAATCAGGGGTCTTCACAGTCCTTGCCTTTAAAGAAACTGGGAGATTGGAATTCATATCTTCTTTCCTTCAGTTTTTGTCTTATACTCGATCCTTGGTATGCACTTTATATACTTTTTCGTTTTTGTGTTATATATTTGAAATACTAATTTTAACAATATATGAAAAATATGAAATATATTATATCTATGTTATACTTATCTATCTGTATTGTGTGGTTTGCTTCAGCACACGATTAACAATAATCAGTGTCTGGTTGCTTCATTTTCAATAGTTCCAAAAGGACTTCATTGCTCCATACACAGTTACGGGATACAGAATAAAGATACTTTGTGGTGACAAGAACTTTCCTCAGGACTCGCACGTAACAAGAATGAATAATTTACTTGATGTAGATGGGGAAATGATTGACTTGGTTGATGGGGAGTATGAAGTATGGTATGTGTTTCAAGCTTGTTGTTAACAGTTCATATATATTGTGTACATGTATGTACACGTATCACCTGGAGTGTTTAGAATTTTGGGTTTTACATTCATGTCTTGTACAAAAAAAAAGTCAAGGTGACAAAGCGTTAGTTTTGTTTTGCCTTTTTTTAAAGGTAGTTTTGAAAGCATGCAATATACCAGTACTTACTCTTTTAGTAAACAAGAGTAACATTCAATTAAACTGCAAACATTCTACCACTTTGGTTGAAATGTGACTTTACATATAAGACGGAGAAACTCCACATAAAATGACATAACTTTAAAAGAGTTATTGGCCCTTTACTTTCATGATATTTTTTATAGCATTTAACTGTTGTTACACTTATTAAAGTATTTGGAATAAAGGTTAATTAAATCGAATTTTTGAATATTTTCATGATCAGTGATTATATATGTCACATGGAAACATCGTATTTTATCTTTCCAGGAATCATATCAGGATGGTCAAATTTTACACTTCTCATTGAGGGCAGTTTGCATCTAGATCTCCTGATGTGAAACGGGCATGCTTAGATAACCCCTGTATTTAATGTACATATTTAAGTAAATGGAGTGATAATGTTCAATACATAATCATATACCATAAATTTGTATGCGTACGTTTGCACGTGCGTGTGTATAAATCCTTGTATCTCATTTTTATGTAATAATTACTTATTTCATATGCCATTATACTTGTTGTTGAAGATGTTATTGGCATTTTGAGAAGTCTGTTTATTTCTTCGTCGTCGTAATTGTTGCAGTTTTTTTAAAGCGATTTGTAGGTATTTGGAATATTTTCATCTATTGTATATTCATGAACGAGCAAACAGAATAATAAAGATTTCTCATTTTGTTTTCAATATCAAGTATCTTTTCGGAATACATGTACATGTACTAGTATAATACATTTCGTATGATTATAGGTATAAGTGTTCAACAGTTGACACTTATTATATATTTACTTATATAATGACAATCTAAAGGGGTTATCGCCTTTACTTGATAAATATTAACACGCGGTGTAATCACTTGATATGATTTACAAATTATAAAAAAATCATTGTCGTTGTGGTTTTCCTTCAAAAGCACATGGTTAAGAGTAAAAACCACAGGTAAGTGTTGTTATTTAAAAAAGACGTCAGCTTTCTAACCTCAAATATAGCCACACTATTACTGTGTTTTATATATAATATATAAACAAAGATATCGGGAAGGGTTTTACATCGAGTATTCCTATTTAAATGACACGCTCTTTGGATTCATGGTTTTGAGTCATCACCGTTATTAAGCGGGTACACTGTAGCCGATAACCACGGAAGTTGAACCTTCCAGTACTCCACAAGTTCTTGACTTGCATAAACAGACATCGTCTGACTACATGAAGAAAGAAGTATGGATTTATTTCCAAACAAAGACCAACATGAAAATTACGGACGCTTCCTGCGACGAGCGGGAGACTGTCTTCATGAGAAGTATCAGACATACGGGAATAAGCTGAGTCTCCAATCATTTAATGCTAACAAAAATACAGTTTTTCCTAAAGCAACAGAAGCAAAATCTATCCAACCTTATAATGCGCACTTTTCAGATTTAATTCGAAAAGAGAGAGATACCGTCAAACGACTCGGGCGGAGTCTTCGTCTCGCAGCAGACATAATGAATGACAGTGGTACGGAGGAAGAGCGTTTGCGCAACCAATTCCCTGTCATTGCAAATATTTGCCAAATATTGTTTTTGTACAGTAATTTAGAAGCATTTCTGTAAAGCGAGAATTTCATATTCCCAGACAGGTGGGTATCAAAGTTAAATTATGTAAGAAATTAAATGTGGTATCCTTTACCAGGGCTGTTTCTATATTTTGCAATGATTTATTGACTTTTTTTCAGGATTGTGAGATACAGCAAATGAACGTTGGGCGGACCTTAATGATCGCTTCAAATTCCAGAAAATTTCCATGCACATTTTATGAGTTGTATCTGGCTTTCTGTACAGTAAACTTGCTAATGCAAAGAGAACGTACGCCAAACATACCTGGTTTTCACCCCGCTTCGAGTAAAAGGTAATAAATGATGGCAGTGACAAAGATCATTTTAACGGGTAGCTTGTTGGTGAACCCTTGACATTACCACCACAAACTGCGCAGTATGTTCGAATCATGTATGTCCCATTTACCTAAAGTCTTTCGAGATCAACGGATGACGAATATGAGACGTTGACTTATCTAATTAGTCTATCGTATTGTAATAAAGATAATAAGCAACAGTAGCACACTGAGCCACAATGTGATAAAATCAACGATGTTTAAATGATCAACTTGTGGTTTCTGAACTTATGAAAGATAACACTGATAAAGTGTATTTAAAGGTCTATTGATGTATACATGCAGTGTCTTTAAAATAAAATTATATATGTAAACACTGATTACAACCTCATTCAAGGACAGACTGAACACACTTACCTAACTTTTAATTTGTGATTATAAACTTCGTTTACTGTATATATAGTTAAGAAAAAATTATATATAAATGAGTGCAATATTTACCAAAAAGGAAGTCATATTGTTGTACACTGAAGCAAATAATTTAATTATTTATTGTTTATTTGCTAAAGATATCTTTATCATAATCTCTTTATTCTGTGATTATTTAGCCAAAAATAAAAGTTCTGATTTAATTTTCCAAAAATGAATTTTATTTTGTTTATGTATGATTTTTTTAAAGGTTTGCTTTATTTTTTTATTGTCCATTTATTGGAAATCCCCGATGTCATCATGACTCTGCAAATTAATTTGGGTTACCCATGCACCAGGAAAAGAAAAAAAAAACCGGACGACTGCATTGTACGATTTTGATCACGTGTGTGCAGTTTTAACGCTTTATCGTTATACCTTGAGTCGACGCTCATGACCCTCATACTGCAAGGGATCTTTATCGTTGCTTTGTCATTACGAATACTTCTAGTATGTAGATATATAACATTGGTGTATTGAGTCAAAGTCTCAATTTCAGTGCTTGATTTACAACTTAAAATGTTGTGTAAGTTTCAGAGTTATCATGATCCGCAAGAATTCTTATGTAATGGACAACTGAAAAACGACTGTTTTAAATCATAACTTCATATGTTACGCACCTGGTTTTCACCCCGATTCTTGTAAAAAGATACAAACGATGACAGCGACAAAGAATATTTTAATTTAACATTTGTCACTACCTTTCAACGGGCAGCCCTAGATATTACCACCACAGAATGCCTAGTATATTCGAATCGTGTATGTTATATGTACGTAAAATCTTTCAAGATCTACGGATGACGAAATATGAGACGTTGACTAATCTAATTAGTCAATCGTATTGTCATAAAGGTAATTAACAACAATAGAATTGATGCACAATGTGATAAATTTATCATCGGTGTTTAAATAGTCAACTTGCGGTTTCTTTATCTGCACGTATGAGAGATAATACTGATAAAGTATATTTAAAGGTCTATTGATGTATACATGCAGTGTCTTAAAAAAATTGTATATGTAAACACTGATTACCATCTCGTTCAAGGACAGACTGAACACACTTGCTGAACTGACTTTTTATTCGTGATCATAAACTTCATTTACAGTATATTTAAAAGAAGTTTTATATTTGAATGAAAGTGCAAAGAACAAAGAGCCGATATGGTTGATTTTATTATTTATGAATTATTTGCGAAGGATTTCTTTAATATCATAATCTATTTATTTTGTGATTGACTTGACTTGACTTACTTCGACTTATTCCTCTTTGCTCCTTTGGGAGCATAGGGCCGCAAATTTTGTGATTATTTAGCCAAAAATGAAAGTTCTGATGAAATTTTCCAGAAATGAATTTTATTTTGTTAATTTATGACTTTTTAACGTTTTATTTTAGTTTGTTTTTTTGTCTTTTTATTGGAAATCCCAAATGTCATCATGACTTTGCAAATTTATTATTATAGTTTGTGTTTGGCTTATCAAGAAAAAACCCGGGATGACCAGCGCATGCGTATCGTTCTATTATGTTTTATGTATGCGTTGTTTGACGTTTCACCGTTTTACATTGAATCGACGTTTATGACCCTCTTACTGCAAGGGATCTTCTCCCTTCCAGTGTAAATATGACAACATCCAGTACTGTAAATATATAAAAGTGCTGTACTGGGCGATTTCTGAGCTTGATTTACAAAAAACTGAAATGCTGTAAAAGTTTCAATGTTATCATGAACCACAGGCATTCTTATATGATGGACAACTGAAAAACAACTGTTTTCAACTTGTTATAACTAAACATAGAATTAGTTAAGCCTGAACTTTTCTAAAATTTTAAGATTTACAGGGCATGATTATATTATGAAAACCTTCACTTGTCCCTTAGCGTTCAGGTATTGCCATTAAAATATATGTTTATATATATGTATGATATACGATTTATATGGGCTTGCATTCTGGCATAAGATCGACCTAGGGTTTTAACGATCAAAGTTCAAGTGTTGGTAAATGGTGCCCTACGCTATCTGATATTTATATGCTATGGATAGATATGCAAACTATGGTGTTACTACATAGGTCTCATTGTGACGTCGTGGAAAATTAGAATGAATAACATGTATAAATAAAAACAGTACATAAATGTTTCATCATGAATGCAACTAACAGTTTATATTTTCTTAGAAAATGACATTTTTTGTACTTCTTGAAGTGCTTTTAAAAGCAAAAATCCGTTCGAAATCTGAAATACCATTATGCTGTATTTCATAAATCTAATTGTTGACCTATACATGGACCTGCATTGACTGTCAATTTGATTTCGAAAGTCTTGTATTTTTCGCAGTTATGAAATAAACACCTACGTCGGACACAAATGAGTCTTGTTTAAAAAAAAAATTACACTAAATATAAAGACAGCGTGAAAACAATATGTCTATATACTTTAAATTTAACCACGTTGTGTTAAATGCTATTAGAACAACACTCATTTGTAACGGTGCTTTAAAAGTCCTCTAAGCAGCTTATGACTTTTGACCGATCGATGTTACCTTTGGTGTTACCTTTCTACTCGATGGTAAGTAATGGATATCAGATTGTCTGATTAAACACTAGTAAATGATAGTTCACCTGAAACGCGCAATAAAATTGCATAAGCAGAACTTCCTCTATAAATAACGTCACTGTGACTACGATAAAAACTGGATCCACTTTATTCCGCATTCTCATACATATATATTTTTTATCTTGAATATAATTTATTTATTTCTGTCTTAGTTTTAATATTTGGTTGTAATTTTGGAACCGTAGTAGGTTAAGTCCTTAACTATTAACAAAATGCCCTTTCAAATGTCGGCTTTACAAAATTGCAGGAAAACTGTTCTGTTCTAATTTATAGATAAGATCTTCTGTCGTTGTCGGGAAATTTTTACTTTGTCATTTTTGTCCAGAACCACTGCTCCTATATCCAGTCTTGACACAAAGCATCATCGGGTGAAGGGCTATCATATTTGTTCAAATAAAGAGCCCTTCAAATGGGGCGATAATAAGGAAAGGTAATATAAGATGGGTTGTTTTAAAAGTCTTCAGATCTAATGGCAAACCAAATGCTAAATAAACCTTGATAATTTGTAGATTAAATTTTGTTCTAATCATGATCCTTGAGGGTAATTGTAATTCTTGATGATGATATCATTCAAGTGTATCATGTAATTATACTATTTTTAATAATCACTTAAAAGTTCATTCTCAAGTTTGAAAGTTTCAAAAGATACAGTATCCATATTGCAACTTATATTCAACAGACAAAATAAAACATAGTACATTGTAAATAAAATTAACCCCGTCCCCGACCCAAAACCTGATTATAGCCTCTGTTATATTTCATTTCTTACAAATAAATCATTTATAAACAATTAGAGGAATGCATAAGTTTTACTGAGGTAATCTTATATACTGTATGTTTAATAAATCGATTTGACAAGATTAAACTAAACAGATCAAAGGGCCTAGGTGTGTTCAAACTTAGAAGGGAAAATTTGGGAAAAAAATTGCACATTATTGACAACAGTATAATGTTAAAGACTACATGTAGTTACTCATCCGAATTGTAAATTTTTAATTTTTTTTATAGGCTTGGTTATGATTTATAACAACAGTTATGAAATATCATGTTAATTTCAAGAGTGGCCTTGAACCATTGTGTGAGTGACCGAACAATGGTATGAGGCTTCTGGTACAGATTTTCGCAGGTAGCACTAAACAGTCAGCTACGGTGATTGTCCTTATTAAGAAGTAAGTCACAACCAAATAGAGTTCAAAATAATCGTCGAATTGTATGATTATAGCATTTAAGTCTTAATATATTTTCCCAATCCTTATTATAAAGTTATACAATATATGTTTAAATAGTGGACATTTAAGGAAACCGACTTGGGGGGGGGGGGGGGGGGGGGGGGGGGGTAAAAAAAAAAAAAAAAAAAAAATTTTTTTTTTACTGAGGTTAAGAAAAACACAAAACAACTTTATAGAAAAAACA
>WFKH01010931.1:53139985-53163796 GCA_016163765.1 Magallana hongkongensis
GGGGGGGGGGGGGGGGGGGGGGAGGAGTGCGTAGAAATATATTAGAAAAAACTCTTTATTTTTAAACCATGTGTAACATATACCAACTCTAGTGTACCTGCAAAGAACCTGGTGGAATAAGCCGAGGCATACGCCCACCTATCACTATTATGTTTCAAATATTTTTATTCCTGTGCTTACATATCTCCACAGAATTTATTATGTGCGTGTTCATAGAATAAAGAATTCCAATCTTTTGTCTTAAAGTCCATAATTTGTATCCTCTCAACAAAGTAACATGTTAATTTAAAAAAAAAATAAAACTAAAGATAACTTATTTATCAGTTAACTAAAAAATGAAAAATAAAATGATTAAATGCGTGTGTTTAATTCATAATAACGCAATTTTTACTTTCTTTACGTCAAATGAGCTTTTCGAATTTAAACAAAGTAAACAAAGATATAAAAAAAATATTTTCAACACGATTCATTAGAATCGAACACCTACTTCAACATACTTAGGTGGCACGGGACTGTTTATTTGATACAATTCATTGTAGCCAGGGGATGTGTGTATTCGGAACTCTGTCACTAGAATTTCCTCAGTTCCCATTCAGCACAAATACCTTTAATTCACTCTTTATAAAGCTAATCACCAATTTCTGAAGAAAATTACTAGTCAAAACCTGTAAAATTTTCTACATACTGGTTTTTATGAAATTTTGACCCTTTCATATTTTGCTAATTTTTCATGATTTTTCAGCTTTTTAGACCTCCCCCAGCTAATTTCCTGGCTGCAAAGGGTTGACCTTCCGTACCGTGTGCATGTTGCACCATCACATGTCAGAAACTTAACAATTAATGTCCATCCACCTACTTTTCGTGTTATTTTACCTCCCGTCTGTAACTTGCAATTTCACTGTGTAAAGTCATAGCCGCAGGTTTCTCATTTTACTTCTGATTCTCATGTACCTACTGTAACATATGGGGCCTACATATTGCATGAAAACCAAAATCGGCCATCTTAAAGGTAAATGTGGAGTCTTTTTTATGGTTAAATTTTGAAATATTTTGCCCTATTTAATTAATTATCTAGAGATATAATCTTCCTGCGAATTACATCTGAAGTCAATCACGTTTCAACAATCTCCATTCGTCTATTTCGGGATCAAATGACAGAAAAATACGAGTTGAATAACTGGTTTTGAAATTTAGACACTCATGTATATATTTTCTGTTTCTTCCCGAGCTCAAACGCCATGTCTTGATACCGTCAAATTAACAAAAATATATAAAGATGTATATATTAAGTAAATAGCTAAAAAAATTATTTTGGTACACAAGGTTCATTTAAGCATTGAATACCGGTATAAGGGAAATATGCACTGAATGAAAATATTGAGGTACAGCTGCGGTGATCGAAAAGTTAATTAAATTTTGATAAACAAATTTAACACTTACAGATCTACACTAGAACTCATAAAAAAATATAAGCCGAGATACACCCATATCTTTTAAAGGTTCAGAAAAGCTTGTACGAAAATGAAATTTATAGTTTCATAGTAATAGTTATCAGAACAATTTTAATGGTATGATGTTTGAAGTGTCTATTAAATTAGACCCTGAATTTCCCTTTTTCTAATTATAGATTTGATTCACTGCCAGGATCACATGCACAGTTAGATAAGACGCTTGTGGTTTTTAAACTCCAAAATACAATTGTGGGTATATCATTACAACACAGAACTGTCTACCTGATTACATCAGTACACAGCTATTACGTTCATTCGTAATCGCCACCAAACGTTGGAGAAAAACAAGGCAATTACTTCCAAACCGTGAATTTATATGAAGATAATAGCATGGAACCATCGTTTGAGAAAAGCCATACCGTTAAAGGAGTTGGACAGTTCCTGCAACTTGTGGGAGACAACTATTATGAGAGACATAAGAAATACTGGAGTCAGATAAACACGTGGTCGGACATTACCAGCATCTTGACTCTTACCGAGGCCTTTCAATGCGTGGGCAAGATGGCCCGAAACATCTTTGTGGCAAAACCGCGAGATGACTGTCAGCCAGAGATCGTGCAGTTGAAGACATTAGAAGTGGTTCTGAGTGAGGGTGGGGATGAACTTGCGAGGAACATGGGTGAGCTTTTACAGAGGGCAGGGGACGCAATGAATGAAGAGTATCTGAGTCTATCGACGTCTGCGAGCGAGACAAAACCCAAGGGCCTCTGTTTCGTTTTGCAATGTGTCAAGGTTCTAGTACGATTGTCGGAGTTCATTTGACCAAAATAAGGTAAGCTCTATGATACCCAATCAACGTTTATTGCATATTTTGTGTTTCCAACTATTATTATAAAAAGTATATTGCATTATTGTTAGTGTTGGTAGTTATTATCTATCATATATATTTCAGAAGACGTATGAAAGGTCTCACAAAATCCAAAGCAAGAATTCCAAATAAAGCAACTTACGCAATCCGATCGATGGAACCATATTGAGTCACGTGTCAACTGCATTATGTTTTTAAAAGAATGAAAGAACATTATGACTCAGCAATGTGAAAGCGCGCGCGAAAAGTGAGGTTATCTGCGAAAAGGAAATACAAAAACTCATAACAACAACAACAACAACAACAACAACAACAATAACACAACAACCACTATAACGAGTAAATGTTAATCCAAAAAAAGACGACATTGTGAACATTTTATCTGCCCTTTTGAACGATCATCCTTACAAAAGAGAGTGCTGAGTTACATGTGCGGAAGAACCAAATAAAGACACTCACGTGTATTACATGTGCAAATGTATAACAGTTATATTTGAGAACAATCAATATTAACAGTTTACTGATGAGTTTAATTTTTAAAATCCAGGTGCATTGAATCTATTGTACAATGCAAATAAATATATGCACATTAGACCGTTGTTTGAGTGTTTTGATTTTATTACTGTAATATGGTACATGTATCATGGTTACATTTGCTGTGTTCTAGATTGACTACCGGTTTATTTACTTTCATGTAATTTCATGCACTCTGGTACAAAAACAGGAAACAAACAAAAGCTTTTGGTAATCTATCTGATGTTCCTTTCACGGATGGATAAACTGTGCAGCACGAGAAGAGCGTGCCACAAAAGAGGCCAAAGAGTGCATTGGCACAAATCCAACAATATATGGTTAAATAGATTTTTAAAAAGTTTTCCTTATTTTGATAGTGTTTTGCAGTTGGTTTTATTTGTTAACACTCTACATGTTATTGCAAATTCGTAAAATCATGTATTAGTGCATAACACAAAGGCACATCTCGTGCTTCCATTTATTGTTTTATAAAGATAAAGAAAATTGAGATAAATTAAG
This sequence comes from Magallana hongkongensis, assembly GCA_016163765.1. Classification (NCBI taxonomy): domain Eukaryota; kingdom Metazoa; phylum Mollusca; class Bivalvia; order Ostreida; family Ostreidae; genus Magallana; species Magallana hongkongensis. Next base: position 53,143,337 of record WFKH01010931.1, read on the forward strand.
ATTGATCTCTACTCTTATTCATTTTTTTCTCTCTGGTAAAGTAATGCTTGTTTGATTAAAATTTAAAGAATTACATCGTATGTTGAAAATATTTTAAAATACCTGTCCTAATAGGTTAAAAGGTTTGTTTTCTGACCCGAATTTCTATTGGATCTATGCTTTCTCCTTTCAAATTTCCAACCGAAATCATATTTTGCAGTTTAAAATCTAACAACTTTTGAAAAAAACCCCAATTTTTAAGTAAATTAGTTATTATGTTAAAATTCACTTTTATCATTTGGGAGAGCCGAATGGTCGTGGATATTTTTAGACTGTATTAATCTCCTTGTGAAGAAGAGCTCTATATAAAGATATAAGAGAAGATTCAAATTCTAAAGCTAAAATATTTGGAATTTATCTTTATTAAATGTCAGTTTGAGGTTAAAATGTCATAATCTAAACTTTTAAGGTAAATCTGATAGATAATTTGGTGACCATCCAGGCTCTTTAAATGATGAAGATGAAAATTTGTGAGAAAAGTACCGTATAGAAAAATAAAAACATTCCAAACTTGGACATGTCTCAATGTTTATGCATTATTTCAGGGTTAATTCATATTCTTTTCTGTTTTTATTTAATTTTAATTTTTAATTCACTTTGCTTGTTGCATCTCAAAGGGTAAAGAAATTTGACGCCTCAAATGTTATTTTTACTTTCGACAACTTCAAGAACATGTTGAAGTACACAATTAATCCATAAACTTGACAATACATGTCATGAAGCTTTCTCAGTTTGAAGGTCTTATCTATAAGAAATGCAGCATCGATGAATGAACATGCTATTTTCGTGTGATAAAATGACGTTTTTAAAATGGCGACCCTAGTAATCGTAATGACGTAATGTAAATAAATAAACAATATAAAATTATATCATAATACAGCAAGCTATTTCCCAATTTCATTTCCTGCTATATTTAATTCTATTGCGTACTTGTAAATGTTGATGTTTAATATAGATAAATAAAGGACATATTTAGACCTAGTGATTTATCTACCTATCAACTGCCTGTATAATAAAGCTTCTAATTTTAACAAGTGACTTAAATAGATCCCCTGGATCGTTTTCAACTACTACAACAAGGCGTTGTTCTTTTGTGTTGGTGTCGAAACGCGAGTTGTACTTCGCACTCAAATATAAATATTGGTGGTTATATGACACCAAAGTTCTTCGTCTCTAAAATAGGAAAATGAGGACACTTTAAATACGGAAGACATCCGCGCGCAAAAATCAATTACATAGATTGTTGATTTTACTTCCTCTTATATAGCAAACAAACCGATTCACTAAATCAATAAAACTAATATTTAAAAATGTAACAAAGGCTGTAAAAATTAGTTTGCGTAAATTTTTAAAAAAGGTTGAAATAAGTAAACACATAATTATAATTTAAAAAAATGCAAAAGAAATCTAACTTTATACGCATCTGTTTTACATGTACCTATAATCAACTATGCATGATTAGTAAAGTCATATTTGTCAAGGTTTCTATTATGGTTCATGGAAAGTTTAAATTTGTGAAAAGGAAATGCAAAAAGAGTGCACCACTTCGATCATTTGACCAGAAGGTCGTTGATCAGTGTATATGTTACTAATTTGTGACTCTTCGTTAGCAATACATGAACAACCTTATTGCCAAGAACTTTAAACAAACAAACAACATATGCACAAGCTGCGGTCCTCTGGTGAAAAACCACAATCATTATTAACAATTAGTAATCTGGCACCAAGTTTAGATGAAACCCAAGTTTAAAAAAATAAACAAAGATTACTAGTTACTCCATAACCATTCAGAGCATGAATTGTCTGTTAGTTATAAAAGAACAGCTTTGATCATTTGAACAATAGCCATAAGTGATGCAGAATGATAATCTATATTTAATATTTTTTTATCAATCTGACAAAGACCTCGCTGGACTATTGCCAAGAAACCACGTGATTCAATGTTTATAAACATTATGATAGTTCCTGTATTAATTTTAAAAGGACAGCAAGAGGTCAATACGGAAACGAATCGAATGACTATTCAAACAAATTATACAATCCAGTTTAAAATATTGAAAAGTTAACGGATCATTGAACGGACATTTAACATGTGCAGTGACAACGTGCTGGTTCTGGACAAACTTGTTAGAATCATTGAAGAAGATATAGCAGAAGTGAAAGAAAATTCAAACTTATCTGACCCTATTACCAAGGAAAACAAATTCCATACATCGTGGAACAAGATTTTTGTCGAAAAGCTCAAGAAATTATTCCAAATAATGATTCCTCAAGTGACTAGGTTACAAAATCAACCGGAAAACTCTGAAAAAGATAAGGAGAAAGAGGTGAGCATTTATTTCTCTTCAAAGGAAGAATATAACGTACGCTGTGCGCAGAATTTGGGACGATTTTTGCAGAAAGCGGGAGATACGTTCGATCATCGCTATGCAGATACTAGGGATAAAGAACACGTTGCTGGTTTAGCGAAATGGTTTGGCAAAGAAATCATACGGTGGGCTCTCTCTTGAAAAAAATCTCAAGGTATATCATTTTCATTCTATATAAAACTATAAAAAAATTACAACAAAAATTATGTATTAAAGTTATTAACTCAATGCTATAATATAAGCTGAAAACATTATTCGATGTATAATCTGACGTGATAATGTTGAATCGTTTGCAATGATGGACCGTTTGCAATGATGAACTAGTGCTATGATGAATAATGTGCCCATAGAATTTGTGCCGTCAAACATGTTTGTAATGTTCCTATGTGATGCTACACTTGCTTTATTCCATCACCCTAGATACGGTGGTTTCATCCTTGAAAAGAATTTTTTTTTATCATAAATTGGTTGTAGCTGCAGGTCTGTAGCTCCCGATCTGAAAAAATTCGGATGGATGACCATCTGATTTTTTTTCAGACCGGGAGCTACAGATCTGCAGCTAAAACTGGTTGCTACAGTAAAGATAATACAATATTGCCATCAGTATATCCGTCCCTGATAACATATTATATTTTATGATTTTTTTAATGTTAGTTGCAATCAGACGTTTCGTTACACTTTTAGTCTATTTACTAGAAATTTCTTAATACAATACTTTTCTTATGTTCTTTCAGACAAATCATTGGAGCATAACCACTTGCAAATGCAGAACAATGTCGATACTGGCGCATAACCTTGACGGCACCGTGATGTTGTTATGAAGAGCGGATGGCAGCTGGCCAAAGTGTCGCATAAGGAACGGGTGCCAGGGTCTTGCTTCAGAGAGAACGATGAATCACCAGTTCCGTTTAAAGCAGAGAAAAGGGAACTTTTGAATTGTGTTACATATTTTGTGACATGTTTCATTGTTGCAATCTTGAATTTACATAAAGTCTTATTAAACACATTTGCACTTTTTTATTGCGTTTTATTTTTCATTGGACCGAGTTGTTTTTTTAATTTACACATATCAAAGGAAATGAAATTGATTACTTGTATTCTTTTGATACCTTTAATGATTAAGAACAATGCTATTTAGATAATCGATCAATACCCGGAATTGCAGCTGACATATGGCGAAAGGGGTGTTGCGTAAGTTCTATTTTTAGATTTGGTGCCAGAAGTTAAATCATTGCTTTCTGGAAAATTGGAGCTTTGTAGATGCAATTTTTATTTTTATAGCAAACTACATGATATATTAAATGAAGGATAAGACGCTCTTTGCATATGAAAAAAAATCATTAGTATCTAACTAATTCTTAAAATGAATTACTCAAAATTTCCAAATGAGTAGAGTCTTACTTTTTGTGTTTTAAGAAGAACATACATATTTTTAATGCCAAAGGTCAAGAAAACCGTGTCTTGGAGACCCGAAATCTTGATTTATCTGACAACTGGTCCTCTGCCAGTTATTGACCTCTATTTTATTTCCAATATTTATTGAGAGGATTAGTCTACCTTTAATCAAATCTTCAAAATCAAGGACGTTTGTAAACACGGAGTTTTTTTTTAGCATTTTTCAACAAACAGATTTACGATGTTGAGCAAACGCAACAAATCCGTTGCTATCCAGTAGCAGAACTATTGGTGAAATTCTTAGATCTAAGCTCAAAATTCAATTCATTTATTTTGAGTATTTAATTTTAACGATTTAATACAATTCTTTAATAAAATTAGTATAATTATTATCAGGGCAATTAAAGTCTTTAAGAATAATGTACATCTTCTATCATTTAGGTACGGATGATATCCATGAATTATGACTTACATATAAATAAACCCTTGATACATCTACTTTAAAAATCATATTGTTTAGTGATTGGGTTTTTATGTGTTTTCAAAATATTTTCTTTAGATTGGGACTTCAAAGTTAATGATCTGCATACAATTTGATTTTATTATCAATACAAAAGGAACAGTAAACGAATGAATATAGTACATGATATATTATCAAGTTCCTTCCCTGCTGACCCCAGTTAGAAGAGCAGCAGTTCTTGACCATTTTCAAGCTATAATCGTTCGCAACTGAGGTACTAATTTTCCTTAATGTTTCAATACTAGATCCCAAATAGATATATGTGCACGGAAAATATTGAATAAGAGGCGCACTCTTTGAAACGGTCTATCTTGCAGAGTTCTTTTAAAAACATAACAAACAAGTTCGTTAGGAAAAAAAACCCTTCAAGAATACAATAAATTTTGCAATGGAAGGAAGCTTTTATGAATAATTCTAATCCTGAGGTTTATCTTCTTGCGATTGTAACATTTGCTATGAATTTTTGGTAAATGTCCATTACCTTCTTTTCTAGCCACCTAGTCCTGGTTGCACCTGAATACCCATAAGGCAAGGTCTAGGGTTTCATCGTTCCTCTAGTTACATATTGCGTTACATAATTGCAAAATATGAGACAGAAAAACTACAAAAAATTATACATTTAGCTTTCTTTAAATTAAAAAAGTACGATAAGCATAAAAACTTAATAAATGCAAGTAGGACTTCATTCGTTTCGTCCAGTCACCCCTGATCTCTTTTGCTGCCAGTGCTACCAATAGTCCGGACTTGATCAGTTACCTATCACAGCTTTTTCTCAGGACATGCTTAACACAGCCCAAAGTTTTGTGACTTTATAAGAGAGTCTTTGAGCAGATTACGAGCTGATCAAGGGTGTCTGAATCATAAGTGGCATGGATTAATTTGGTCGGGGGGGGGGGGATAATCGGTTTAAGCAAATTAACTTATAGCAGACCATTTGAAAGGCAGCTGCAGTATGGTGGACGTGTTGTTTCATCAGTTCTATATTTATAAGCAAATTATGCACGTTGGAGAAGCAATGGAAGATATGAATATAAATTATTATTGATTGTGTAACCAAGATACAAATTTGCACGAAACAAAAGTTAGTCATTTTTAAAATCAAACGCCAGTTTTGATAGTTCTACTTAAAATTAATTAAACTCTGTTTTGAAAATTACTAAATTCGTAGGGTCCAGATACTGTGTGTACAAATGTCTAAACAAACTTTAATTCATTCTCAAAATAGTTTTGCGAGAATTAGTCAAGTCTCATTTCACTTATAAAAACAATTTAAACTCAATAACCGAAGTGCAATATTTTTAATTTTCTTCTACTTAAAGACACCAGTCCATTAATATCATCAACAAATGAATTATTCTAGGTGAAACTAAACTCTTGCAATATCATTGCAGATATAATCTTAAAATAAGATGTACGATGTTTTCGTTTTTAAATTGTACCCCACATAAAAACAAAGATACAAGACGAGTATCGACAATATAGTTCTTCTCGGCGCTTTTATAAAAAAAAAAACCAACAAGAATTTTTCGGTAGCATATCCATCATACAATTTAGTCTAGTTAGTTCTTTATAAGTACAACAGCTCAGGGATCAGAGCACTGACACAGATTCTTACGCCCTGGATTCGATTTCTGGTATAATTTTGATTTTTATTAATTGTGACAATATATATGCAATCGCATGCCGATGGCTTTCAAATAGACTGCATAATTTTAGCTGAAAAAAATATAATTAACCTCAGCATTCAACAGCGTAAAGATAAAAACAGTTTTTAATGTTTGAAAATTATTTTATTAGATACACAAATATTTTCATTCAAGCACTGAACAATATCAACATATTGTATAATAATAACATGAACACATCAATGTAAATCCATATAATGCCATTAAAAGCAAATAAGATGCATATATACAAGTCTGAACACACTCTCGGCGGTCTCCAAAAGTCTTCTGAACGACTGTCACTCTTATGGCATATAATGTTCGATTCTTCTATACAAGTGTACAAATGTAAATGTACTTTAACTATCATATCATGAAGTAAAACCCTCCGAGTCACGAATCGCGCACTATCTTTCGAACAAATAAGAGATTTTCAATATGCTTTACCAACTGAAAATGATTCAATTAATTGGTGAACAATGTCTTAAAAGATGTAATGAAACCTTGTTTCAGAAAGAAGAGAAATATTAACAATTCATTGTCAAAAGTTTGCTTCATGGCTTGAAATTTTGTAGATTTAGTAGATGGTTGTTGAACAAGATATATTCACTTCTGTTTTTCTCTCTTCAGTATCTTCATAAAAATGTCAACCGCTCCGTGAAAGAATAACCAACAGATGCAAAGAAGTCACCAGACCCACAAAGATAACGGAGGGGTCAAAGTTCAGGCGAGGAGCCTCGAAATGAAAGTCCTCTCTTCTGGTTCTCTTGTATCTTTCTGTCATGTCGTCTCCAATCAAACGACACTGACGGCCTATCTTTCTGGTCAGAGAAGAACTTCTAGCCCGGGTCCTAATTTCCCGCGAACGGAGGTGAGAACACATCCTGTCTCATCTGTTAGCTGGCAATTAGAAGTACCTGGCTTCCCTCACAGAATACATTTAAAATATAACAATAAATGTGTGTGACGTGTTTTTTAACTTTGTTGTATGTCGGGTTTAGTCACGTGGAGACAACATTTGCATATCAAAACAAACATAAAGAGACCCGTGAGTCAGAAAGCGATTTTTGTTTTGGGTTTATTATTGTTCCTATGACGGTTGTTAGGGAACAGAAAGTTTATCCAATCGCATCCATTCTTGCCAACTTTTTGATTTAAAAATTTCTTTTAAGTAAGAAAAAGGAAAATTGATTTGAATAAACATCGCAGAAATTTAAGTATTTTTTTCCGAAATGTCATATATTTATTGTCAGAACTTTACCATGATATTGTTTCAAAGAGTAACTTTATTAACGGGATTTTATTTTAGACACGCAATATCTGCTTTACACTATCTTGAAATCAATGTTGGCTGGATGCCAGCACTTTAGTAAAGGATATATATAAAATTCAACATGTCAATTTCATTCGTGAGATTAAACCCTAGCCAGAACAAAGATATTTAAATCCTTTATTGTTCTGTCTGTCTGCACTCGAAGGTCAATTTTACAACTTAGTTTACAATTGGACGCTTAGTCATATCGAAGTAGTAAAAGGTGGAAACAAATACTCAGTACTGTGCGAGTTACTGTGCACCAAAAATAATTACCCCACTATCTGGTCATGAGACAAAAAAAAATCCATGTCTTTATTTAGCAATGAAAAATTATTAATAATAATTCGTCGATTTTGGGTTAACCATGATTTTACTCTTTCGGTTTTGCTTGGTGACATAATTAATCACATTTTATATTTATCATTTGGTCTGTTCTGGTGATGTTTACCTGCTAGACAACCAAAGTGCAAGTTGTCAACCGATAAAATACTTGTGTAAAAAACAAAGAAAACATACTGTAAGTTAGTAGTATAAAGCAAACTGTGGAAAACTACATGCTATTGACATAAACGCGAAACCTTTATGCGCTTTCACCAACTTTGAATAGTGTTTGTAGAGCAACCCTAATGATAATGATGTGAAAACTCGTCCATTTTCAGCGCCAAACAATCATATTTCGTATTATTAATCTTATTCAAGAAGGGATCTATTGACCTTACTTGAACATCGCGCTCCACTTCCTATATACTGTAGATTCTTTATTAAACGCGAGTAATTAATATCCGCGTAAAATCGCGAGAAGCAACTCTGGTGGATTTTAAAATATCGCTTTTATTTTTCAGACAGTTTTGAACTATATGATGTTTTAACCAAAAATTGGTGCTTGCGGTTTTTTATTCTCGTGATTTGATACGAAACAGCGGAATCGCGGAATTAAGTTTAAATAAGGAATTTACAGTATACCAAAGCATATATGGTCTAAATTTAAAATGTGCGTTATATTCATGAGATATTAGAAAATGTTAGAACTGATTATGATATTAATCAATTTGATATAACCTAAGGATTATCAGAAATCAAAGGGTTTTGGCTTATTCTTTCTTTTGATTAAAAAAAAAAGACTCAAGAACGCTGATGGTCAAGATCTATAATTGTTTCTGAAATTTCAGAAATGTATTAAATCTTTTAATGATGCTTAATGATAATACACATGTAGCTTAGTTGAATAGGGTATATCGAAGCTTTATCTGTTCTAGGTTAACACAACGAAATATTGATCTCGATAGCCCACTTTAAATCTATTTATGATATATTTAACGTTACGTAAATAGATCATTTCAATATACCCATTTGACGAAATGTTTGCATGTGTATTATAGTGCATGTATGTAAAATATAACTTTAAAACGCCTTAGACCTGAGTATTTTCGCTTCCTGTATACGTATATCATATATCAATATATGTAATCTTGGTCCAGAACTAGGAAGTTGCCCCCTGAAGATTCCTACAAACGCAGTAGAAAAGAATATCTCCTACAATATTTTGTAAATGTAACAATGATTCCTTGGTGAATGTCAACAAAGATTTGAGGAAGAAAAAACACAGCGGCGTCTCGCCCAGCTTTTACTTTATACTTCTGCACGTGCATGTCCAATGAAATCAATTGGTCTATTTTGATAAGGTTTTTTAAAGGAAGATTATGTCAGTAACTGTTCAGGAACCTTGATCCTGGTAACCGTTCACAGTTTATATAAATAATGATGACTGGAAATTTTAAACTCTCATGAATACAGTCTCATATATAATATAAGTCTCATTTCATTATAATAAAAAAATCCTTAGTTAAAAAAGATAGGAAATAGTGTCTTATTTCCCTATCTTAAAAAAACTCCTTCTGATATGTAGTCATTTTGTAGTCATTTTGAGGTCTCTAATTTGGATATCAAATTCACAAGTCTTTAATCGTTTATCTTTTCAAATAAACCATTTGTAAAATGAATTTACAACTACTCATCTTCTTTAAAAAAACGTTCATAAAAAACACAATCGAAATTTTTTTCCAAATTAATACTTTTTTGGTGCTTCATTCTTCTGGCAAATAATATTGTTGATAAATTCAGATTACAAAATTCTTTAAAATATTAAGTTCACTGTAATTTTATTTGACATATTCCAAACATATCACCCAATGGTATCGCTCCATTTGTGTGGGAACTTTTGAGTGACAGCTCGTTTTCCCGTTCCATATTTCTCACAGAACAGGTGGGTCCAGTGTTCTTGCTGGCAATAGTGTCCCTTGTGGAAAGTAAAACAGTTGACGTTCAGGAGACCGAAAAACATTTGTCCAACTTCATTAGCCGCAGTTGTATTTACCGACTGAAATATATATGTCACTAAATATATATGCCACTAAGTATATATGCCAGTAAATATATATGCCATTTGTTTCAGTAATGCAAGATTACAGCTATCAGTTTCGTTTAATGTTATCTTTTCCAATATTGTATGCTTGAGATTTCAATGATTTTAATTATGTACTATGGTTAACGTTGTTAAAGTATATATTTTAAAACTTCACCCAATATAAATTTAAGACTGCCATTTTACAAGATTTGTTGTTACTATCATTACAAGTTATGTATGATCATAACGAATTCTTAATGATTTATGTAATTGAATAGTTAGTAAAGTACTCTTTTTAACAAGATACATTAAAACGAGAATTATAATTCGTTATAAGAAAACCTTTTTCGCCAGATATTAATAAGCTTTTTATTATCCTATACCAGTTTGATATCATTTTATACCTTCTACAAAATTAGCGTATCTTTTGTGAAGTATGGTAAGTAAAAATATACACGTACCTTCAAACAAGAGTACAGCTTGTTATCACAGTCACAGTGGCTCAGCGTCCATGGATACGGGTTGTGAAAGTTGTATTTGGTTTCGAAGTGGTGGATAAAGTAAGGACAATGGTCATGAGCTCTACAGCAAGCATCTGTTTCTTTGAACTTCCCTGAATAAAAATTTTAGAAAAATATTTAAAATTGATTTCAATCAAAATATTTACTTGGATGGTGGTCGGTGGTTTTTTTTAATCAAGCCTATTTCTTTGAAGACATTTTACACATTTCATTCAAAAAAGAAATGTAATCTACGTGAGTCATTAAAAATTAATTCTGAAGAGCAGCAAAAACAATATATGTATGTACATTGTATAATACCTGACATTTGTTCACATAAACATTTGGCATTTCAAAAAAAATAAGTGTGGTCAGACAGCGAAAAGATACGAAATAAATTCACTATTCAAAAAATTACAACCTAGATCTGCATAATTGTCCGCCTCGTTCCCAAGCCCGCACCATTTGGTGCCTGGAAATATACCAATCCCAGAAGCCCCTGGACCGGCAGGTTGACCGGTTTTCTCCGGTGCAAATGGCATTGTGGATTTGTTGTCGTCGTCCGCTCTCTTGTTTCCCGAGATCATGGCCCTTAAGCAGCGTTCGAACATCTCTTGGGCTGCATATTCACCTATAAAAGAAAAATATATATATGAAACTCTATTGTAAAGAGTTATTTTTTTTTTTACCAATTTTTGCAAGAGGTTTTGGCTTTTTTATATGAAATATTGGAACAAAAAACATAGTACAAAGTGAATCGGTAAAAGGGGAATGATCTAGAGCATTTTTTACCTATTTGCTCGGTTTTGGGAATGTTTTTTAAAAACTTCTCTATCTGTTTGGAATCAGTGGAAAGTTTACAAGACTTTACATTATTTCCAGAAACGTTAGCTTCCAGCAGGATGCGTCCGTCAGAGATTGTAAATTCGGTGGAGGAATCCGGCAAGGATGTGTTACCGATGGCAATCTCACCTAAAGTTAAAATTGAGACAAAGGTAAAATACATGTATATTGTGACTTGTATAGTCTCTCTGTCTGTTCGTCTGTTTGTCCGTTGACCCGTTTGTCCACCTGTTTATCTGTCTGTTTCTTTCTTTCATTCTCTCTCATTCTCACGAACGAACAAACGAACAAATGTGAACGAATAAACAAAAGAAACCTTGTTTTAATAAGGCGAAGACGCCAGAAAATGTCACTAAAAACACAGTGCTTGTTATGCGTATACTGTAGACCATCGTGACATTGGAACACCTCTGTCAATCTTATCTATATTCTCTGAGTTATACATGTAAATGCGGTATCTTATAGAATCCATTATACATGCATGTCTGAAAAATGCTGGTCTACTTGCTGTCCTTTGATGACTATTCAACAAATTAAAGCAAGAAAATGGGAAGAATTGGCTATATTACCGGGATTATCTTAAAAAAATAGTAGTTGATAAGAGAGATGTAAGTTTCCATGGAGGATTTACAAATGGTTCTAAGATAAGACAGTCGCGTGACTGCATTCATTGTTGGGACGTTAGGGTCATCTGATATCCTTTGTAAGAATAGAAAGAACTATATATAATATGAGTGAAATTTGGCCCCCAGAATTCGCCTTTTTTAAAAGTGTTTCAAGTACATGCAAATATTACATTTTTGTTTTGTATGTTTTAGTTTGACCGACGAAATATTTATGCCTAAGATTTGAAAAAAAAGGGGGGGGGTCGGTATTTGGGCTTTCTTTTATTTCTTTTTTTTTTTTTTGTTCTTTATAAATTTAAACAAGAAGTAAAAGCATGTATGGTTGGTAGATTACGATAAAATATATGTTTAAACTCAGTTTTTCGCAGAATTATATTGTACATCACATAATTCGAAAAAAGACAGGTTCAGCAGAGAAATAAATGTAGGGTTGATCGAGCGACTGGGAACAAACATTATTTATTTTAGGTTGATACAAAGACATTTATTAAAAGAATACAAATAATGTGTACATGACCTTTAACTGAGGTTCTAACTCAACTTACAAAGTACATGTATTGTAACGTTCTATACAGACAGTTGTCCCTTTGGTTTGAATAAATTTTATTGTCAGGATGTTGATGACAAGAGGAACGGGCACATGCTCTTAAGGAGGCGGGATGGTCAACAAATTAACCATCAGATATGCCTTTAACATTTTATGCCATTAACCATCGTTTAGTAAAGGAAAAATCCAAATATTTTTAGCTTTTATTTTTTTTAAAAACATTTTCCTTTATCTTTACACAGAGCTCATAGTCTAAAGGAGGCAAATATAACCTAAAAATGGACACGACCATTCAGTCCTCTTAAAACTAAGAATACAATCTCAAAATTGGTTTGGTTTTGCCATGTACCTTTTTATTATCTTGGCTGAAGAAAGTAGTATATCAATTTAGACAAAATGGTAGTTGTCATGTTGTGAATGTTATATTTACTGCCACCCGGTAAATTCAAACTTCACAATATGACAGTATGGTGACATGCTTAAATCTTCGAAAGTTTTTAATTACAGAATTTATAAGAAGTAATTGGTTTTGAAAAATAGTTATCACGTTTACCTTTCAAGTAACTGATATTAAACGAGTACTAAATTACATTCCAAAGTGGGAGTAATGTACAATATTAACAGATAAGAAAATTTGTGTAAATTTTGTTTAAAATGTGAAATTGGTGATGAGTTAAATCCTGTTTAATTGTGATGATCAATATATTTTGCAATCTATTTTATCATATCTACCTAAGTATATATACCCAAATGTGTTTAAATCTGGGCATCGTTTTAATGTAAAGAATACGAAAACCTTCATTTGATAAAATTATGTCAAATAAAAACAATTATAGAGAGAGAGAGTTAGCTCTCCTGGTTAGCTGTTGTTGTCTACATATTTTCTTTATTCGATCATTTTTTTTTCAAATCCCCCCTCTCATGCATTATTATATTTAAACATGTTCATTTGTAACTTCTAAAATGATTTACTGATTTGTACAGTTTATGAGAATAAATTCATTGTCATATTAACAGAACTTTTCTTCTGTTAATAATAATCGTTTGTATCTATGGCACGCCAAATTCACAAACCTGAGCTTATCATAGTTTTACAGTCGTTAAACTAGGTTTAACGGTTGCAAACTATAGTTTACGGAGAGAAAACTATAGATAACAACGTTAATTTATATTTCACATCTGTAAACCATAGTTAACGCGATCATCTATTTTTCAGAAGTGCAAAACTATAATAATTAACACTAAAAACAACCATTTGCGACTGCAAAAAATAGTTAATCTGATAAATATAGTTTCACGATTATGAAACTATGATTCACAACTCTTAACTATAGTTAACGAACGTACTAAATTATAGTTTACAAATGTGAATCTATATTTATCAGCAAAATCTATCGTTAACGTTATTTGCAGACAGATAAACTTAGATTATCATTCGTAAACTATAGTTTACAACCGTTAAATAAAGTTTTACAAATGAGAACTACAGTTAACGAATCGTTAACTATAGTTAACGAATAGTTAACTATAGTTTAGGGTTCGTAAACTATATTTTACAGTCCATAAACATTTTTTCTTAATTCACTTATAAATAAAACTGATAACATTTCATCGTTTTCTACTACCTTGAAAAACCATTTTTATTTTAATAAAATGATTTAGAAAAATCTGTTTTGCTTTGATTTTAGAAACTTGTTGGTAGATGTTCATAAAATAATTTCTTCTCTGACCCTGCTGATTTTGAGAAGGACACACATCTGTTAAATGAATCGAATCCTTTTTACAGTTTTATTAAATTAATGGTTTGTTTGATTATATGGGTGTCATTTAATTTTAACAGTGATCATAAAACACAAATGCACCAATGAAGAAGAGGTGGGAAGAAAAACACTCCAACTTTATGACAGCAAATAATAAATAAATAAATAAATAACATAAGATAAGAAAATGTTGCAACAAAGAGGAAAAAGAGAGAACTTCAAGGATGGAAAGGGGGAAAAAGAGATTAAAATATTAAATGAGGGAAAGAAAAGGTACGTTAAACTATAACAGCGATTGGGGAAAAGGGGGCAATGAACTAAAAATGAGACTAAAAGGCATATACACCCCACCTCCTCCTCCAGGTTTGATAGTTAAAGATGGTGTGAATATATCATCCATGTGGCATTAGGAGATCATAAATCAAAGTACTACTATAATGTAAGTTTTATGATTTAAAAAAATCCATTGTTTATATGAAAGAAAGTTTTTTTAAAATTAATTTATTTCAAAATTTCGGATAAGTCTGCCTCCCCCTTTCAAAAACAATGCCATGTGCCTGAAATTGAGAATTATGAAAAATTTATTTGTTGAATTTTGATATTTTGTCCTTTTGACGATGAGAAAAGATTCGATGTTATTTATCAACCAAGGAAACGTGCCTCTTCGAGCATGCATATGTGTCCCTGAATGGAAATAATTATAAATAGTAGTTTCAAGATTTATTTTATTATTATAATTTTTTTTTTTTTTTTTTTTTTTTTACAAAATATAAGTTTATACGTTGTTAACTTTTCTGTGTGAATCTGGCTTACAATAAAGCATCCTGACATAAAATATAGGTCTCTGAATATCGGAGGTACTCCTAAATATGTACATTATTTTGCTGGCCAGATTTCATTTGAACATTTTCATCATTTCAATTTACTTTGGAGCCTCACTCGAGAAAGTACCACCCTAAAAAAGGTCAGGATGAATTCATATACAATGTTATTTTGACTCTCTACACGTCGAAAGGAATGTCAAGGAGAATTCTATAGAATTTAGGCAATTCAATAAAAGTAAATTTATGGTCAAAGTTTAATTAGTTGGCAAAGCTATTGATATTTTTTCATTTTTGTAATATTTTTAGAATAATGTTTTCTATTTTCATAACTTAAAAAATGCAGTCAAAAGTAAAGTGCAACTCATGGGTCATTATCAAAATATACAGACTTTTGAAAAATGTAACACATGAGAAAATTGTTGTTAAAAAATTACTTTGATTGCCAAAAACACATTTAACAAACAATGAAGTATAACATCCTAAAATTTGTAAACATTGAAAACTACCATTTGGTAGATAATTAGACTAAAATTTAATGAACAATGAACTGTGAAAATTTTGTCAGTGGTGTAACAATCATAAAGAATAGGAAAAAATTCTTAAATGAAATAAAGTAACTCTTTTAAAATGATGGACATAAAGTTTATATCAACAAACTTCATTTAAAGTCATCAGAATTACAGAATAGAAAATATTTGGCACATTTACATAGTGACCGACATAACATATGAGACAAAGTCTTGATGTTACTCAACAAATTTTTAATTTGAGCATTAAAAAGAAAACAAATGGACTTTTTTTAGCGGAACATAAAAAAAGACATGACTATAAATGCACTGGTGTTTTCAAATATACATGTATTATTGTCAGTTAATTTTTACATGTTACACCATGCACTGATTATTATGTTTTACCACTGACATAAAAGTTACACCACTGACACAGCGATAAATAAGAGATAAGTGTGTTAAATTTTGTAAAATAAAGTAATTTCTATTTTGAATTGCATTTAAAACATGATAAATTTGCTCTTAAATAAAAGTTTTAGAGTCTCATTCTTTTATAATCTGAAAATAGACACACTGTTACACCACTTATAATCAATGTTACACCACTGACATAAAAAAATGGCATGTAGATGTTTTTCACATGAATTCACTCATTCTTTGATGATATAATTTTTACTATTGGCATCCACACACTTTCATCCACCTTGTACTGAGTTCCAACTTTCTTTGGCTCATCAATCTCACAAACAACATCGTCAATAGTCTATACCAGCTCATATAAATCATACATTTTGGACAATAAAATTGAGATTTCTCCAATTTTCTCCCAAATCAATGCATACAACGCACATACACTTACTCTGTCTATATATTTGTAGAAGCTCAGCTAGCATTTGTTACCTTTGAACATTTGAAAGATTTTAGTATAACATAAAAGGGAAAGTGAAATGTCAGTGGAATAACATATCTTATAAGACAATACAAGTCATTAAAAAATTGATTTTTTTTATAAAAATAAAATGTAGATAATCTCATTTCTTTATTCAAATAAATTTGTTTTTACTTTGATCTTTTGATAAAGTATTTAAATGGGTAAAAAAAATAACTAAAGCATATAAAATGTCAATGGTGTAACAAATAATGTCAATGGTGTAACACTTCTCATTTTCCAGATTTAAGAAAACACAATTGCAATCAAATAGCCAAGCTTTCTATATTATGAAAGTGTCTAACTTGTAAAATTGATAAATAACAATTTCTCAAAATGCTCAAAATATAAATGAAATATGGAAGAAAAAGTAAAATGATTAAATAATGTCATGTGGTGTAACAATTTTGTCAGTGGTGTAACAGCAATTTTTGGTTACACCACTGACCGTTATACCACTGATGTATCCAGGGAAAATGTAGCATTATGACCCAAGAGAACAGAAACTACACAAAGCTACATAGCCTATGTTATAATGTGATAAACATTCATCATTTATGTGAAGAACTTTTTTGTTCTTTCATAATAGAAAACCTTAAATAGCACGTTATCCCACTGACACAGTTTACATTGTATTTTTCTGAGCATTCTAACATTTTCTGTCATATTTTCTAGCTCTCACAATGATGTCATCACTGATACATTTATCGTTTTAGCTGCAGTGAATGATGTCACTATGATCTGGGGAATTCCAACTTTAGTACAATATCATTTACTTGATTATTTTAAAATATTTTTATATAATTTGCCTTGTAACACCAATGACAATTTTTTTCTGTACACACATATATCTCATCAAATTCATTGTTTTTAAAAGAGAACTTGTAAAGTACATCCCATGGCAAAGTGAACTGCCTATTTTAGCAGTAGATAGGCAGTTCTTAGGCAGTTTTCAAATTATTTGGCAGTTTTTAAGCAGTTCCAAGCAGTAAGATTTGAGTGGCAGTTCTTAACTGCTTTAGGTAAAAGTGTAAGCAGTTATTCTAAGCAGTTTTCTCAGCAGTCTTTGCAGTATAAGCAGTTATAGCTTAATACACATATCTCACAGGGGGCTTGCATATCATTCTAGAATTCATTTCCAACCAGTTACCAATCTGGGTCACTGGCCACCAGGCCACATATACTGACCACTTAGAATCAAGATAAGAGATGACAGGAAGTTGGGTTGCAAATTTTGAATGTCATCAGTGGCATGAGGGACAGTTAAGAGTGCATGTGATATTCACGACAGAAAATGACGTGTATGGGCAAACTGAAGTAAATTTATGGAATTTGATTATGTTCTTAAAGGATATATTACACATTGCTTTTAAGTTAAAATATTTCAAATAAACTTTTATTGAACAGTTTTACTGGCCTTGTTAGATCTCTTAAAGGTTTACCTCTGTATCCCCACACAGCAAATGAGTCATCCATAGCAAATACAAAGAGGTACAGATGAATACAGTATGTTGAAAACATAGTCAAATATGGATTTTTGTGATATAAATTACGAGTAATATCTTTCCTATACTAGGTTAAATTTGTGCAGTTGGTTGTATTTACGGCAGATCTATTATCAGCTATCAATGGAAAAGTTATTAAAAATGATTATTATACAACAATGGATACGGCAATTGCTCCGTATGTTACAGGTAAATTTACCATCAATATTGTTAACAAGTCAAGAGAAGAGCAATATTTTACGGTTTGAGACATGCCATAGTATAGAGCTGTCCTGATCCTGAATGCAGGCAGTGTATGGTGTTACTTACTGGTATTATGTAATTGCATATATTTGGAATATCAGATGCAAGTAAACAGTTCAAAGTCAAGGAACATAACTGCAAATGAACTGCTTTTGAAACTGCTATAAATGAACTGCTTAAGAACTGCCTATGAACTGCTTATTAAAGAACTGCCTATGAACTGCTTGAGAACTGCTTATGAATTGGTAAGGTTAAGAAAACTGTTTATTTTTACTAAGTTAGTATGAAATTGAAAGCAGTTCAGTTGGCTTAAACAAGAAGAGTTAGGAAACTGCCTAAATGATGCAAACTGTTAAGGTTAAGGAACTGCTTGATAACTGCCTTCCACTTTCCATGGGGACTAGCATAGTAGAAATTGAAATATGAATGTTGTTTTGAATATTAACGATGAATTTTAGAGCAAAACATCAATATTATTGAAGATATTGTAGGTTAAAGACATTGGAAAAATTTACTGACAACATAAATTCACTAATATCTCATAACAAATATTATTTTTTTTTTTATACTTTATTAAGTAAAATTGTCAATTTATTTGTTCAACAATAAAGTTTTAGGTTTCTAAAATCCAATGGTACTGTATTTATTCCCCAAAACATTATTTTTTCCCCTTTAAATTGACACTGACGCAATAGACTGCATATTTTGATAATGACCCTTATTGCCTGACGTCATGACGTCAGGCATATCTAAGGTTTGAAAGTTGCCTTCTCCGAAACAGTGCAGGCAATGGGAGCATATTTCATAACAAGAATAGATATGGGTTACCCCTTATCCAAGATATTCGACGGTTAAATTACTTGAATTTTCACTGTGCTCAGCCGATCTCTTAAGTTAAAATCACTGAACTTGTTAAGAAACTGACGTAGTTTTATGTCCGTATTAAATACTGCCACCCGTCATTAGCAAACAGTGCACACATCTGTGCTTAAACAGAGTCTACACAAGTGCGACCAGAAATATGGTGCAGGGGTTGCGTAACCATTCCGTCGTTTAAAAAAAAGAAAAGAAACTAGACACGATCTCGTTGCAAGCAACGAGTGGGTCTTCCGTTTGATTATGAATTAATGATAGGGTTGAATTAAAATGTTGACATTTGGTACGAGTTATTATATTAACTTCCTTTTAAACTAATTTTTGGACCTACACTGCAAAATTAAGATTTCCGGAAAAGGCCATTTTTAAACTTCAATATCTCTGCAATGCGTTGTCCGATTTTAAAACGGTTTTAAGTTTTGTATTAAGTACAAAAATGTCTACAAAACGTATATGCTTTAAAATTCCAAAAATCAAAATTTTGGAATCACTTCCGGTGAAGACCGGAAGTGACGGACGACCTGCTCATATTAAAATTTGATAAGTTTAAAACATATTCTGATGGGAAAAAATTGTAAATTATTTAATTTGAAAAATTTTTAAAACACAATTTTCCAAAAATGCTGTTTGAGCGGACCGGAAGTGACGGACGATCGTGGTTTTACCTGATCGGCCCTAGGAATTCAAAAATCTATCATTCCTGAAACTTTCAATTTTCTATCTTTAATCGTTTTTGAGAAAAAGGGAGGACCAGATCACTTTTTACAAAAAGAAAAACGAATATAACGGCCGACCGGAAGTGACGTCATCAACAAAAATGTACATGATAAAAGACTTTGATATTTTGTATTATTCGTGAAAATTTCATAAAAATCCATTGTAGCATATTTGAAATATTTGAGTTTTTTTAAGAAAAATGTTAAGAAAAAAAAATAATAATAATAATAGTGAAAAACCAAACAAAAACAATAGGGTCTTCCGTTGGAAACGGAAGACCCTAATAACACAAACTCATACACAACAAATAATTAAAAGAGATTGTGTGATAGCTATAACGAACAATAATCATGAAAATAATATAATTATTGTAATTATTTAAGCAATATTCATTAGTGAAACAATTGTCAATCGAAGAACGACCTACATTTTCGTGAAAAAGACTGAGGAGGCAGCGAGGTAGGAATATGAATACTTCACATTTACATTTCTTGGGGTAGGGTGTTTTTTCAACATAATTTTACGTTAATTTTGTTTTCTTCCACGTATTACATATACATCGATATTCTAAACATTTATTGTAATGTATCTGCTGATCATGAACAGAACTATATTTTTCAGCGCAACTGTGTAAAGAGTACCTGACTATAGTAATATATCTTAAATAGACAGTAGGCACTGATCGAATATATTAAAAAAGATAAACCGATGCATGTTTAATGTGTCAACATTTACATTCACAATTGATGAAAATGTTATATGGGCAACAGTGAGCAAGAGTTTTCAAGTAAAAGGGCTGTTCATCATGCACGTGTGTAATCTTGATTTAAAAATAGATTAGCCATATTTGAACAGTGGAAAGAGAGGGGGGGGGGG
>WFKH01010931.1:53164484-53195425 GCA_016163765.1 Magallana hongkongensis
TTTGAATATCCTTTCCTATTTCCTATGGTTGGAAATAACAAAAATGCCTTTGATTTTGCATCTTAATATAATATATACAATTTAAAATTTGACTGTTTTATCTTCCGCTTTCAATCTTACATGCAATTATTAGATACATGTACATTCCTAAACTTGTTTGAAATAATGAAAAAATTTAACTTCATGTACATGCACTAGATTGAAGAAAAAGACTGAAGTATCTTTTTAAATCAGCACGTTCCGTTTATCAGTTTATGAATTTATGATCAGCAGCGAAAATTAAAATTCATTTCTTATAAGATAGCCTAATTGATACATGCATGCTTCCATTGAATAATTTTGTTTAGTCAGGCAAGCTTTTTGGAAAGCTATTACTTGTAGATTCTACAATATTGGAAATTATCTCCGAAAAATTATATCGAGATCGAGATTCAAAAAAGTATTTTCGGAGGGTCGTTGGGTCGATTTCCGGATAAACAGGAGTTTTATGTTACGTTTATTTACATTTTGTGGTCTGTCAACATGTGTCCATAGCCTAGGAGTACGTAAAATCGAAAATGTCAACCAAACACCACATCCCTAGAGTAATAGGAAGTCGCGGGAAGTCTTCAACTGATATTGAGAGGGAAAATTTCGAGAAAAATCAGGTAAGACATGAAGGTGCTATTCCATCGTTAAATGTTTTCTACGTCTTGATCTATGTTGATCACACAGATTGTACCAATCCTTCATCATCATATGAATATACGGTTTCATCATTCGATGATTAATGATGTTTTTCATCCAATTCGTTATCAAAACTGACCCTTATTTTGTGGTGTCCATGTCATATGTAATTTTTTATGGGACAGGTATCTTATTTTTGATTAAGATAACTAAATAACTATACTGTTATCTAACGTTAACTTAAAAAATGTCTATATTATGATCCTTTTGTTAAAAAAGTTTACGAGTATGTGTGCCTCTACTCCGACCCCAAGATGAATTTACTGTCACATATTAATCTTGTTTTTAGTTTTACTTGTTTAACGTTAGAAAAGTGCATAAACTTAATTATTTTTATCATTCAAAAATTATATAATTATGTGATCAACATTTGATTCATGACAAAACTGCATACTTTGCTAAGCATGAACGTGCATTTGATACAAAGGAACATACAAGTCAACAAAAAAATTCCGTATCAATTCATGCATGCAACATTAAAAAAACCCCTAATATTAATGATCAGTTTTATAATTGAGAGTCCCAAAGTTATATTTGCACAATGTTCCAACAATATAGGGCATGACACAGTGTTTTGGTATTAGATTCAACATGTTATTTTGTTTGATGATCTGAAATTATGCATCTCTGCGAAAAATCAATAGCAATGCTGACTGTGATCTGGGTAGAGCACATTATCTGATTGAGTGATAATTGCTTGCATGAGGCTGTCCTAAACTTGGCTTCTTTGTGTATTACGCAACAAATGCCACAAATTTCTATCACATTTGTTGCGCAAGATGAGTTTGTAACCTCTAGAATTTGTTGAAGATACAAACTGTGAATTGTGTTGTTTTTATCGTACAGTTATATATGTAAATGTATTTGTATTTCAGAAGTCATCACTGATTATCTTTATGTATGATGCTTGTACATGTATAGTAGGTTTCCAAATTGTTTGGAATTAATTAGATTCTGAGAGTTGATAGAGAAGAATTTAAGGTTGAAGTATATTAATTTTTAAAAATTCTTATTTCAAGATGCTTGTAAAATACTTTTTAAGAAGGGGGAAATTCAAGTCGATTTTGTCTACAGGATCCGTTTACTCCTTGATTTTAATGCAGGAATGGCACAAAGAGTTTCAGTTCATGATTATAATACTTGTTCATGCTTTTTAAAGAGTCAAAATGTTTAACAATTTTCATGTTAATGTATTTGTAATTTCATACTAGCAAGGATTCTGCATAGAGGTTCCATCACAAACCTTTTTAGCCTCTATAGAAGTATCTGTGCAGACAAGCATAAAGATTTTGTGACCTTGAATTTCATGAAAACTGAAACATTGCATATCAACTTATTTAAATCTTCCATTTATGAAAATCAGATTGAATTTATCAGTGTCTTATAATTAAGTTCTGTTTGGAAACTCTGGCTATAATGTCCCATTTTGATAAACAGATGCATGCATTCAAATTTTTTTGGTGATAATATCTCATAGCCTCAATGTAATGCTTAAATGTCAGAAGTGAAATAGACATTCCATCAGATGGATTAAATAATGCATCTGTTGTCTGTACATTTCATGGTATTCATTTCACTATGTATACTGTATTTATCATCAGTCATCGCTATACATCTCCACATTGATTTTATAACCAGTTCAACAATGTCCTTGATAATCAAAAAAAATGGAATATGAAAAAAATACAATGTATCTAACTTTTTTTACTTCTGCGAAAAAAACAGGCTGTTTTTCTACAAATCCTCAAAGAGATTTTTATGATGTATATAAAGTACCTTTGATGTTCTTGCATAATTATAATATTCTTTGATGTTCTCACATAACTATGAAACTCTCTTAACTACAAGACATAATGCCAGATATAGATGTTACAACATGCTGTTTCTTATGTTTGATTATTGTTATAATATTAATTAACAAATTGTACACATCTTGTATGTTTGCATGTTTCTAACTCAACAGAAATGAAATTAAATGTGCATTTATAAAGTCCAGAGAAATTCTGTGAATTCTGATTATTTAAAACTTTGATTTTTTTTTCTACAGACTGTTGCCATTAATAAAGCTATCAACAACCAAGAAACGCCAGTCAAAGAGAAACATGTGCGAAGTATCCTTAAAATAAAAAAAATGTCATTCATAATTACAACATGGTTCACATCATTATAGTATAATTCATGGAAAAAAGCTGCCAGTAGGTCCTTCATACTGCACATGACCTTTCTGTTCAAAGGTATATTTTTAATTGTTCATTTTTAAATACCACGAAGACCCCACCCCACTTCCCAAAAATAAAGTTTTTAATCTATGGGCTACTTTATTACTTTCTTTCAATTACAGATAAAAGACTTTGATTGGGAATGATACATGTGCTCTAATTATAGATTGTGTTTGGTTTACATACATGGATGCTACTTTAAAAAGTTATTAGGTTATCAGGCCAGAGAAAATAAGACTGGCAGAGAATCAGACTCTTAATATTAAAGCTCACATTACTAATTGTTGTTTTTTTTTTTTTTTATTAAAATCAAAAATACTCCTGTAGTTTATGAGTCAGTGTTTAGTAATGTGGGAAAAGCGAGCAATTAATTTGCTCTGTTGATTGAGAGGCAGGTGTGATTGTAAATTTAAACATAGGAACCAGTGTCTAGCATATGGGATAATATTATGAAAGGTGGAAAGTTATCAGAAAGTGTGTTTCTGAAGATCATTGATTGCAATCAGAACATCCAATGTACGAGCTATGACCCCAGGGTCAAATTTGTGACCCAGTATTAGGTATGAGTCATAAAAGATAATGTGGTAAACATAGTTAATGACATTGATTATAAATATGGTGGCAACTATACATAAGATTGTCAGAAAATAGGATGAGGAAGATTTCATTATTGCACAATATAATTTGTCAAAAAAATTTGAACTAGTGATGTTATGGTTAAAAGAATGTAATAAGCAGAATGTCATGTAGGATTTAACATTTCCACTAGTAACATAGATCAACCAATATGCCACCAAATTCCCCATCTTATTCTACCTGATTATATGAATATGAAATCTCCCAATATCCCCCCTCCTTCTCTCTCTCTTAAACACTTAAAGTAAGAGTGCAACAGAGCTGGGTTATTTTAGTTTTTCAGAGTGCATTGCATATATTTATAAATGAATCTGTTTCAGTGCTAGACTTTCACTGCTCTTTGAAGTGCCCGTAGTGCATATTAAGTGAATAAACATTGGCTAGAGGTTGTATTAGGTTCTTTGATGTATCATCAAAGTTTTCTAAAGTTTTATAGACTAGGTTAACTTAATTTAGAGTTGGAAAAATCACTTCTTTTTCTTCAAATATCATCATCACCATCATCATCATTGCATTCAACATTATCAGTTTCTATCATTCCTTTGAATGTATGAATCAAAACTGTTCCTTAACCTGTGACAGTTACAATTCTGGGAACATTCACAGACAATGGAGCAGGCATGTTCTGGCATATCGCTAACAGACTGCCTGTCCAGGGGAACCCAATAGTGTGCTGGAAGTTCTGCCACGTGCTGCATAAGATCCTACGGGAAGGCCACCCTCATGTGAGTGATGTAGCTTTATCCCACCTTTCCTAGGCGTATACCTGAGTCACTCAGGTGACATATTGCTATGATATACTCCACATCTGTTGTTTGTCATTCTCTGTAAACTTATAACATATAAAACTTTCTTTTCTGAAACTTCTGAATGGATTGTTGAAGCATCTTTGAGTGTAGAAGAACAGAAACTAGGAACATAAAAATTCCATGCTGCTCAATTATGTCCCAGCTGTGCAAAAAAAAGCCCATTTAAATTAATATTTTAAAAGTTTTTTTGATATCTAGCTAGCCGACAAACTATGACATGTTATAATCAGCAAGGTAGCCTTAACCAAAAAAGTGAAATGTATTGCATGTCGTACACCTCAACAAGGGATTTCGTACAATTAAGGGGGTTAGGTGGGAAATGTAGCAGTTGCACAGTATGCCATGTATGGGTTGCATGGATAATTTTCTCTATCCCTTAGCAATAAACAGATCTGCTATGATGAGAATTTTAATTTAGTTCATTGATTAAACTTGTTCATTTCACCATTATGAATTAATTTTTAATATAGCATCATCATGGACATATTCCTTTTCCAATAAAATCCTGTTGGAGTTTAATTACAAGTCTACAGTGTATGTAAACTCAAAGACACTTGTTCCCATGCAGGAAACTATTAAAATAGCAACACTTCTCTTAGTGTTAAACATTCAAGTTTCAATGTTTAAAACAACTGGGTGTGTAGGTTACAAATATATGTCCATAAATAATTGATAGACATGTAGGAACAGTGTAAAATATGATATTTCAGCTGTGTTTCCGTTGAACATTTCTATCAATATTACATTTGATAAAATAATTTTGAAAAATCAATAATGCACTAAATATCTTTAATGAAAAGTTTGTTTACATTGTGTCTGTTATTAGGAGTCTTTCTTTAGATGTTACAATACAAAGTAAATCATTGTACAATATTTACACTCACTGAGTATTTTCTCCTCTATTTCTTGAGCAAACCAATTTGGAGTTGGGTTGAAATCTACATGATCCAATTCCCATCAGAATGATTGGCTATTTCTTCTATCTAATGATAAAATATTTCTTTAAAAGTAACTCACATGCAAATGCTAATGTTACTAATTATATAGATTTGGCAAAATTTTACCCGGCTGCTAAAATATTCATTTTAATGTTTTAGTAGTACTGTAAGTTATCTATACATATTTTACTAGGAGGGAATATTTTGTATCATTAATGTGAAAAAAACCAAAGCATTTTTATCTCAATCATTCTATTATGTAAAGCATTTGCCATACAAGAATAGTTGGGCGCATAGCAGCAGAACTGTAGCTCTACAGGAAATTCGGTTAAGGATCGTAGAACTACAGTTCCATCCATACAAAAAAACTGTATATTTATTATTTATTGTGCACAAAAAGTTTTTTTTTGGGGGGGGGGGGGGGGGGGGGGGGTTACTCTTTACTCTTTCCTGGGCTCATCACTGCACAAACTGGGTGCATTATTGAGACTTGTGGCTTAGAAATTTTTCAACAAATACTGTGATAGTGCACTAATACATTTACATGAAAAGGAGCTTTAGAATACGGATTTGTTCTTTTTTTTTTTTAATTAACATTAATTAATGTCTTTGCTATTGGAATTCTTTCAGAGTATTGTGGACTCCTACAAATATTGCAGCCACCTCAATGACTTGGGAAAACTATGGGTATTTATTTATTCATTTCAGAAGGACAGAATTTTTTTTTTAAATTATACGAATACAATGTTTTAAATAAACAACATTTGTGCATTTATTTATTGAATTTCCATTTTCAGGGTCATTTGAGAGAGGGCTATGGGAAATTGATAGAGAATTACTGCCGCCTTCTAATTCAGAAGCTGCGATTTCACAAAAAAGTAAGAGATAATAAAATACGGATTTCAGATACTTGTCACATGTTGATGAATAAAGCAGCAGCCATTTTACTTCACGGGAAGTAGAGAATCTCATGTTGCATAGCTTTTTTGCCATGTTGCATAATCTTAATCAATTAAGTGGAAACCAATATTATGCAGTTCAGACAATTAAAATCAATCTGTTGTACAGAATTTCATGGGAGTGAAGAGGCACATAGAGGTAACGGCAGATGGGGGTCTTGCTAATTACAGTAAAATGGCAGTTGTCATGACTCTGTTTTCTCCCTGGCATACTCTAAAACCTGGCCTGGCCTGGCCTCCTTGGCCTGGCCTGGCCTGGCCTGGCCTCAAAATTGGCCTGGCCTCACTTTTGGCCTCAAATTTGGCTTGGCCCCAAATTTTAGCCTGGCCTCAAATTTTGGCCTGGCCCCAAATTTGGCCTCTTCAAAAATTTTTGGCCTCAAATTTTAAAATTTCTCTATTTCTCATTTTCTAAGTTTTTCATTGAATTTTTATTGATTTCTCTTAAAAATTGAAAATTCAATGCTTTTTTCATGTTTAAGGGATAATCATATGGAAAAATATCAATTACAAGTGACTTGACTGATAAAGTTTCAATTGATTTAATCCATGTCTATACACACACACAATAAATACCGGGTACATATAACATGCATGTAAGGCACTGCTCTTACTATTGCCAAGGAATGGATTATGCCCAATACTAAAGCGATCAGCTATAAAATTCAAAGCCACCATCTCCCCCTCCCCCAATTCAAAAACTACACGAACTGTTATTAGAATAATAAAGTAAAACATCATTTTAAGAGGCTGCCTGAGTGAAGGATTAATAAATATCTCAAACATTTGTAAACTGATTCATAACATCAAATTGCTATCCCTGTGTAATGCAATTTAAAATTGTTAGTTTGTTTACATTACATGTCAACACCGATCAAGCCCAAATTTCCCTCTGCAGCAGAAATTCAATATCAGTCTCTTCTGTCGCTAATCTGCTGCTTTTGGGGTCAGATTCATTGCCTGCCGTTTAACATTTCACACGGTCTAATTTAATTAATGGCATTTGTGAATGACTGCAATATTGCATCCTCCAAAAATTTGATTCAGCAATGGTCATTAATCATCACCTCTTGATTAGAGTAAAGGTTCATGCATGTGTTGTTTGTATATTTAGGAAACAATTTTTCACCTATGGGGAATTTTCATTATCAGAATTTGAACAAAGCCAAGCATTTTGTGACCTTTGATGTTGGTTAGAATACACAAATACTGGCCTATTCCTTAATTTTTTTCTCAAACAAGTCGTTGATATAAGAAGAGTTACATTGATATTGTCCGATCCTAAGAGCAGTTTGATTTAAGTACACTGAAAAAACACGCCATGGTTATACAATGGTAGGGCAAAATCACATTCTTAAGTTCTTTAGAATTTAAAACAGACTGAATCAAAATCTATTAGAAACGATCACTCATACCTATATTCATAAATATATATTGTTTTTACTATATTTTCAATTGTAACTATTATTTTCAATAGACTATCACTATAAGACACTAAAACCACCAAGTGGGATATTTAATGTGTATTGAAAATAAATCGATAAAAAATCAATAAAATCATCAAATATGTAAAGAAAATATAAAAATAAATTTGAGGCCAAAAATTTTTGTAGAGGCCAAATTTGAGGCCAGGCCAATTTTTGAGGCCAGACCAAAATTTGGGGCCAAGCCAATTTTGAGGCCAAAAGTGAGGCCAGGCCAAGTTTGAGGCCAGGCCAGGCCAATGGGGCCAAGCCAGGCCAGGCCAGGTTTTAGAGTATGCCTTTCTCCCTTTTCTAAATTATGCAAGTTTTTTTTTCTCCAACATAAAAACCTGTCTTAGTCAAGTTTTTGAGACATTAGTTTTAATTTAATACTATTCACTCATCCTATTTGTATTCATAATTGGATTTTAATTGAAGGGTTTGAGAGAATGTAAATTGGACCAGGAATGATTAATTAGGTCATTGATTGTCTGGAACTTTGAAAAAAATCTCATAAATTGCTTAATGTTTATTTTTAGAACATGGAGATTCCAGGGAACTTGAAGATGTCTGACGATCAGTTTGCGAAGATCTGTGGATCGGATGTAAACAATTAGTGAGTAGATTTGATTGATCCCTTTCTTTATTCAGGGAAAACCAGGCAAAGCAGACAAAGACAGCAAGTGCAGAAAAAAAATAGTGCATTGAATGGGTTTGGTATACTAACAGTTGTGATGAACAAGTGGGGACACCTCATATCAGAAAACCTGTAATACTCAAGGGTTTGGGGAAGAACTAATCCAAAGAATGTTCTTTAACAATTATTGGTATAAGTATTTTTTTTTGTTGATATATAAGCATCTTGTACAAGAACTAAAATGTATGTATATAATGAATATGTTCTAGATGCAATTATTTGTTATAGAGATTCTCTTTTTTCTTGATGCAGCGATGCAACCTATAGGCAAGTTTGTGAGGAAATGGTGTTGGATAGTTATTGTTAATCTTTTGAGTTTATTCATTAACAGAGATTGTGTTAATCAGAATGATCAAAAAATGAGTTATTTGTACTTAAATGAAAGCAGAAATATTATGTATATCCTGTCATTTATCAACTGATCATTTTAAGATCTAACACTGTAATTAAAGTGTGAATATATTTATACATGTACCTCTATTTAAAAAAAACCAAAGCTTTGAATTGGGGGGGGGGATATTTAAGAACAATCATGTCTGTCCATTGTTTTTTTGTTCACTGTGTTTCTGGTCCTTAACTTTAAATTTTCAAAGAACATCATGAGCGGATCTAAGGTCAGTTGACCAAGGTAAAGGTCACATCATGAACACAGTATTTATCTCTGGAAATACCCTGTGGTAGGTAATTATTAATTATAGACAGCTCTATCTAATATTGTTTAATATGTACATTAAGTAAGATTTATTGTTTGAGTGTTTGAATTAACCAATCTCTGCAGTGTAAACCTTCATTTTCATTTTCATTGATATGTAGAGGAGACATTTGCTAATTGAAATTCAGGTTTGGCTAGTCCATTCTGCAAGAATCTCCAAGGTCAAAGGTTAAGTTATTGAGAAGCAATCATTGCTACAAATTCTTGCTTATTTTATCTTTGCTTGTTCTGCATTCACTAAGCTATACAGTAAAACACTGTTAAAGCGAACATGCTTATAACGAATGCATGCCTACAGTGGAGTGAGTGTCATGCCCCTAATTTTAAAGAAGATGGGTGGATAAGGCGTTTAAAATACCTATATAAGGACGGATGAGATACTGTAAAATTAAAATATCAACAAATCTGTTATTTATTTATTAAATTATTCAAAACAATATATAATTAACATAACATTGATTTGAAACCCTTAAATGTGTTCAATAAATGGAATATGTTGACTTAAACTGGCGCATGCGTATCAAAACATCCAAATAGTGTCATTTTTTAGAACTTCAATGCCTTTTCTTTTATAGTGTGGGTCTGTGCTCCACATTTTTGTCATAGTCTAATAAAATAAGGTCTAATGGAAAACAAACCGATTTCTATCAAAAAAATGTGGAGAGGTGACCCACTATATATTAAAAATATCATTTTGTATCCCAACAATTGAACGTTTTATAAAAATAATACAAGTCCGTAAATTCGTGGCTAAAGTTGCGTATAGCATTTAAACTACGCACTTTGTTATGACTGAAATGGCTCAGTGATTTGAGCACCAGATACTAGGAAACCTAATAGAACTAGGCTTTTTAGGTTGTGGGTTTGATACCACTTAAATTTAAGGCAATATTTTTTTTCTTATCGTTTGTTAAAATATTCAAAACTGAATATAGTTAAAGAATGTCCTTTTGCAAACTTGTATTTTAATATTATCAAATAAATTTAATCAGAAATAAATAAATATGAAATTTTATTTTACAACTAAACCAAATAGGCATTTGCGCTATCTAATTCACTCATCACTACATTTATAATGAATCAAAATCACTCCTCCCTGGTGCTTCGTTATAGCCATGTTTTACAGTATACCAAGATGTTTTGTATAAGTAAAATTATACTAAAATTATTGAAAGCATATATTGCTTTTTAGAAGAAGACAAAAATTCAATACTTTGACCAGCTAATCAAACAAATCCTCTTCAGATATATACAACTTAAATTTAAAATAAGACTTAAATTGTACAACATTTGATGGTAAAAAAAAGTAATTTAGCAGCAATTAATTATCAATCATATGTAATTGTCAAGAATATTGATAACAGGCTTTCACTATTGACCGCTCAGTATCATTTTCCACACATTTTACAGTTTTGAACTTAATATCAAGAAATCAAGATTTATATATATTTGTAATAAGGATATACTCAGTGAATGCTTAGCCTAATTTTTCAATCGATTATTAATATCTGATAGTTTGGACAATATTTCTACAGGTACTCTCAGAATTATTTTGCATGTTTTATATTGGAGGAGGGTACTAGTAATCCATTTTCATAAAGTGATGATATTTGTTTAATTTATTGTTACTAAAAATGATCATCAAAGTGTACATTGCTTCCATCAACAATGGAACCACATCTTTAATATAAAAATCATTGTTATTTAGTTTTTAAAAAAATAGCGGGTTTTGGTATATATATGCAATACTGGTTGACGTTTGACGGTTGGTTTTTGTGTTTTTGTTTTTATAACAGTGTACATTGTGTTTTAGCTTTGAGATTGCAGTAGACATGTTAGACTATATGGATGAAATCTTGACCCTGCAACAGTCAGGTAAGAAGCAAGCTCACAAGTCCCAGCTATCTATAAATATACAGAATCAAAAAGTTGTTTAATACATGCACTTGAATAACTGTAGATTCCTAATTAAGAGGAATATCTGTGTAAAATCACAATAAGCACTTCTCACTTATTTTAAAATCTTGCTTTTATTTTTCCAACAATTATACCTTGGGAAAATCTTCCAAAAATATAACAAAAGTTCAGTGTTCGTGATTTTAGATTTTCGTCAGTGATACAAAACAATGAAATAAAATATAAACCAAATATCAAATATAAAATAAGGAATCTCCAGTATTTGGATGATATAGTTTGAGTGATGTGGTTTGTGTGTGTTGCAGTCTTTAGCTCCCTGGACATGTCACGATCCAACTCCATGACTAGCTCCGGTCAATGCCGCCTGGCCCCCCTGATTCTGTGTATACAGGACTCCTGCCAGCTCTACGACTACATCGTCAAGTCTCTCTTCAGGTTACATTCTAGTATGTATTGATGGTTGTTTTCTCTCCATAGATACATTTATACCTTGATAATCCTTTAAGGCAGCTTTAACAGTAAATCCTGGTTAAAAGAAACTCAGATAAAAAAGTAAATTTTGGTTAACTTATAAGGAAGCTACAAAGTCATGTATATCTGTTTACCCCATCTCTCACACATATATCTTGACACTTTTTTAAAATGGATATAAAGAATTCACATACCCTTGACTTCATTATTAGCAAATATTATTGTCCATGTGCTCTGATGTTTTAACTTGTTTCTATCAGGTCTCCCCCCAGATACTTTGTCAGGTCACAGAGATAGATTCATAGCGGCATACAAGAAGTAAGTACTACCCTTCTTATCATGACACATGTCAGTAGTAGTAGTTTAATTAAATACTAATACCTGCAAAGAAATCTACAGACATTTTTGGAATGAAAATAACGAAAAGAGAAGAAATGAATACATTTTTTTGTTGTGTGTGAGGTAGCCTTTACTTCATGTGCTGATTAGTTTATACTCGCATTTTTCACTGTTTGTTTCAGATTAAAGCAGTTTTATCTTAGTAGTAGTAATTTACAATATTTCAAGCACCTAGTCCAAGTCCCATACCTACCTGATGTAAGTAGCACAATCAGATTTAACTTCCTACATGTAAAAAGTTATCTAACATTGATCAATAATTTCTCAATGCTTACTATATTTGTCATAAAAACTATGTGTCCTGTTTGATCTTCATTCAAATTTCATATTTAAATGAAATATTCTAAGACAAAAATACATGTATGTCTATTTACAATGTGGAATTGTGGATGAATTTTCATTCTATTTGAAACCATATTTCTGATGTAAGTATACATGTACATGTATATAGAGTTATTTAAATTGTGTGTTTTTCCAACAAGATATTCATGCTGGTTAGGCAATATAATGATATACATGTACATATGTGTGAGGAGTAAGTAACCTTGTAACTAATATAGAGCATCCAATATTTTTCTAAGGAGCCTCCCAACTTTCTGATAGCATCAGACTTCAGTAAGCACGTCAAACCAGAAGCAGTAGTCCCTGAACCAGAACCAGAAAATGAACCAGATACTGACAGTGTGGGGGATCTGATAGACACCTCAGAGGTCTGTAGTACATACTGTCTACAGCTTAACAGCTAAATGCTTGGACTATTTGACCATTTTGAGATGACCAATATGAATAAATATTTTGTCTCTGGTTCCCAGAATGACCCTTCATTGTGAATTGTATAATTTGACCCAAAAGATTTTATCAACACAATTTTTCAGAAGCACTGTAATCAGATTGGGTTTCAAATTTAGAAATTTTCTTTCTGGTCTCTTATAATGATTTTGGCACCAGTATGAAACAAAAAAAATCATGTACTGATATCTGAAATTCTTCAGTATAACTGTTTCAGTTTGAACAATAAAATGTGAAAATAAAATCAGAATGTTCCCCTTTCTGCTACCATAATTTTTATTTCAGGTTGAAATAATTCTCTAACATATGTTTTTATGTGTTTCATTGTTTTTTATGTGTTTCAGGACAAATTTGATGCTGCATTTGGGAATGGTTTTGGACCGCCTGAACCAGATGAGAGGTATTAGGATGAGCATGATATTAAATGTCTAAAACTGAAACTCTAACATAATAACATGTTTCTTATATCTACAATGTACATGTAATTCAACTTTCAGAGATATGCTTATTGAACGTCTGCAGAAAGAAATACAATTCCTGAAATCTGAGATTGAAAGGATCAGATTTGAGGTAAACTTTTTCTTTCGAAAATTCAAAATGAAGAGTTAAGAGAGGATATATGTTCTTGATTGGACCTAAATTTAATATACTTTTGTGTTGTTCTTTCAACAGGACCAGAGAATAATTTCAGCCCAGAGGGAAGAAATTGCCAAACTAGAAAAAATTCTCTCTGAGCTTAGACTCTCAGCAGATAAGGCATTAAAGGTTTGTAATTCAGCAGATAAGGCATTAAAGGTTTGTAATTTTACAAAGTACATGAATTTACCAATGAAGATGAAAATTGGACATTGTTTAAATTATTAACGATGCATTTTTTTTTCCTATTTGCTTTATACCTGACGCACTTGTAGGTATGCAGTGAAAATTTCATCACATGGATTAATTTTCAAAAAGAGAAAAGAAGTTATCAGTTTACAAGTTAAAATTAATTAAAGGGCCCAAAAGAACTTTTCCAAACCTCAGCCTGTATTTTCGGTATATGTTGTTAATTTTGAATTTTTCATGGTCATTATTTTTAGGAGAATGAAAGCACCAAGAAAAGACTTGAAGAAGCAACTGCCAACGCTGGTGCTGTAGCCAAACTGGCAGAGGCTGAGAGTAAGTCACTCATTTGAAGCTAAATCCTGCACTGGGAATGTTCGATAAATATACAGCTTTGTGGATAAACTTTTCAATTTGAATTTCTTCTTATAATAATTGATTTAATGTCCAGTTATGTTTACTGTTATTTATTTCACACACAGAAAAAAAGTTAACCCTGTTTTGACACAGATTAAGGAAAATAATTGTCTGATATTTTGTAAATGTGTGTATGTTTACTTGCAGAGCATGCAAAAGCCAATGAGGAAAAATTTAAGAAAATGAAAGAAATTTACAATAAACTTAGAGAGGAACATGTGGCCCTCATAAGGAAGGTAAATGTCATTTACACTGTATACGTGGTATCAGCGGCATCTGATGCAGGAAACTTGGACTGTACTACTTTAAACATTTTTTTAAATTTGAAACTGGAACACTTCTGTCAAGACACAATGATACATGAACCTGCTTAATAAGTTCAAATCAAGGACAGGTAACCAGTCAAGAGTTGACCTATATTGGC
Organism: Magallana hongkongensis; assembly: GCA_016163765.1. NCBI lineage: Eukaryota > Metazoa > Mollusca > Bivalvia > Ostreida > Ostreidae > Magallana > Magallana hongkongensis. Next base: position 53,178,883 of record WFKH01010931.1, read on the forward strand.
AGTGTAATGCAGTTACAGTTGTCAAAGATATATTGAATATTAAAAATGTTTAAAATTTAGCTAGAATTTTATAGCTTCTTTGTAAGTTTTTGATGTGCATTGATTTAATAGTTTTGCACCTGTTTACCTTTATTTGAAATTACATTTATGACAAATTAAAAATTTTAGATAATTGAACTGCACCTGTAGAAGTACATGTATATGTATCATGTACCAAATATTGTAGAATGCAGACACTACCAAAAAGTTGGAGGCGGAGAAGCGACTTGTCCAAGAACGAGAACAGTCCATCCAGGTGAGTGTTGTATCTCAGTCAACACTAGAAGTTGACCAGATTTCTCTAATTATATTGCAGTTATAAATACTTTTACAGTAACTTTTCTGAGGATAAATTATCAAGTAATTCTTTCTAGTTTACCCATATCAGATTGTTATTTAAAGAAAATATGGATGAAATTTTCAATTGTTAAATAAAACTACATGAATGAAGAGTAAAGTTTAATCATGAGAGACATTTTGATATCAAGAATATGTGATTTTTCCACAAGTATTTGTTGATTGTTGCATTATTGAATGTTTATGATCAAGCTAAATGTTGATTGAATGAAAACATTTTATTGACCTTGATATTTAGTGCACATGTACATGTTTCTACCCAAATCCCCTTAATACACTGTAAACTAACTTTTATTTGCTGCTACTTTATTATTTAAATTTTCAAATTACATATACTTACCATAAGAGATTGATTTGGATAGAAAAAATTAATTGCAGCTTCATTACCTTTACATGTATTTGTAATGCATTTCTGTTCACATTTAGTGGTTGCTGTATTTGATATTTACAACTGAGATGCTGTCACAAACATCCCTAATATCTTTTTCACATGAATAAAAGTTGGTTTTCACTGTCTAACATCAGTATGCCTTAGCACAGTTTTATAAGAAAACCTTGATATGAAGAATGATTTTAAACTAATATTAAAACCCTAAATTAGCATGCTTCCTGTTTTTGCATGTTAACACACTAGGAGTCCAAATCCCAGATGGAACGACTTGAGAACGAGAGAAAAGTGATACAAGAAAGTCTTCAGCAGAGTGCTGATCAAGTCACATCACAGCTTGCTGAGGCGACAGCTCAAAACACAGAGCTGCTTAATAAACGAGAGGTATGTTTGTAGACCTTACAGCTTGTTGAAGCAATAGCTGAAAACACTTGAGTTGCTCAACAAAACGAGAGGTATGTTAGAAGACCTCACAGCTCGCTAAGGCAACTGCTTAAAACACGGAGCTGCTCAACAAATGAGAGGTACATGTATGTTTGTAGACCTCACAGCTCACTGAGGCAACATTTAGTTGCTCAACAAACATGAGGTATGTAGGTAGACCTTAAAGGTTGTTGAGGTGACAACTCAAAACAGTTAGTGCTTAACAAACAAGGGGTATGTTTAAAAACCTCACAGTTTCTCGAAGCGACAGCTCAAAACACTGAGCTACTCAGCAAACAAGCTAATCAATAAACATGAGGTACTCGGTAAACATGAGCTATGTGTGGACTGTACAGCTTGTGTATGAATCAGCTCAAAACACAGAGGTATGGTTGTAGTTTTTCAGCTTGTTGAGGCAGCTCTGAACACTGAAACAATCAGGAGGTATGTTGGAAGACCTTACAGCTTGCTGAAACAGCTAAAAACAACAAGCTGCTTGATGATAGGAAATAAGTAAGTAATGGTTCCCTATGAAATGCTTTGAATTAGACATACACTTGTATATGCATTTCAAATGTAGCTTCTAGATGAACATTCTGTAATAAGACTGAATAAAATAAGGAGCAGACAAAAATATTTATACCCAGTTCTAAGAAGATTTCAGGTAAGCCTTAAAGACAAGCTTTTCAATTGAAATCTAAAATTAACACTAACACACAGTTAAACAAAATGATTGAGAACCTTGAGAAAATCAGAAGGCAAGTGTGCATCATACAGCATGTTCTGTAAAATGGCATGTACCCTGACTTGTGTGTGCATGGTAGAAAGGTTAGTAGATATATACCTGTGTAAGTATACATAGGACATAAGAGCAAAAAAGAAAGCCAAGCTAACGATGATGGTGTCGTGTCTTCTACAGAGCTTACCAACACTGGCTTCTGACCAATTGCATATTCAGGTGAGTGTCAATAAGTAAACAAAAGGTAATGCCTGTGGAGTGTTATGTTTTTAAACTGTCATAATGTTAATTAGTTATGAATTTTATAATTAAAAAGCTTCAATGTTCAATTACATTGTATCCTTTCAGTTATCCACCCCAAAGTTGTGATAGTGTTTTGTTTGGTCTTCAGTTCAAAAGGATGAATTTTAGATATTCTCAACTTTTTTCCAATATCACATATACATGTACATGTATATCTTTTTCAGTATCACTTATTTAATTATAAAGTAATCATGTATACTGGTAATAAAATATGACAACAAAATTTTTAATTTTATCAAAATGTACATATAGGGACAGAAATCATTTGGAAAGAGTCGTCAATTTTTTTCCGTCTCGTGAAATGATCCTTCATGGGCAAAATTTTTACAAAAACTTTATTCCAAATTATTTCAGTCCTTATATGTACATTTTGATAGAATTAAAGTAAAACATTTAGTAGCTAATGAATAATAGGTATTTATTAAGTTGGTCATAAGTTGTAGGTTCCTGATTTGTAAAATTCAGCTCTCAAAAAATTGTTCTGTCACTATAACCTTACATTAAACATTTATCATTGACCAGCATCTAGAGAACCAAGTGAAGACTCTGGAGGAGACCAAGTCAAGTCTGATGTCCCAGCTGCAGGGCTCGGAGGAGGAGTGTGAGAGTCTACAGGCGCGACTCGAGGCGCTGGAGCAAGACAAGCACCAATCAGAGGAGTCCTTGCAGCTCCAGATCAAGAATGCCCAGGACCAGCTCGCCTCTCTTAAGGACGAGATGACTACTACCGAGATGAGGAGGAAGAACGAGATTGATAGCCTGAAGGTTGGTTTTTTGTTATAAAAATGAATGGAGATTTGCTGATATATGGATGATAAATGGAAATTAAAGAATTAAAGTCATAAGAAATGGTTGTCTAGATGCTACATTTAGCTTTGCATCTAATGTTCATCTGTTACAGTAGTAAATCATTAAAAACATGGTGTAAAGGATATATTTTAAACAAGTCTTTACATTTTTCTATGCTTAATTCTGGAATGTGCAGAACTACAGTATAGAATATTACAAATATTAGTTCAAAATCTATTACATGGATGATAAAAATCATGTTCATCCTACTGTAGAGTCAACTAGAAGATGCATTATCAGAAAAAGCTGCCAAAGAGGAGCAGTTTAAGAAAGAAATTGAGGACCTACAAAGTCGCCTCAGCCAGCTGGACAGTGATAAAGAGACCAGTGAGAGAAGGCTGAGAGAGGACCTCGCTCAGCTTCATAGGGACCTCATTGGTAAGGTGGCATTGCATATACTGTGAGATCAGAATTGTTATCGGTGGCTCATTGTTTCACTTTCCTGCATATGTACATCCCCACTAACTTGGAGCCTTAATAATTATTCACTCCAGTAATTTCTTGATATCCTACAAATATTGGCCCACACAAAAAAAGGTTTCTCAATATTCATTTACTATCACATGGCAGCAGTATGATTTATTATGAAAAATAGCTTTAGATTTCACCGTTATTTCATGGTAGAAAAAAATTTGATGGCTTATAGTAATTATGTTTTAAATTATCTGTATTAAATAGCAAGTGCTGTGAAAGAAGGGAGACAATTCATAAATGATGCCATGCAACAAGTGGAAAATCCAACACATATTCCTGTCAAATGTACAGCAGGTAAAGATTTAATTACGCAAGTATAATAGAAAATATAAGGAAAGTCAAGGTTAAATTTGTCAAAAGTAGAGAAGAAAACACCAATGTGTACCGTAACCTTTGTCCTATCTCTCCAGAATTTCTGTTGCTGAGAGCAGAACCTGTCCTTTCTGCCTTGGAGAATCTCAACACTTCTCAGACTGAGTACACACAGAACCAAACAGGTAAATCCACTGGCCTTGTGAATACTCTGGTCATTGCAAAAACTCATATTGGTATTTCATCGTTACTTATTCTTTATAAAATCAAATAATAAATATTAAGTAAAAGTGAATATCGCTGGTCTTTTGCATACATTTGGTTTTTTGCAGGCAGTTTTCATACCCTACAATTTTGTTGAATGTCACATATTTTCAAGCTAGCAATATAAATTAGTTTCATTGTTATTATCAGAACTGGAATCTCTGCTGAAAACCATAACCAGCTTCAGCCACCACATGGGTGACTGTGTGATCCACGGGATAGCTACCTCCCACTCCGCCCAACTGGAGGCAGCCGAGGGTGAGAATGAATAAGGGTTTTCTCTACTAAAATTTAACTGTTTTGTGAAATAACCCCAGATTATACAGTTACATTATTATGATTGTGAAGAATGAAGCACTTCACAGACTGCAGGCAAAATTATTTGTTTGATAGAATCATCATAGAACACCCATATAACTTTTTTTTAATCATTTTATTTTAATAACAAATTCCTTATTGTTAAACAATGCTGGTATAAACAAGAAAGAATGAAATATAAGAATAGAAAGCAGACAAATATGGGTTTGAATGATGTCATGTACATCTTGTTGTTGTAGAGCTGGCATTGACCTGTCAAACAGCAGGGGAGAGTGGATTAGAGGTCCTTACTTCCCTGGAGAAAGGTCAGTACTTGGAGTTATGTCATTAATTTCACCAGAACATTTGGCTTGGTGTTTATCTTGTTTTCTAAATTAAGTGCATTTCTCTATCAATCAGAGTAACTGCAGGATGTAAGATTTAAATTTTTCATGATCAAATACAGGAGGATCTATCAAGTCTGAAGTAGAAAAATCAGCAGAAAAAATCAGACAGCTGATCAAGTTAGCAGAAGACCTTGTTCCCAAGATGGTGGATGTAAAAGAGAAAGAGATAGGAGATCTGTTAGAGAATGAGATGCACTCAACCAGTACGGCTATTGAGCTGGCTGCCAAGAAAATAGAGGTTTGTGCCAGGCCATAAGTTAGAATACAGCAAAATAACTGTTCTTTTTTCAATGCCACAATTCTTCAAAACACAAATTCCAAAAAAGACCCCCCCCCCCCCAAAAAAAAAAACAAAAAAAAAACCCCTAAATGCCAACAACAATTGAACAAAAAATCCTATATAGATACATAACATAACAAGTTTCATTTGCCAAACCAAACTTTTAGAGGCAATTTGAAAATGGACTCATGCTAGTAACTAGCACTGCGTTGATAATGAATATCATCTGTCAAAATAAGACTTCCAAATTTTGATACAATAGATGATATGAAGGACTGTTGTATGTGTGACTTTATGACTGTGTTAATTGATTATTTGTCTTTGTGTAACAGGAGATGCTGCACCAGACCAGGAAGGACATGTCTGGGGTGGAGCTTACGGTCAATGAGAGCATCCTGGACTCCTGTACAGGACTCATGCAGGTCAGTGGGTCAGTGGGTCAGATCAACATGTGGATCTTTTCCACATTTATAAAATTTGTTATCCCATATTGATCATATAATGTATTAATTCATCAAAAATCTTTTTCTTTACTTACTGGTATAAAATGGATTTGAACAATGAATTATTAAAAATCATCTGTAAAACTTAAATTCCTTGAGGCTTTCTAATGCTCAGGTGACAGTTTTATGGGTTTAGTAATCTGTTAATTCATCTCAATCTTGTTACTTTTTAATAACTTGCTGATTAATATATTTATGTTTATGCAATTAAAGAATATGTATACACTCATTCATTTCATGCGTTTTTCCTTTGACTGTGTTATGAAACAAAAGATTTCTTTCAAGAACATTTATATTTGATTCTCTTTAATTTTTGTTACCTATGTTCAGATGTCAATAAATTTTAATGTATAATTTTGTTTTTGTGTAGGCTATCAAAGTGCTGTTGGTCAAATCACAAGATCTTCAAAAAGAAATTGTGCTGCAAGGAAGGGTAAGTGAAATATGTTTGATCGTAATTGTGCAGTCTGATAAACTTGGGTTTATGGAAATACATTGAACCTGCATGCCCCTCAACGCTTATCTCATGGACTACATTTCTCAGACATTTGAAACAAGGCTTTTTACTGATATTTTTTCCTGACAAATAATGTCTTTTCAGAATGATAGAAAATAGAATCATGCAACCCTTTTTTAACAAGTTATCAGATTATTGAAATTTAGGTGAATAAATGCAAAACATTAGATTAAGTCCATATACTGGATAAACTCAAGATCAATTGCTCCTTTATGAATAGCAATAATTTGTTTGAACATTATTTTGTTTTCTTTATTAGAAATCATTTTTTATAGGATTGGACAGCATGCATTACTGTGGAATCATTTAAATTCGTGGGGGCCAATTTTTGTGGATTGTGGGTTTTTTGCTTATTCGTGGGGGCCAATTTTTGTGGATTATGGGTTTTTTGCTTATTCGTGGGGATGTAATTTCGTGGATGCGTCGGTCTTCAGTTTCAGTAAGATAATTAACTCTTTCAAAATTTGTTTTTGTCGAGGATGTAAATTTGTGGCGGAGGGCTACCCACGAATACCATGAAAAAATTGAGCCACCACGAATTGTAATGATTTCACAGTTACTAAAATAAGTCCTTAGTTTAGATTAAAAAAGTACATACATGTAAGAAGGAAAGAGGAGGAATGGAAAGGGGGTCTAAGACTGAATGGGGAACGAGGTGTATATTCTCTCTTTGAATGTTTTAGGGTACTGCTAGTGTGAAGGAGTTTTACAAGAAGAACCACAGATGGACAGAGGGTCTGCTGTCAGCTGCTAAAGCTGTGGGAATGGGAGCCACCTCCTTATTGTAAGTCTCATGCCATGTGTATGAACTTCTCCATGACTAAAATAGCTCCTTAAATAATTTGCAAATATTAATTGCAATATTTTTATTATACTTAACTTTGAAGCAAAGTAAATCTTATGAAATATGCTATATAAAACTACTACCATAACATAAACCAGAAAAGTTTAAAACACAAATTAGAGGTCTTTTTATTAGCCAATAATTACAACACCACTCTCGCCCTGATCTGTGGTTGTTTCATAAATGTCGGTCGGTTGTAGGGTGGTCTGAGTTGTGGTTGGTGGATGATGAGGTTGGGGGGTTGGTTTCAAATCACCTGATGGTGTTAACATCTGTGTTGTCACTGTTTTTGTGGAGGAAATGGATGGTGCAAGAGTCTCTTTAGTGGTGGGTGCATCTGTGGTACTCTTAGTATGACTATGTTGCTGTGTAGTCCTGCCTTGGGTGAGTGTAGTGGTATAGGTGCTATCACACAGGCGGATACACTGTTCTTCAGCCCTGGTGCAGTCTAGCTCACAGAGTAAGTTTGTGCATCGAAGGATGCAGTCCACCTCCCCTATGTTACAGTGAGAGTGGCAGAGCTGTATGCTGAATGTGGCCCCCAGAGCTCTGTTGATAATGGTCAGGATTACAAGGGCAATGATGGACCTCATTTCAGCAAGAGTGTGTTACACGGGACCTACAAAGGGTCAGGGATTTCTCAATAAGTTCTTTGTATAATCTGTAGTTTTTGTCACCTTGATATGTTTTATTTGATGAAAAAACCCTATCAGTGAAAACTTTCAATACCATTTGTTCTAGGAACTAGATTCATGCATTAAATGATTCAACTTAAATGTTGTTCAAATCATGGTATTAAAGCTTTCACATATAGCAATGAATCACAAAATTTAGTGATTTTTAAGTATAGACCAGCATAAAAATTTGACTTTATTTCAGAAATTCACAGGTATAAACACAAATTACTAAAGATGAGGGGGAAATTAAAAGATAGATAAAGAAAAGAATTTGTAGGAAAATATCTTAACACTATAAAACGATGTTCTTTTCATTTTTAAAACTACTAGAAATAATAAATTGAACTCTCTGCTTTCTCCAATTTTATAGTGTAAATTTGTAATTTGTAACAGTTTATGAATTTGAAAACAAATTTGACAGAGAATTTCATAGCAGTCTACTAAACATTTTTTGACAGTGGAAATAAAGAATTTAGAACCAGTCACAGTTTTGATTTCTTACAGACTTAAGCCTCATGCCTTTTATTGTTTTTGATCAAAAGTATTTAATTTAATTTGATTCTTCAGTAATTATTCAAAGGTCTTCCTTACTTGTTCTCGACACAAGATCTCCACTTCCTGAAATACCAGTCGTCCAAAACTAAAGGTCAAAGTGTGCATTTACATCTTATCATCTTATCTTGGTGACTGTTCACCAGATAATCGGGAGTTAGTTTAAACCAAATTCATAGAACTATGCCCCTTTATCAACATTGATCCTTATCTTTTGAATTTCAAATGTTAAATTATTGCAAACTTTTCTTCAATTTCTTTGAAGTTATGATAAGTCATAAAGACATTGGAGTATTTTGCATAGTGCACCAGGTACCTAATTAGAAATGGTGTATAAACTTTTGATGTAATGTTGAGTACACATGTTCCTGTTATATCTCTGTAGATTATAACTTGTTCTTGGCTCTTGGCCTTGTCTGTATATTGGGAACAAGTGTGCTTATTATATTCCATTCTTTAATCTACAGTGTAGCTTGCAACCATTTATAGTAACTGACAAATTCAAGATGGTTATGATTCTACTATGCTATGAATAATAAGTAATGGTATACAATTATGAAGATGCAGGGTTTATAATTTTCTTTTTCAATGATTGCAACCACTATGAACAGTATGAGAAACCAAAATAGCATTTCATTGATTTCATTCATTAACATCTTTCTTTATATTGTGTACATGTATGTATTTGGTAAATAGTGTACAAAATGTAGTATTATTGATCAGTATGTTACATACATGTAGATGAAAGAGTCAGTATAAATTTGACTTCAACTGACTCCTCTCCATATTAAGTTTACCAGTTTTAACTATCAATCCATGAGGACATATCGTATCACTGTAACAGTTGCAGTTATTTGATTTTCTTGAGATGGAAGTGAGAATAAATACTCGGTCAATATAAATCTTTCATGAGTTTCATCATACACCCATATACCAGTAGTAAAACGTTTACCAGATTAATGTTGTGCACAGTATGCATTTAACGGAGAATATAGGGAAAAAATGTGCTGAAATTTAGTAACCATCAGGCTTTATTATGTATATGGAAAAGTTTGACACAGATTATTTGGATTGTTTCCATCTTCTGTTCAGAATGCATACCCTATGATCACTATCCCTGAGACATGGTTGGCAGAGTCACCCACATCAGTTTTGCTGTTTTGACTGTTGGTTGTTGTGTTGTAGTTTCTGTTGTTTTGGTGGTTGTTGGTTGTTGTGGCATTGACAACCAGGAAGCAGAGGAGACTGAAGTCTTTGTTGTGGTTATGCCAGTTAGAGGGGCTGCTGTAATCATGGGTTTCTGTGGTGTACTCGGGGAAGGACTGACCAAATGGTGTGAAATGTTTAAGCTGCCGCAGTTATTCATACATTGATGGTACGTTAATTTACACTGGTGAAAAACAAAGCTGTCAGAAGAAGATTTTCCACAGTTTAAAAGATGTTTCAAGCAATGGTCATCACATTCCACAACAACAAGAATGTGACCAAGGGATGGGTCTGTAAGGGCATGTTGTGTTGTGTTGACTTTCATACACGCATGTTCACATTGATTGTATGTGTGAGTGCAAAGGGTGTGTTCATGTGAGCTGTTGGCTTGCCCTCCACACTTTAGGAATTCTTTTACACACTGTTGTTCACAATCTAAAACAGTAAGCAAATGAGAAATGGCAAAATTGGATGAAGCATTGGAGCTTGTAAATTGTGTTGTATAATTAAATCCATGGCAACCATCTATGCATTGATAGTAATTTCTAGAGCATTTATTGTGTTCGTGGGAGTCTCCGGCCAGTTTACTACACTGAGCCAATCCTTCACCACATGTGGTGTAACACTGAACCAAATTGCTGGGTAGGACAGAGGAAGCATCAGTGATGGCCTGCTGTGTTGTGTTATAACTGATATCTTTGCAGTATTGATAGCAGTGGTGGTAATAGTCCAAGCAGAGATGCCGAGTGTGAGTAGTGGAGGCCATTTTTCTGCAATCTTTCTGTAGATCTCCACAATGGGTTTCACAATTGGCTTTAGCAAGAGCAACTCCATGTAAAGTATTTCTCATTCCTCTGTTTAATGTAGCCAGTGTAAGATTCCAATAGCAACATTGTATTGTCAGTGAAATGGAGAAAAGAGTTGGCAAATGCATCTGAAAAAATTGATTTTTTAGGAAGCAAAATTACCATGATTCTGAATTTTTCTGTGTGTGGGGCTATTTTAGGGTCTTCCATTTCCAACGGAAGACCCTCTTATTATTCTACGGTTTCTTTTTATTATTTATTATTCGTTTTTTTTTTTTCTGCCTACTTTTTGCTTCATATCTCAAAAAGTTTTCAACCGATTTAAATGAAACTTTCAGGGATACTGTATCTTGATAGTGCCTTAAAGATATTAAAGTTTTCATTACAACGTCATTTCCGTCTTTATGTTACGTCAATTTTAAAATTTAAAAAAAAGTGATTTTGTCCAGGGCATTTTTCAAAAACGCTTTAAGATAGAGACTTGGAACTTTCTGTGTTGATACATTTATCATTTTTATTAAGACATAAGGCTGAAATATGCCTTCCGTCACTTCCGGTCCAAACCAGAAGTATTTAAAAATTTTCGAAATTTTCAATTTTTTGTTTTAATTTTAAAAGTTAATGTTTTATGTGGTATTAGTTATGCTGAACACGGAACTGATATCCATTTTAAAATCGGACAATGCATTGCAGAGATATTGGGGTTCAAAAATTGATTTTTCTGGAAATTTAGATTCCGCGTTCTTGGTTAAGAAAATAGTCTTAAGTTCAAAGTTAAATTAACTCGTACCAAAAATAATTCGATAATTGTTAAGTTGTACTTGAACACATTCGGATTTTTTTTGTTAAGTCGTTCTTAAAATCGTTAAGGTTTTTGTTAATTCTTACTTAAAGTCATTCAGATTTTGTTAAGTGGTACCAAGAATTAATCGATTGTTTTTGTATCTTTTTGTTTTAGTTACTTTTGTTATGGGTTTAAGAACTCTGCTTCTTACAGGAACTTCTAGCTTTACTTTCGACATTAACGGAAGACCCATTCGTTGCTTTGCAACGAGCTTTGCTCTAGTTCTTTTTATATTTTTTTCGTCAAATGTTGTAATATCATCTCAACCTGAAAATATTAAATTGCAAAGAAATCGTTTTTATATTGGTTTTACAGTCCTCAGTTTAAAAACTGCCAAAAAAAAAAATAAAAAATAAAAAACTGGTTGACATTAATGAGCTTATTTTGGAATGGAAATACATACTCATCTGGTAATTTTGGACCCACCGAAAAATAATTATTTTTGAAAGAAAAAAATGCCATATGAAACAAATTCATTAAAAACAATGATCATTAATGAAACATTCTAAACATACCTCGACTTGAAATGGCTGACCAGTGAGAATTGGCAGTAGACAATCAGAAGCTTATCACTGGTTTATCACTTATTATATAACAGCCTATAGATTCATTGCCATTTATAAGCTTTTGGATGTTAGAACATTACCTATATATAAGATCACAGGATGTCTTTGTACCTGATGATGTCTTGATTATTAATTCAATACAATAAATTGGTTAATGTGCCTCAAAGTAAATCTAAAATTATTTAAAATAATAGTCATTAAGTTGATTTGAGTCTTTGTAAGGGACTGTGAGTTGTAAATTGTTTAATCAAAGGAAATATAGGATAGGGTCCTGAGATATATCCTAAAGTAAATGAATTTTATCCTTATAAATTGATATATTTTTTTGCATTTGAAAAAGATTTGTCATAAAATTCTAATAAATAATATTGAAACCAATTTTAATTACTAGTATTTACATTCATGATACAGCATATTGTCTAAAGGAACTCAGTGTTTCAGATTGTAAAATTTTATTGTACAAAATATGCAAGTAAGTCTTGATAATTTCATTGTTCCATCAAATTACATGGATGAACTAGCTAAAATGAAATTTAATCTCAAATCATTTTTTTAAAGTCACCCAATGGATAATCTGAGGAGATTGTGTTGTATTAGACAGCCTTATTGTAGTGATTGCAGGGGCATTGGTGGCCATTGGTGTAGTAGTTTGGGTTGTATTTGTGGCTCCTTTAGATGTAGACTTGGGAGTACTATAAAGCAGTGGCAGGAATGTGGCCTCCTGACACTGATCTAAGCATTGACCATAAGTAACACCACACTGTAATCTAAAGGTGTATGAGTGAGGGTCCGTCTGGATGCACTGCACCATTTTGTCGCTACAGTGAACTTTGCAGTCTGCTAGGGCTTTAGCATGGTTGACATAGTCAGTGTAAGGGTTCCCCTCTGTGTCAGCATTAATTACACAGAAAGTAGTCAGGATTGAGAGGTACACTACTGAAATAGGAAGCATCTGAAATAAAAAAAAAAATGAACAAGTGATGTTCAAAGTTACTTATATAGAAGTTTCTATAAACATTTAGATTTTACCATGCAGTATATTAATCTTATCAATCCTTTCATGCCATATGTTTGTATCAATATCTATGGATCAACTTCCTTACCATGCAATTGTCAATTCTTAAGCAAAAGAAAAAGAAAGGAAGTACTATTAAGAACTTTTATTTCCAAAATTTACAGACAAGCATACAATGAAAAATGTTTAATTTGTTATTTTTTTAAATAATGAATTTTTGTCACTCTTTGTAAAGAAAAAAATGTCCTTCATCTTTGAAGTGTTGAATTTAGAAAAGTTGTTAAAGCTCTTTAGTGTTTGTTGACTCGTCTTGGGAGTGTGACCCAGGCAAGAATTGTGGATCTACCAGTAGCATGATGCGGAGCAGTATTTTTTTCAGTTGAAGCAACACTGGGAGGGTAGCTTGTCGTAGATGGGGCATCAGTGAATACTGGTTTTATTGTTGAAGTAAAAGTACTAGAAGGTCTCAAGGTGGTTGTTGGTTGTGTTTGGGGTGATTTCTGGGTAGAAAGATGTTGTAGATGGGTAGATTGTAGAGTGGGGGAATCAGTGACTAAATTCTGTGCCTCAGGGTTTACACTACAGAAGGAAACACAAGAATAATATACAGTCAGACAATGCTGACTGAGAGAGGCATTGTGGTAGAGGCAGTGTTCTAGTTCAATGTTACAGTGGGAATCACATTTAGCAATTTCTGCAGCATGAAGCACAGCAGCATTGACAGCAGTAGGAGCATTGGTGAAGGAATGTTCAGTGCAGGAATATGCACAAGGATAGTAGATGTCAAGGCAGTGTAGGCGATTGTCGACAGATGTTGCATCTCTTAAAATACAATTCTGTAGTTCTGTACTACATTGTGTCTCACAATGTACTAGGTCATTTGCAGCATAGGTGATGCTTTGAGCTGCCATAAAGGATAAAAGAAAGACAGGCCCTATGAGCATCATTCTGAAAACAAGAAAGATGGGCATTTTCATGAGGGCATTAAGAAGATACATTGCAAGTTTGACTTCATCTTCTTTGAAATATTTTTAATTGCAGCTTTGAATAGGTGAAAATTTGGTTATTCTCTTCATTGATTTAGACATCAAAGAAACTATGTAGCATGGCATAGCTATGTAAATGGTGTAGATAAATTTGATGAATTATACAATAGAATAAGTTATTAAATATTTTAATGGAACCAGTATTTCACTTATCTCTTTAACCAAGTTAGACATTGCTAAAATTCCCTTGGAGGCTCAGGTAGATGTAATGAACTCTTGGCATTGAATAATTCTTGTCATTATGGAGCATGGTATAATCTAAATTTTCGTTCATTCTTTCATGATGACTTTGAACTTGATTCTGATTATACATGTGGACCAGATAAGGCCTGATCTATCAGTACATGTACCAGCAGACCTACGTCGACCAAATGTGAATGAATCAATTTTCAACATTTTTTTCTATTTTCTCAAATATATAACTATCACTTGTAGATGACTGTATAGATTTTAGAAAAAGAATAAGCAGATTTTTAGTCTGCTTTGGTGTTTTATCGAACAGATATAGTTGACCTACCTTAACAGTGTCAGCTTGTGGACAAATTCTAGGTTATATGACATGGTTTCTTATTTTGGACATCTTATCAGTGAATCCTGTCCTTGATTATTTTTTTAAACCTACATTTTCTAATTATAACATCAACCAATGGCATTTTAAAATCTTTTTATTTTGAATGATAGGGAGGCAGCAGACAAAGTTGTGAAGGGAGAAGGGAAATTTGAAGAGCTTATTGTCTGCTCCAATGAGATTGCAGCAAGCACTGCTCAGCTCGTGGTAGCTTCAAAGGTCAAGGCAGACAGGAAGAGCAAGAAACTCTCCGAACTGTCTGAGGCCTCCAGAGGGGTAACGAGCTGTACTGGAAAAGTGGTGGGGTCTGCAAGGGAGGCATCTCAAATCATTGAGGAACAAAGTAAGCAACCTATGTGTTTTATTGCATCATTTTACTGTGTTCAAAGTTAATAAAATATGGAAATATTAGGTATTAGTATACAATTAAAGTTTATCACTGAGGGAATCAGCAAGATTCCAGTTCCTTAAGAGCAAGCCTTTTTCCAGAGAGGAAGCAAACGTTACACAAAATGTCCCTGGTGCCAATAAGGCACTCTCCCTTCCATAGTGCTTTAAACTTCCAAAATTTACTCTTTTCCCATCATTTTAGACTTGATGGACTTCACAAAGCTGAGTCTGATGCAGGCTAAAAAGGAAGAAATGCAGTCACAGGTACATACAGTCAAACTTCGTTATCTCGAACTAGATGGGACTGTTTAAAAACTTCGAGATATCCGAGTATTTGAGATATCGAGGGTAAAATACTTAAAAAAATAAGTGGTTGGGACTTACAAATCACTTCGACATATCCATTGTATTCGAGATATTAGTGTTCGAGAAATCGAAGTTCAACTGTATATGTATAATCAGTAATTACTAGTGATCAGTCAGCGATTGGATTCATGGCTTTACATCTTTTATGCATAAATGAGGTTTGATCTATACTTGTATTTGCATTTGATGCAGATTTTTTCAAGCTATTTTGGTTGTATTTAGGTTAGAGTTTTGGAGCTTGAAAAGGAACTAGAAATGGAGAGATACAAACTTGGTCAAGTGAGAAAGAGGCATTACCAACTGGCTGGAGAGAATGAAGGATGGGAGGTAAGAGTGTTATTGCTTTATTTTATATGATTGATGAGTGTTTTAAAGAAGGTATATGTACATTTTACTATAGGTGTTTGTGGTTGTAGTGTTCAAACTGCTAGAGGGTTTGTCGTAAGCTCTCAGGATTTTATATAAACAAGATCTATGACTATTAATCAGTTTTATTTAACCAAATACCGCATTAATATGTATTGACTAAATTCATTAATTTTGTGTTTTTATTCATTTTGACATGAACCATATTAATTTATGTAATTAATCAATCATAAAACAAGGAGGTTACAAAGCTAGATCTACATGGAATGATAATTCAGCTGCAAAGGTCTTGATGATTTATTTAGTTGCATTCACAATCATGAACTTGGTTATTTAAGCAATATAGTTCAGCTCTCATTGAAGTAAGTGATATAGCTGACTCGGAATTATATTAATTCATTTAAATTTTA
The DNA here is from genome assembly GCA_016163765.1 of Magallana hongkongensis. Classification (NCBI taxonomy): domain Eukaryota; kingdom Metazoa; phylum Mollusca; class Bivalvia; order Ostreida; family Ostreidae; genus Magallana; species Magallana hongkongensis. The sequence goes on from WFKH01010931.1 coordinate 53,194,691, forward strand.
CCAATATGATATTGCGGAGTTGTTCATACGTTAGTTGACTTTATGAAGTAGCTCTAGAAATTCAAGTCATTTTGGTGTTCCAGTTATAAAAATTCAAGTTGAATGTGTTTCATTCCTTGTTATTATAATTTTTTGTTCACAACCAATTTTTGTGACAGGAGAATATTGAAGGCAATACTGAGAATCTCTCACCACTTGATGCTGTGAGTGTGTTTTTGCACTATCATCGCCTGATTGCTAACAGTTTTTCTTGGTTGTTACATTACTCATTAACTCTTTGATGCAGTCGAACTAACTCTCAAAGCAGACTTTCTCCTTTTATGATAATATATTTTGCCTAATGTATTTTTTTAATATTTAGATGCAGTGATGTGCTTCTCCTTTCCTTCTTATTGTGCCTTTTATAATTTAGTGACTTCTTTTTTTTTTGGCTTGTAATTAGTTAATTTAATATAGTTTATTAAGCATTGGTAATAACTTAATTAAAGCTCACTGTGACACTTTGTTAGGTAACAATACAATAACCAAAAAAAAGTTTCATCAGTAAGACAGGTACAAAATCTGTATAGTGCATGATATAATTTGCTTTTTACCCAAGATCCTACCTTTCAAAAGCTAAAACATTTTCTTTGATTGTGTTTCGTTTTTGGTATACATGTATATACAGTATAAGTTATGGAATACTGTGGAATCATTAGAATTTGTGGTGGCTCAATTTTCATGGTATTCGAGGGT
>WFKH01010931.1:53195525-53219362 GCA_016163765.1 Magallana hongkongensis
TATATATATATATATATATATATATATATATATATATATATATATATCAAAAGCATTACAATATGATTGTTCTTTTCAAAATTAGGTTAACATAAAAAATAATTTCAAAGATATTTTTCAAAATTAGGTTAACATAAAAAATAATTTCAAAGATATTTGTACATTATTTTTTCTCTTAAAAACATATTGTACCAAACAACTATTGATATCTTTTTGAACAATATTCTCTTAAAATTGCTGTGCACTACAAACTTTTATTCTGGTACAGGTATATTCATAATACATGACATGGAAGGGGGGTGTAACTCATGCACTCTTTTAATCAAAGATTTATACAAATACCACAAATATATGATACCTGGTAGTGGACTATAGGATGCCAGTCAAAATGGGCTTGTAGTGATGTAACAGAGAGCTTGATTTCTCCTTCATCAGCTGACCTCTGGGGAATTTCATGTTAGGTTTCAAGTCACCTGAATCAAGTAGATGACCAATTGCTACCTTTAATATTTTTGTTGCCTGTTGTCTGTAGTCAGGTAAAATATGAACAATTCAGCTTCTCAGACAGAATCATCTGGGGAGTGGATCGAGAAGTAGTGATCCCCATACTTACGGTTTTAGGGTAAAACGGGGAAAAAATATGCAATTTTTAAAAAAAATTTCATAAGAACATCTGTAGAGAGTGGAAAATATAATTTAAAAAAGAATTTGAAACTAGCTGACAAACTGAGTACATGGTTATGATTTGATCTTAGATCATGAAATTCATCACACTGTCACGGGGATTCAAACAGTGATCTTGTAATGTCCCTTTTAATATTTGTTGTGTTCAATACATACAATATTTCAATAGCTATATATTATGGAAGATCCTTTAAAATTATAGTATACTCAGGTGACTGCTTAGACTCTCTGGCCTTTTCTTTAATGAAGGTTGTAGTTGCTTCAGGGTGATATTGTTACTTATAATCTATAATTTTCCTTTTATTATCTATGAACTTCAACATTTTTGATTTTAGGAAACTGCAGGTATAAGTGTGAGCTTGGTTTCAAAATAGCATGATGTTTTATGTTGATTAGAATGTATTTTAAATAGGTATTCAGATATGATATGTTTCTAATTTTATTATTAAATTGTGCATGATTTAATTAGTCTTACAGCAAGATTGATTTACCCTATTATCAAATGTATGCCTTGTCTGAAAAATACAAATTTGGTTTACCTACTACTTGTAAATATGCGCTCATCTGTAAAAGAAGATAAGATCCACAGTTGTTTACGAAAAATACGCCAGTTTTGACATGAGGCAAATCAATATGATGGGGTCAACTCTTCAGATTATATATATATATATATATATATATAAGCTAAGCTTTTTTAAAAATGTTTATTTATGGGAGCAAAATTGACCCTTAATATCATATTGAGTCCTTTTTAATAACTACCGGTGTCATATAATATCTTGAACCCCGCGATATATTGAACCCGGGTTCAAAATATCGCTGCGATATATTGAACCCCCCCATAAAATATTGAACCCCGGGTTCAAAATATTATGGCCGCGATATTTTGAACCCCCCTCTAATTTTCATTGCCATTGGAGAGGGGGTTCAAAATATTATGGCCGCGATATATTGAACCCCCAACCTAATTCCAATTGCCTTTGGAGAGGGGTTCAAAATATTATGGCCGCGATATTTTGAACCCCCCTCTAATTTCCAATTCCCAATTCCCATTGGAGAGGGGGTTCAAAATATTATGGCAGCAATATTTTGAACCCCCCTCTAATTTTCATTGCTATTAGAGAGGGGGTTCAAAATATTATGGCTGCGATATATTGAACCCCCAACCTATTTCCAATTCCGTCTCAAATAGCATTGAAAATTAGAGGGGGGTTCAAAATATCGCGGCCATAATATTTGAACCCCCTCTCCAATGGGAATTTGAAATTGGAGGGGGGTTCAAAATATCGCAGCCATAATATATTGAACCCCCTCTCCAATAGCATTAAAAATTAGAGGGGGGTTCAAAATATCGCAGCCATAATATATTGAACCCCCTCTCCAATAGCATTAAAAATTAGAGAGGGGTTCAAAATATCGCAGCCATATTTTGAACCCCCTTTCCAATGGGAATTGGAAATAGGAGGGGGGGGGGGTCAAAATATCGCAGCCATAATATTTTGAACCCCCTCTCCAATGGGAATTGGAAATAGGAGGGGGGGTCAAAATATCGCAGCCATAATATTTTGAACCCCCTCTCCAATGGGAATTGGAAATAGGAGAGGGGGGTATAAAATATCACAGCCAAAATATATTGAACCCCCTCTCCAATAGCATTGAAAATTAGAGGGGGGTTCAAAATATCGCAGCCATAATATTTTGAACCCCCTCTCCAATAGCAATAGAATTTAGAGGGGGGGTTCAAAATATCGCAGCCATAATATATTGAACCCGGGGTTCAATATTTTATAGGGGGGTTCAATATTTCGCGGTATCAAAATATTATATGACACCGGGTATATGTATGAATGCTAGTAAGATAAAGATATACAGCTAATAATGTTTTATAGGAGATGTCTGTATACACAGACTGTACATTACATTTGAAATTATGAACGAAAAGCTGTCAAGTGGACTTTTTTTTAATTACCAGTAAACATCATGTTTTACTTGAATAAACTTAAATTAATGTGAGACATACCACCAAACTTGTAGAAGTACAACCTAAATACATGTTAAAGCTTGAATCTGATTGGATAAAATTTTCATGGTTATTTGTTATCAAAAAGTTGCTCCTTCGTAATTGACTCTTGTTGTACCAGATGTTTATTGATGTGGCAAATTTCTACATCTATTTCAGTTAAATTGAGTAAGAGAGTTTTTTTTTTTTGTTTTTTTTTAGGAAAGATTACATGTCATGGCCATAAATATTTTTTTTATTAATTTTATGTTTGACTTACAACTGTATTATTATCCCCTAAGATTTTATTGAATTGATGTATCTTGTAATTTAAACTGGGCATGAAAGCTTATTACAAAAGTATTCAAGGGTACATATGTATATCAGAAGCATGTTTGTTAGCTTTACAGATTTACATGCTACATATACTGATACAAGCATAAATTGATAAAGCAATATAAGTTTTAAAGTGTGACAACTATATTCATTAATTGGCATGTTGAAGTGAATATTTTAAGCATATGTTGTACAGAACTTTGTGTTTAGTCTAGAACTTTGATTTGAATGTTAGAATTGATAGTAACAAATGTTTTTTTTTTATAGTTTGAACAGCTAGAATAAATCAAAGTACAAATTACTTATAGCTATAAAACTGATTTAATTGATGTGATGACAAAATAATGCTAGTACATGTTTAAAAGGTGTTTTCTCTATTTTCAGAAATCTTGACAGAACGAATTGACTGTGATTATGGAAGCAGTTGATAGATAGACTAATTGACAGATGACATTGGTCTAAAATTTCAAGAAAATCCAGACTTCATCTACTTCATTTGGTTGCCTGCATGTATGTCCATGGAACAAACACTATTGGTGTCATATTATTCCCTATTTGATATGTACAAGTATTTATTTGCTGTTTAGATACACCATATAAACTGTCTTTATAAATGTTCATGTATCTTTCATTTTCCCCTATTTTATATCCAGTTTTTCTTCTTTTTACAAGAATTTGTTCTTTTTATAGTTTTATTAGAGGAAGAAAAGAAAGAGGGTGTTAGATAGTACATTCTGGTTAATGATAAAAAATAAATATCATGATACAAGTGCAAAACAGGAAAAAAATATTAACTAGAGTACTTCAGATTTATAACTTAAATTTTAACATATGAGAGGAAACTAAATGGTGTTGCAAATGATTTCTAAATTGTGTAAATTAAGGCTTTTTGCAAGGTCTGTTTAGTCTTGATATACCAGTAGTTTTCATCATATTCTTTACTGCATTATGAAGAAGTCAATTTTACTGAACCCACAGGTACTTGGGGTATGGAAACCCTCCCCCCCCCCCAAATCACTTGAAATTACAAATCTTGACCAACACACACTCTTTTATTATTGTTTAGGTTTCCTGTTATGCATAAAAATTTATCAAAATTGAAAGCCATTTGTTTTCTATGAGCTTTTTTTATTCTGTTTTTTGACTGACACTCCTTTTTGAATTTTTCAAAAGACTTCATATGGACAAATTGGATACATTTTCAATGAAACATTATGCATAATAGGAAACTTAAACTAGAAAAAAGTGTGTTCAGCCCAGATTCTTTTATTCCTTTTTTTTAAGACAAGTGAAAGGAGAAGAAGGGGGTGTGTGCATGCATTTTTTCCTTCACTGTAGAGTTTGCACTATGCTTCAAAATTATTTTTCCAAAATTTTTGATTGACTTTGATCATAAGTGTTACACAAATTTTTAATGTAATTTTTCTTAAATTTGGATTGACATTGGTATATTTTGTAATGTCTGTATCAAAATGTGTTTGAATGGCGGGGCTGTTCCATCTACATCCCTTTTCTTTGCTTATCATTAAAGATAAAATTTGATACATAATTATTCTAGTTTATTTTATCAAGAAATTTTTTTTTTTTCAAAGTTGCATGTTTCACTTTATATTTTATATACTAGACTAAGTATACATATATCAAGTGTTATTTGACAGAAAAACCCAATGTATTTGTATTTGCTTCAAATTTTATTTTTTAATTATTAACAAACACAAGTTCGGAAACCGAAACGGGTCATGGTTCAATAATTATGCTTGGCATGTGAATATCTTTCTGAAATTTTTAGGATGCATGAAAGATCTTGCAAATAAAATGCTAAAGTAAAATCTTTCAAAAACGTTAGATCAGAGAAAATGAGAGAGAAGTTAATGTATGTGAAAGATATATCGGCGCATATTTGTCACAAGCATGGCTATATATGTGGTTATAATACCAGCTTACAGTGTTGCATCGTACACACTATACACATACATAATTAAGTATATACGGTACATGCATTTGAGACCCATACATATATTAAAAAATGAAATGAAAAGAAATTCAAATCCAGCTAAGTTAAGGTAAACTAATGATTTTATCTTATTTATCAAATGATAATATTTGTTTCATGAAAAATCTAAATTGAAGAGAAAAACCTTAGAAGACCAATACAATGAGTTGATAAACAAATTTATCTTGATCTTTTACATAGAAAAACCTTAAGATAGATTTACATCATTTTTTCTAAGACATCTAGTCATGCAATAAATAAAATACATGTAACAACTGTTGTCAAGTGCTGCATTGAAAGTGCATTAATGTAAAAAAAAAAATACTGAAGTGCTATCAACACTGTGTGTTATGTTTACTAAAAAAAACAGGTCATTATTTTCAAAGCACCATATTTGAATTGATCATTTACTAATCTTTAAGTGAAACATGTGAAATAAACACTTTGTTTATCAAAACACATAAAGCATGTCATGTTTTTTGTACTCTTTCTTTATTTAAACAACACTGACATCATCCATTTTGTAGGTCACCCATGGAGATGCTGTTAACTTTTGCTATGTAGTTTTACTTTGTACCTTTCATAGAACAAATCCTGGACAATTTATTTTGAATCTTTTTTTAAGTTTATCAATATGTATAGAACTAGGGCCTAATAAATTGTTTTATGTTGTAAACCTTTTATTTGACAATGTCAAAAAGAATTTGATACACTGACCTTGATTCAAAAGGAAATTGGGACTGCTTTATTGTGAAATGTACTCAACTCTATCTATGACAAAAGAATGCCAATTATTTACTCATATTGTTTTGAAATGTTGAAAGATATGTAGGGTTTTATTTACACAATTTTTCAATTTTAATTCAATGCAAACCAAGATGTACTATTTAAATATGTGGTCTGATACAAAGTGTTACAATATACCATGAAATATTTGTACAACTTCACCCTTATTTGAATGCTAGTAAATTTGCATCTTTAAGTGGTGCGTTTACAGTCTATAAAATGTATTAGTTCTATTTAAAAAATGGGAACAATTTGATGGAGATAATTATAGGAAAATATTTTGTTTAATAGATGATAACTTTTTAAATTTCATTTTTATGGATCTTACTAGAGTATATTGTTGCCATATATATATATATATATAGACTGTAAATTGGTTTGTGGTATTTTGCTGTTATAATGCAAAAATAATGATCTTTTTGCATTAGTGTAATTGTACAAGAAAGCAATAATCTGCTATACTGTGTTTCTTTATACATGTTTAGTTTTTCATCTTGTAGTTTTTATGATTTTAATTGACAAAATTAAATTAATGGATTATTAAATGGATATTTACCATTGTTTACCAATTTACATACAGTTATTCATGATTGATTTATTTATAGAAATTCATGTATTTATGTTATTATGCATTCATCATGTTGATTGGATATGAATTTCAGTTAAAAAATTTTGAGTCTTTAAATAATTTAATTGAATTTATATTTACTAGATCTGCATAGTCAAGATCTGTGCCATCTTAGTCATTATGTACCTCATAATCATAATTTTGTTTGAACTGAGTTTTTTATAAAAATTAAAGTATACCAAGACTTGAAAATTGTATTTTTCTTTAAATTCAGCTTTTGAACTTCTCTTCTCATTATATGTATTTGGGCAGTATATTATTAAGCCCTTATAAGTGTTTACAAATTCTTAACTACATTGAATTCCTTATCATTTGTGGGTTTTTTAAAAATAAACTTGAAAATCTTTCATCTGACTTCATGAAGGCCTATACTTCAATAAGAGGATGTGAATATGTTCATTCAAGCTCCATGCACCTATCTGATTCAGTGCAAGGTCAGACAACATTTACCTCTTCTTTACTATAATTTTATTCAGTTAAATTATCAGGAGTTATCTTGCCACATTTCTGAACACCCGCAATTGTTTATCAAGAAATTTCATCATACATAGGATATACAAAATATTATCATCATCTTGCAAAAAATCATGGATGTAGAATGTGCAATGATAGTGTATAAATTATCAATTCTTATTCTTACTGTTTAGCTCACCGAGACGGGTTTGGGGGTGGGGTGGGGGTGCAGCTTATGCTATACTCTTGGAGTCGGCGTCAGTGTCCGGACCTGGTTAAAGTTTTTGGAGCAGGTCCTGTATCTAAGTTTATACTTGTCCTACCTTCACCAAACTTGCATGGATGGTGCATCTGGACTTGCATACATGTATGAACTTACACTTAAATGACTTGGATCACTTGGATGCTGAAACTGAGCCATGAATTTCAGATGCTGGAGGAGGTTAAGGTTTTCGGAGCAGGTTAAAGTTTTTGTAGCAGGTGCCCTTTGATGACCATATCTAAGTTACTACTGGTCCTATCTTCACCAAACTTGCATGGATGGTGCGTCTTATGATACTTATGCACTTGACAGGCTTGAATGCTGAATCTGAGCCATAGGTTTCGGATGATTGATGAGGTTAAAGTTTTTGGAGCAGGATAAATGTGATTATAGATAATAATGTACCATGATTCCTATATCTATGACATTGAATCATATGATTTATATTTTATAAGTTAAAACTATATTGTATCATATAATAGGATACAGTATTGTATTATATTGATTAGTTTGCATTAGTTTTGCATTATATGAAATGATATTGTGTCATATGATATGGAATTGTATTATATGATATTGTGTCATATGATATAATATTGTAAAATATTATATATAATATGGTATCATATTATAATCTTGTATTATATGATATTGTATATATGATATTGTATTGTAATATATTGGATCGTATGATATTGTATAATATGGTGCAATTTTGTATGATATAATACTGATACAATATCACATAAAACAATATATATGATAATATATTATATTATATGGTACAATATTGTACCATACAACATAGTGAAATATTGTATTGTAGCATATTATACATTATTATATAATTATAGACAATATTGTATCATATGATACAATATTATATAATACAATATCCTATCAAATGATTCAATATTGTATCATATAATACATTATTATATATGATACAATAAAATATCATATGACACTATATCGTATCATATGATGCAATATTGTATCGTATGATACAATATCATATCACATGATACAATATCATATCGCATGATACTATACGATATTTTGTCAAACCACACATTAATATACAATATGTTTATAAAAATCAATAACTACGATTTTCATATAATATAATAAAGGTCATCTCGTAAAGGTGATGCCTCATCTCGTGAGCTCTGTAATCTTGGATTAACCATGTTTGAATTCACAAAATGACACTTAAGCTGTTATACTAAATAAAATGTTCTTTATAGTCTTGTATGAACTTGTTAAGCGTATCGATTGTCGCCACAGGTGCATGTTAAATGCGGAAATGAAGTGCTTATGTGCAATAACAGCTATATTTTATTTAGATGAAATTTTTCAAAATGCGGAAATGCAATTGAATTCATTAGAATAAATACTACTCATCATGATTGAGGAAATAATCACTTTCTAATTTCAAAATGGACGATTAAATGATAACAAAATACATGTATTATGTTTTGGTTTAGCCTTATATTTTCCGGATAAAGTAGTATTACTACTTTATCCGGAAAATATAAGGCTAAGTGCATGCACGGATCCAGTAAATTTTTCCCGGAGGGGGGGGGGCGATGGAAAATATTTTTTTCCAGGGAGGGGCGGGGGGGGGGGGGGTCCATGGCCCATTTTCAGGAATTTTTTTATTGTAAAATTAATAAAGAATTTTCCAGGGAGATCCAGACCCCTCCCCCTCCCCAGATCCGTGCATGAATTAAGTGATTGAAGTTTGGTTTTGATCTTCGATGCAACACGTGAACCGTGTTTGACTAGAAGGTTATCAAAAATATTTTCTAGGGAACCATACCTCCGAATTTTATTGCATCGTCACCCTTTTACCATTTTTAAGGTCCTTATACAGAACAAAGCTTGACAAAGAAGTTGCTAGATCCTAACCATTTTCTTGCCAATAATAACACTCAAACAATCTGGAAAATCGAAACCAAAGTCTAGTTTTTTTTAAAAAATATCTAATAAAGGGATGTTGCGTTTCTATTGCCTGTCATTATTTATTACAATTTCGTTTGATTTGCTAAAACGAAAAATGTATTTTAAATCGTGTTCGAATGGTCTTATATTGTACCTCATTAAATTCTATAAAACGCGTCATCTGATTGGACTAGAAAGTCACGTGACAGGGCACACATTATATTCCACATCGTTTTTGTGGTTTTTTTTTTCAAGTTGGAAAACTATCAGAAATCGAGGTATTTTGAATAATCGTTGTTCGGTATAATAAAATGAATTATTGCATGAATGTTCGGGAAATATATGAAGATTTATTCACCCAGAAAAATCAAATTTCCCTCTAGCGATTATATCATATTTCATAAGGAAATAAATCTTCATATTTCCGTCCCCAGCATGCAATAAATGTATAATGAAAAAACATTCTCAATGACATTGGGAAATCAACAATAAAACCGACTATATATGCTAGCCCTATGGCACCAATGTAGATTTTGATGCACTATAGAAAAAAAACTTAGTTATATGTCATATACAGTACATATGTATTCCACCACACTCCCTTTTTGACATCGATTTCACAAAAGTTGATCAAATAAAAATTGAGTAAAACAATAAATGTGAATTGTCATCACATTATCATTACAAAGAGAAGTTCAATTTTGCGTTCCAAAACAAATAAATTCACTGGTTCCATTAATTTTATAAAATAAACTTGTATGCGGTGTTTTGCTTTCATCAAATTTCATTAATTTTCCTGATTTGACCCTAGACTTGTTTTGTTATTGGTTTATGTTTATGTCAGGTAGATTTAAAGTATTTACTAATTAAAACAGGGAAATTGATTTATTAAAACTTTCATTTGAATGTGGCAGTTAAACAAAATATAATAAATATGCTTCAGGAAAGGTGTCCGAATTATCAATATCAACCCTCAAGATATGACAATGATGATAACGTTTTATCGGTACTTATATCTACAAGTGTTGTTGCAGCAGCAGTGGTTGTTATTTTCTTGTATGAAACTACCCGACTTTATGACGTCACTGGATACATATTGTTGCCTGTTCTCGGATTCATGTTGTATGTCACTTCTTTGATATTTTGGATTGTCTTAAAAGTGTTAGTCAGAAGTAGACCTAGTTCCTACGTTAGGTCGATCACTAAATATCACTCCGTCATCAACTTGGTTCTGACGTTTCTGTGGATTTCGAGTCTTGGTACTTCAGTTTTTTCCATTTTCAGTACTGTTGTTCATGTTCAATGTGCTATTCAAGACCTGCCTGATAGATTAACTCAAATTGCTGATGGCTCATATCGTTTCATGAAGGCAACTTTTATGCTTATCCAAACAATTGTATTGTCTGAGCTTTCCAAACTACGTCTCAAACGAACAAAACTTATTCAGAGTGTTTTCCTGTTTATTTTGCTGACAAATACGAGTGCTTGGATTTACAATGTTTCACACGCAGAGAAATTAACATCGGTAAACTCGACTCTTTGTTACTGGAATACGTCATTATCAACAAAATTCATTATTCCTTTGCACACCATAATGCTTTCAGTTGAACAGGAATACAACTTTCTATCAGTATGTGTGATCTCAAGCCTTTTTCTAAGTAACCACAGGATGATATATTTATCCTCTTGTGACAACGACCCAAGGAACCTTACATCTTATCGATTAACGATGCCGAGTAGAAGACTTGTCATTTATTCTGTTGTTACATTCCTTCTCCATCTGCCATCTCTTGTGGTTTTGGTGCTGAGAAAATCCTTAAGATATCAGATATTATCAAATGCCTGGGAATGCTCAACAATGGTTACAAATTGCATCTTACTTTTAATAATCTTCTATGGATTTCATATACTGCGTCATATGAACCAAAACACGCAGAGCAGAGAGATTCAGTCTGATTTTGTATTTGATAACGATGCCGTTTACCTCGTGTGCGCTTGTGGTACCGCCACGTACGCCGCTGTAGGAGTGTGTTTAGATCACCTACGGCAAGGAGTGTTCGGCATGAAAGCTATGAAATACATACTATTTCTAGTAGAAACCTTCTACCAAACAATATTTATTCTTTACCTAAAGAAATATAGAAGAAAATGTAATAAGATGTTGCAATTTGTAATAGTTTATTTGCTATTTTCAAACACAACAACATGGATTATATTTCAGTTCTTGGTATATTCTGTCTCCTACAGTAATGTTAATGAAGTGTTCGGGCCTTTACATCCAGCTGCTAAACATGTATTGTACGCGTCTATTTGTTTATATCGTTTCCAATCTTGTATTTATTTGTATAAACTCTACAAACAGGAAGAAAATGAACAAACTCCGTCAAGTTTTGAAAATATTTCGAATAAAAGAGGGTCTCTCAAGCATTAAAAAAAAAACTAATGATGTAAATCAATAGGTACTGTAACTGCTTTGCTGTAAATACTTTCGAATGATATAATTTATTTGCTAATAGAAATATTCTGACTTTGTTAGAGATCATTTTTTATGTATAATGCATGCTAAATTTGTTCGAATAAACTGTATTTTTATCGCAACAACAACTCAAAACATCTTGAAACTTTCATTTGATAAAATACATTAAAGTTTCTGTGCGGATTTTGTCACATTAGGGTTTTATCTGAATTTTTTACTGGCGAACGTGCAGAAATTAGAAAAAATAACCTTTTGCTTAAATTGGTGTATAAACTCATTTACAAAATTTAAAATCTCTTTGGTGAGAAATTTATTCAATATGATACTGCAACAGGAATATTTTCACGAGCATTTAACAATGAAGAGGACAAATTGAACAAGGGTGTTTAGACATGCGTATTCAAATTTATATGATGAGTTATCGCAATGTTTATTTCTATAATACCCTTATTTTGATAGAGTCTCTATAGACACATAGTTGATAAAGTTTGTATTTGAAGTATTCCATTTTCAACTTTTTAACAGATATACATTTACATGTCCAAACAATTTTAAAATTGTAAATTGGGGCTTGATGCTTCCGAGTTTATTCTTAATTTAAAAAAACAACCTAATGTTGGTGGTCGAATATGGTGTTTGAGGAATGGTAGCAGACAAAGGTTATTGTTATATATTTCAGATTTTAAGATACCGTTTAGCCGGTTTTTTGGCGGGACACAATTTTGGCGGAATTGGGCCGACAAGCTATACTATTAATTTTGGCGGATATGATTTTGGTGACTCGATTTCCCTTTATAAAAATTCTAATTTCATTTTTTTAAATACTTAAGTTAATGTACTTAAGGAGTTATTGTACTTAAGGTGGCTCTATACACCCACAGTTTATTCCCATTTTCAATAGAAGACAACAAAACAAATACGTATCAAATATTAAAATGATGATAGTGATACTATAGGTATTTTTAAAGAATTTTTTAAATGTTTTTTCGCGTTTTTGTAAAATAATTTTTGAAAATTTAAATATTAAGAAATTGAAAGAAAATTATTTGTCAAATGATGGATATTTCCCTCAGACACATAAAAAAAATATAACACTACATAACATTCAAAAATATTATTAATGCAAATTTTTGAGTATTTCCCCAAAACATATAATTTTCATATTTTCTTACTCTGTTGACAAATCATCTGAAAAAGCTGCTTGATGTGATAAGAAAATGTATTTTAATAAATGTGACATAAAAAATTGAATGAAAATCATTACAAATAAACACAAATTTTTTTAAAAAGTTTATTTGGTATGAAAGTTCCTCATGTAGGACTTATCTTTCCTAAGTCCCAAGGCTCAAACACCTTGGGGACTTTTCAATTTCTTAGTTGAAGAAAATTTCCTTATTATTGTTTTGGAATGATAAATGCATATTTCATTATAGGCCTGTGTAAGTACTATATTCACTTTAATGCAAAACTAAGTCAAATAAATAAAGGGGAAAATTAATTTATAGGATTTATGTATCCCAACCTGAGAGAAATTTATCTACATGAATGATATAAACATTATATCTTTAAAAATAATACGGTATTTAGAAGCGTAATTGTATTTAAAAACATCGTACTTTAAATAATGAATTTTCCAATTATCAAATTAAATCTATTCAAAGAGGTATAGCGCCTTTTCCAATTATGTCGCCTACACCTGTGTCTAGACGGAAAGTACCTGTTACTAAATATAGCTTCAGGTACCTGTCGCATTATGATTTTCGAAACATAGATACTGCTTTTGTAATGGTGTCTGTAACAACTGATTTGTCATAAATTCGGGACACCTGTATCGAGAAATGAATATATAGATCTCTGTGTTTAATGTCAGTTGGTATTCTGAACCGTGATAACTTCCAGCAAAATGCAATGAATCTTTAGAAGTTTACAGTTGTATATAGAATACATGTATAGTGTTATTGAAGAGATCTGTTTATAATTGGTGTGCTCAGTCATACTTTCAGCTGAATTAAACAAGATAAATTGAAAAAAAAATTCCAGCCGATTAGATACATGTAATTTAAACTATTCTTATCATGCTTCAATAGTTAAAAAAGTGAAAAAATAGTTACTCTCTGGTGGAATCGATCCAGCGACCACAAAATCAAAAAGACCTCCGCGTTACCACTATGCCACGCATCTAACACTTTCATTACATGTCTTTTACATATATATCGCAATATACATGATTGTATCAGAAAAATCACTAATTGAAATAATTCTCTAATTTTCAGTACGAACACTAAATATTGAATAATTATATTGAAAATGTCTGATATTTGCAAAAGTGTTATATTTTAGGCGAAATCGTATATTAAGTGCGCTATACCTCTTTAACAAAATTTTCACAAGAGCGGTTCCCATACAATTCGCCCCAGTTTAAATCAGCCAGTACCAGAAATACATGCTTTCAGATTTACTTTTTTGCGTACTGCGTCATCAAAAAGTGGTGTATAGAGCCACCTTAAGCAAAAATCCTAAGTCACTATTACATGTACAAGGTTTATAAGGGTAGTATAAAACACACGAGATATTAGTTTTTATATTATATTTTCAAATACACTAAGGAATGGCACACTTTTTTAAGATGTTGATTTTAATAACTTTTATTAAAGAATATTTAAATAATGCTTTTCATGAACTTAATGGAGAAACAATCGATTTACCACATTCGTTCTGAACAACATTCAGATGTAACCCTCCAATGTTACAACTGAATAATATTCATTTGATCTCAGTATCACCGGGGAAATTAAGGTGTTTCTAAATATCCGGCGACAATAAGACTAAAATGCTTTAGATGGTAAAAAGCACTTTTATTTAAACTTTAGGTCGGTAGGGTGAATTCTGGAAATCCAAAAACTACACCCGAACAATCCGAAGCCTAATTCTTGACTGACGATAATGATGAACAAATGATAAAAATAAGAATTGTAAACAATAGTAATTAGCACTATAAGCATGAGTGACATATGACACGGAGTAAAACTTCAAATTGAGTGAGTCAATTATATCAAGTCCACAAGGTAAGAGTTAATTAAAAACGATTAAGCAATTACACCTTACGTAAACAAATGTTTTTGAATTAATGTTTTGAACGATAAAATGTGAAATAGATATACAGCGATTTGATAATAAAGGAATATACATTTGAAGTTTCATACAAAATGTCTTCAATAATAGTTCATTGAAATTTCACTCCGTGATATCAGTCTGATGAAAGCCTTCTATTGTTGATGAAAGTTTAACTTGTGCTCCTCCTTTAATAAAGGCTCGGACATAGTCATCACTTATGTTCAGAATTTACGCATATTGAGTTTCAAGGTCATATTGAAAGTCGTCTACAATTTTAAACAATTTTCACCTCTGTCAAATATGTTTTAACCTTGATAAATCTTAAACTATTGGTTAAATTTTCACAATTTAAATATATCTTAATAACGGGGTCATAGCAATCATTGTATTAATTTTTTTTAAATTTGAATGAGACAATTCATTCATTCATGTAAATTTTCGTCTTATGAGGTAATTCACAAACACTTATCTTTCATTATGTTACATCTGAACTGACTGTAATTTACCAATTAGAATATATTAAAGTGTATTAAAGTAAAAAAATCTTCTTTATAAAAACCTACAAAAACATGCACTATCTTACTTTTTGCCAATTTAACTTTTAACAATGACTACTTATACACTCGACTGAAAAGGTATTAAAAAGCAGGTTTGAAGCGATGTGGGCAAAAAATGTTAGGTCAAATTTCTTTCATATTTTTTTTCATTTTAAAGGTTTCCTTCCATAGAACAAAATTTAAAAGTTTTAGAAAAAATGAATAACGGGTCAAATTGTGGCACATCTTTTGTGTACTACATTAAAAGAATAAAAAAAACCCCAATATGTTAAATATGCTTTTAATTCTTATATCTAAGTTGTTGTGTAATGTTGCAAACCTAATACTTTTGGAGAAATTTGGGCGAATTTATTCAAATGTTACATTTTGGTGATTTAAAAGAAAAAAACCTTTCAACAAAATTACACCGTTGCTTTTGATATAAGGTAATTATTTTATGCAAATTTTAATACGTAACTTGGGTTAGCTAAGCCTTATTAATAAACGGTAAACTATTTCTGCGATCATCGCTTATTTCATTTCCCATATGAAGCACTAAAGAAACAATATTACTTTTTATTTTTAGATCTCTCCCTAAACGATAGGTTATTGTCGACCAGGATGCTACATAGAAAGAACAGGAAATTCTTCCAATTTACAATCACTGCTTTGAAGTGTCATGTTGTAAATTTTGAATTTACCGGGTGGCAGTAAATACAAAATTTACATGACAACTTGTTGTAAATTTTGTATTTACTGCCACCCGGTAAATTCAAAATTTACAACATGACAGAAGTATGACGGCAAGTCTGTGGAGTTCCTACTTCTAATGTACTCTAAGTATAGCTGGATTGATGATCGATCACGATTTAATCATTGCAAATTCAACCTCAAAAGTATAGAAAATACATCAATGTACGATGTATTCATCAGTGGTATTTGAATAAAAGTGGATATAAATCATATTTCATCATATCTAAAATATCTACTTTAAAGTTATCATGTACCCTATCTCATGGTTTATTTATGGTGATAATTAAAGAATACTTAGACTCGAAATTTTTTTCTTCAAGTTACTCTACTGATCACCGACCTATTTTTAAAAGTTCTAAAGGTTTTTCCAATGAAAGTTTGTTTTAATTAACAGTGAAATCTTCCTTATTGTTTATAAATCATTCCATCAATCCATTTGAATTTTCAATAAAATATGTTTAAATTTAATTAAATTACATTATTTCCTTATATTATTTCCTTCGACAAACAATTATAAAAATTGCTAAATTGATGAGGGCATACAAAACCTTGAAACTTGCAAAAAAGGCGAAAACCGGCCTGTCTTACAAGATAAGATGTTCCCATACATTCTACATTGTTATTTCTAGGTATATAACGTTATGTTTTAAACATCAGATTCCTAACAGTATGTTAGAGTGGATATTTTTTCCTTTGTTTTAAAAGCAAATAATCTAGCCTGTTGGAGCTTTAAACATATTCGTTCAGCAAATATAAGATCGAAAATATATTGCAGAATGATATTAAAATTTGTTTTGGAAAGTATGTTTAAACAACCACTTTCAAAAGGATATGTGTTTATCAGGAAGTGTTTATGATTTTCAACAAAACATTTTACGTTACGTCTTTATCAAAATCTTATTTATTCTGTATATGTCATTGTTGGATCTAAACGATAAGGAGAAAGACTAATTATTCGCGTAGGGTATTTTTTCGATTTAACGATCTCCGATCCTCAGCTAAGTTCGATAACTCTGAATTATCCGGATTTCTTTTATTCGTACCATAAATCTGACTTTTATACAGACATTTTTAATTTAGTACTTTAGTGCTAATATAACATTAGTCACACAACTACATGCTTGGCGTAGTGGATCCACGGAGCTTTACTACTTCTATACATCTTGGTATAGAGTTCGAGCCATCGGTGAACCGGATTTTTTTTTTTAAATTCAACTTGTTTCTTTATTCCATTTTTTCTATCGTAGGTAAATTTGTAATAACTTTGTAAAATGCATGGATACCCATATAAAATTTCATTTTATATTATTTCATTTATAAAGGTTGAAAGAAAAATATCATTCTTATGATGAAAAAAAAAATTGAGGCTGAGGATCGGAGAACCTTAAATTTGATAACGAAAATGATTTGAAGGGGTTTGTCAGATTATAAACCTGACAGATTATATATCCAAGAGGGACAAGGATGAAACAGGTACTCGATTCATGTGTAACCGATCAGTGAGGGATGTACGCCTATATCACCTGTTTACTATCTCTATAGACCCCTTAACCACAGAGCACTATTCTCAATTTTTCATTATATTGTGACATGATTTACTTTTTCTTCAAGTTTTTCGGTAAATAAGTACTAAAATATGGATGATCTTATTTTCTGATCTTTATCTGAGTAAAAAGTTGCAACAATTGGTTTGACTTCTTCGTTGTATCCTAAATTATATCTATATATTACATGTACCGTCATCATTATATATACCTACATGATTTTTAAATAAAACTTCAGCTTAAATTTGAGAATATAGACAACCCTCATTAAGATAAAGTATACATGTGCAGACGTTTTTAAAGTGTGTGAAGTACAACGCGGTTATTTATTAAATCGTACGCTTTATCGATATTTACAGGCGTTCTGCACCAGTGGTGTTTCAAAACGAAACAAGATTTTGACGTGTCCAAGCATTTTGTATCAGAGAGCTTCGCACATTACAAGTATGTATTTCTTATATATTTGTTTTGTTAAAGAGTGTTTTAATAAGACATTATATTACATGCAAACCAAGGCAGTCTTTAAGACTTTAAAAATAATTAAACAACTCAACTAAGTACAAAAGATAAAATAATTAAATTTGCACACAAAAAATTCAACCTCTAGTAAAAGTACAATGTCATGTGAGCAAAACTCAAGAGCAATGCTATAAAATTAGGCTTTAAAAATTGTGTCTTGGGTCCACAAACTTGGACAGTCCCAAAAGTCAGACAGTTTTCAATACAAAAGTCGAATTATCGTTCCTTGATTTCCGGTTGTTTTTTTTCATGAAAATGAAATGTACTTTGTCTGTTTCTTACTAAGTTGCTTGAAAATGTCACATAACTTGTTTCCGATTAGGTTTAAGTTCGAAGCTTTTGTATTAAAATGTGATTTTAAAATATGCAACTTAATTTATCTAATTGGGCTTGGGGGCTTCTTCTAATATTTGTTCATCAATTAATTCATTTCATATACAGTAAAACACGGTTATAGCGAACACGCTTATAAAGAATTGATGCTTACAGCGAAGTGATTTTCATTCCCGGTGACTATATAACATGTTGTAAACTTGACGGATATAACAAATTACGCTTTTAACGAAGCAAAATCGCCAGTTCCTGACGCTTCGTTATAACCGTGTTTTACTGTAATCGTTTCTTTCATATAAAATGTTAAAATTACTTGGTTCCTGCGATCGTTCGTTTCCCTAACATTTTGAAAAAAAACCCCAAAACTGTATTATGTGCCTGAAAGAAGTACACTATATGCTGTTAGAATAAAACATAAAGAACAACTGAATTGAATCATAAATGGAAATGAAAAAGTTTTGTACTCATGTTTTGAAGACATCGTTAAAAACAGAACTTGAATGTTTAATATTAATGTTCTGGTATTTTTCAGGATTGAAGCTATAGTTATTACACAAAAACAAAAAGAAACATGGCCGACGAAATAATTTACAGTAGAACAGAGACAACAGATGGAAATAGTGTGAAGCAATCTGTCATAACCGACAACCCTGAATCATCTGCATTGATATCTGCCATTCTAAGCTCAGATAACATTATTAGTGAGGAGCTATATCTATTTAGACAGTGGGCTTTTATATGCGAATGCGCAATTAGACACATCCACAACATGGACACCTTCGCGACGGGAAGCAGAATCGATTGTTCCTCTTCACCATCAAGTGATGATGACCAAATGATACAAATGAAGGACACAGAAGTTACCCGCAAAGAAGACTTTAAGTTTACCCAGGCGGAAAATGTGATGATCATGAGCACAAAAGGCTCTTCCCCAGGGTATGCTATATTAAGAATCTATAAACTTTCTGATGATCTACAAAGGCATGAAACCAAATCCTGTGTAGAATCCTGTATTCAATCTGAAGGTGCTTTTTATTTGTCGAGTGATCGCTACCTTAGATATGTCATGAATATAATAGCAGGAATGGATAAATATTCACCTCTGTCCTTCCATGCAGGAGAGTCACTACGTCACGGCCCATGTGTTATGCTGAATTACGGTGATCATGGAATAGATTCTGATATGGGCATTGCATTAAGATGTTCCGCTTGGCCAAAAGAATCAATAGAATGGATTTCCAGAAGACGAAAGTCTAACTGGCCTGACGAAATTCTGATCGACAAAATCAAGAAAATGCCTTGTCATGTTTTGCCTGTAGGTTGTCCAAACTCCGAGAATTGTCATCTAGAATGGCGGTTTGCCTTTGTATTGCCAGAGAGAGAACTTATCTGGAATTTCAATGATGTACAAATTCAGTGCTTCGTTGTATTTAAAACACTAAAGAAAGAGTTTCTAGATAAAATTTCAACCGACGAAATTAATTCTTTTCATTTGAAAACTATTCTTTTCTGGTTGTCCGAAGAAATCATTCATTGGGATGAGGTGAACTTAATTGACAATGTGAAGAAATGTTTGTCTCTCTTAAACAAAAGCATTCAGGAGAGGCACTTATCCCACTATTTCTTTAAATCTAGAAATCTCTTTGCGGAAAAACTTAAAGATGAAACCGTGAGGACCCGTCTTTCTTCTGAAATATTAAACATACAGAAAAATGTCCTTCAATGCTTTTTGAAGTGCAAATGGCGCTACAAACATGAAAATGGTTATTTGTTAACATTGCGTACGCTATTGCAGGGACAACAACAGAGCAACTTTCTTGACATCGGTAGAACTGTTTTGCATATTACAAATTGGAAATTCCGACGAAACAAGTATACGCATGCTCGAAGTCTCAGCATGGAAGTAATTATGGGAATTATGTTCCTTCAAACGAATGTTGACAGTTTGATCAAAGTTGCAGAGGAAGTTGCTGATCAGCTGAAAGATACACTGATGGGAACCTTTGCATTGAAATTTTTATCTATCCGAGTTGGAATGCTTTGTCTTGTGGAAGCTAAAAGAACGGCAGACAAAGATGCACGACAAAACTTCGTTTCCGAGGCGAAATGGTATTTTGAGACCGGACTGGAACACGACGTTCTGGCTGCAACCATGTATTTACTTACTTACCACTATCAAGCGAGAAACTATAAAATAATTGGAAAATTTCTTACTGATCTTTTATGTAAACGCATAGCAATTCCATACAAAGGGACGCCCGGACTGATCACTTGTGGGAATCGTACATTACTTTCGCCCGACATGGATGAAACAGTAACAGAAAAAGATATGGCAAACGAAAACGATATCGCCTTTGATGTCATTTTCAGTTCTATGGATATTTCATGCGTACCTCCTGCTATACAATATGAATGTGCTCTCTTGGAAGGGAGGTGTAATTGGTCCTTTTGTTCAATTAATCCACTCGTGTATGTTTGTTATGTACAATTTCAGGTTGCGTTCAATCAGAGAGAACTGGAACAACAACGATTTGCTGTCGAACACTTGAAAAAGATGGTACTTTATGTTGAAAATGCGGAAGAGAACTTTATCAGAACACCAGTTGAACTCCATAGACATTACAATATATTGGGATATTGTTATTGCGTCATGAATGACCAAACAAATGCTATAAAATGGTTTGTGAAATCCCTGGAGGCATGTCCAACTGTTGGGAATGCAGCAGCATATCAATTATGCATTGCAATCTACAGCTCTGGATACCTATTTTCAAACCTTTCATAACATGTGGAAAACGTTAACTTTTGTGTCATACCATTTAATCCTAATATGTTTCATTTTTTTTTTTTATTAATTTGTCTATCAAAATAAATGTTAATCTGAACCTCCATGATGTGAAATACCAGATATTTACTTTTCATAATGGTAACTTATAGAACGACACAACCAACAAGGTTATAATTATCAATGTGCACTTTTGATATTATCGGAAAAAAATTAAAGCAAAATTCTAGTCATATCTATGGGCGGCGGAAAGGGTAAAAAGGACGTATATTGCAAAACGAACTACTAATTTTTAGTTTGTCTTTGTCTGTGATAACATTACGAATCAATTTTGAACCCTAAAACCCAATAACTTCATAAAACATGAGTGACACAAAATGGGCGTGTCTTATAGCATAACCGAGAGACGGTATTGGCTGCGCCGCGCAGTAATACATAGCATGTGCTAAACGAAAATATAGTGGTTTTAAATAATGTTGTTTTAAAGTGTACAAATTGAAAATAATGTAAATATAAGTAATAAAGAATCCTTCTTTGAATATTTTGAGGTGATAATTTCGGTAAGAGCGTGGTCAAATCTATCATAAAGCCCTTCGGGCTTTATTGGATTTGACCACGCCCAGACCGAAATTATCACCTTATAATACTAAATGAATGATTCCTCATTCCTTAAATGAATCCAATCTATAATAACAGTTGTGAACTGTTCTACATCGAAGTCTGTGTCGTCCGAATTTTCTCAAAACACATGTGTGTAAAGCACAAGTGAACAAATGGAGTAAATTAATTCTGCTATTCTACCGTTAAAAATATAGCTCAGTACATTGTGTTTAGCACTTGACATTGTTTAATGTGGTTAATTTTAACAAATAATTGTGTATGAAAACCAAGAGATCAGTAAGAATGTGAAATGTAAAGGCAGCCATGTTACGATGACGATGGAGTTCGTTTCCCAGCTTGTGCATCAAGTTCCAGTTGCCTGTATAACATGTACCAGTAAATAAAGCTTTAGTAGCTCATTAGTTTGTTTTAAAAAGAAAATTTAATATGTTTTTGAGCTGCTCATTTTTGCGGAATTTAATTGGTCACGAAAACTCAAATATAAGTTGTGTAATTCAATTATTAAATGATTAATTTTCATAATGTTAAAAATGTCCTCCTTAAAATACGTGCCGGAAGATAACAAAGATAACGTTGTTAATTGCTAGTAAAAAGAATTCCTCTGACCTGGACAGATCACGCTCGGACGATCAGGTCAATCAAACTGGGTGCTCTTTTTTCAAACTTGATTGACAAGCGGCATCATTTTGAAGTTTGTACAGGTAAAAAAGGAGCGTTTGTAAAACAAAATCAACAGCCTCTTTTGCAAAATCAACAGACACCGATACAAAACAAACGATCACTGATACAAAACCAACAGTCATGCACTGATTTAACGCTAGATGGCGTGCAAAGAGGTATCAGGAGAAATCGTAATACATTCGCAAGTATGTATGCTGTACATGTAACACGGAAATATAGGCCTATTAAAAGATTACATATAATCATAAATTAAAACACTGTATAGCATTTTGTACTTCAATATACATGAATTTTGAAGACATGCATGGTATTTATACTATATCACATAATCATTACAATTTTGAGTCATAAACGATCAATGTAGGCCTTGATCCTTTCTCAGATACACGTATGAATTTTTGCTCTTACAATCCATAGCCCTGGAATAACAATTTGATTAATGCACGTACATTCTGTAACAAGAAATTTTTACTTAAAAAAACAACAACAAAACAAACAAAATACAAACAAACGATAAAAAACGACACAAATAAAAAAACCCTCCAAAATATTTCTGTATAATTATAGAATTTGGTATAATTAAAAATTGATGAAAAATTTAATTGAAAAAAAAACGTGACCATCAAACATTAATTTTGTGAATTTCAGATTTGTAATGCAAAAGACAAATCGCCTACACAATTTCAAAAACCAAGTGCTATGGGAAAAAAAACGGCAACCAATCATAGACTTCTGGAATGGGTGCTAGTCTTGCAGATCCATGCCTGTCAAACGAAGACGATTTCAGCATGAGAGGTAAAATGGAAAGGGGGGAGTGTTACATTAAATATGTGTGTTTTTCGTTTAAACGGCATATTTTTGTTGTCGAAATTACTATTTTTATAAATTTTCTGGCAGAGTCTGCGACAACACTGAACTGCGATTCAAATGTTACCCAAACGTTCCATGCATTCACCAAAACTTCTAACGTAGGTTTTTTTTTTTTTTTTTATTAAATATTCATTTCTTATAAATTTTCTGATTTAAAACAAATGTACTATACACCTATACTGAAGCAGTCATGCATATGAATCAAATACCAACTCTATTTCTATTACTTAATTTGAATATTGATACACAGGAGAGCCAAAGCATCAGTATTCAGGCATCTCCCCAAACAAGAGAAATTGGGATACAAGTTGATACATATACCAGTAGTACAGACACAATAGAAACAAAAGAAGAACCTGATGACAATTGGATGGAATCTGATTCCGAAATGATTCCGAAATGGACGACTCGGACATAGAGTGGAGCCTGCCGAATAAAGAAAATGAGGAAGAAATGAAGCCGAAAAATGTCAGCAGTTTAAGTGGCGACACCAAATTTATTGTTTACAAAAGCAGCCTGG
>WFKH01010931.1:53235154-53275682 GCA_016163765.1 Magallana hongkongensis
CAATTGAACAGGAATATTGCTTTCTATCAGCGTATTTGATATCAAGTTTGTTTCTCAGTAAACACTGGAGGACGTGTTCGTTTTCTTCGTGTGACATTGACCACGAGAACTTTTCTCTTTGCCGATCAATGAAACCAAATAGAGGACTTATCATTTCTTCTATCATTTCTTTCCTCCTCCATCTTCCATGTTTTGTTATTTTTGTGATGAGAGAATCAATACCAAATACATGGGAATGGGCAATCATGATAACAAATACTATCTCACTTTTAATCATATTCTATGGATTTTATATCCTGCGCCGAATTGATCAAAATGTTCGGAACAAAGAGGTTCAATCTGATTACTTTTTTGACAACGATGTGATTTACATTTTGTGTACAGCTGGTGCTATCGTGTACGCAACGATAGGAATGTCTTTAGGACGCGCTGATAGAGAAACATTTGACATGAACACCATAAAATACACGATATATATAATGGAAAACTACTATCATACCATATTCATCCTTTACATGAAAAAAAATAGAGAAAAATGTAAATATAAATTGCAGTTTGTATTAGTTTTCTTACTATTTTCGAACATATCGACATGGCTTGCGTTTCAGTTCTGGTTTTATTCTATATCCTATAGTGATAGTGATGAGATACTTGGGCCTCTGCACCCAGCTATTAAACATACGTTGTACACCTTGATTTGTATATATCGATTCCAATCTTGTATTTATTTGTATCAATTCTACAAAAATGACAACGCTTAACAAAGTCTGTAAGGTCTTTAGTTTTATTTCATTAGTATTCTACAATCTATATAAAAGAAACTTGAGATGACAATAGATTGAAATTGTGTGATTTTTTCTTGCAAATGCAACTAATTCAAATAAAATTAAAGTACATTTTAGACAAGTATACTGTTTTTGTTGTCAATAATTTGGGAAATCCAAATTGTCAAAAGTATTTTCAACTGGAATTTCAATAATGGCATCGTCACATTACGGCTTTAATCAAAATATTTTTGTAAACTATTGAATTGATGCGTAATCTTACAAGAATATCTAACCACAAACTGAAACATGGAGCGAAATATACTAAAAATGACTATTAATAATCGAAATTATATTCACTTTTTTAAAAAGAGTGTTATTTTACCCTTGCTGATGAACAATAATTCAACATTTATTGTTTTTGTGTATCGTTAACAAGAATGGTCAAAGCAACTAGGAAAGTTCCTAATCTCTTTGATTGGATTAACAAACATGTAGCTGTCCTCGTCTCTTGTCTTTCCTTTATATTAGATATCGTTGTTATAGATTTTGATAAGTAACCAGCGAGCTTTATTAGCGTATCTAAATATACTTTCACCATTGCTTTTAAAAAATTGCTTGAAATGAGGCGTCTAAGAGTTGCGATTATTGTCTAGTTTGCAGATAAAGATTTATTTTTTGTTTCTAGGTCTAGTTTTTCCGTTTTGCTTTCTCTCTATATGTTCTTGTTCTGCTTTTTAGCAACAACCGAGCTGCTATACAAGCAGTATGTCGACTAAGTACAGGATTAAGAGAGAGGACACTGTTAAAGCCAAATGTCCCTCTCGACGCGGATCAAATAAGATCAAAGAAAGTGATAACAAAGATATGCTATACAAACGGCCGCAAACCATTTGTTTTTTTTTTTTTTAGAACAAACAATAATTGAAATGATAAACATCGAGTTCTTGCAGTACAAGAACAATCAGCTCATAGATATATGGACAGAATTGTGTACATCAGCCAATCGTTTTTGAAATTGAATAAAATGCAAAGAAACACAATAACAATATTTCATTGATACATTTTACATTTTTTAGAAATCATTTCTTGTGACGTCATGCCTAATTTGTCATTTTATAGTAAAACGGGAAGTGGCGTTGATTGGTTCTGAGCAGGTTTAAAGAGCAACAATTTTGACTGCGGATATCTCAATTATTAAGCCATGAATGAAAATTTAGTTTTTTGTACTTGGTTATATTATGAAAAAACTGCGTAATTGAAACGGATTTAAACTTTTGACTTCATTTTCACAAATGATTACACGCTTTCTCTGAGCAAAGCTGTGTTGCAAAGACAAAGCATCCGGTCGAACTAGAAGTTTATAATAGCAACAGAGAAACGCACAGCTACTTTTTAATATCACGTCATATAACCGACCGCCATTTGACGGCCGTTAAAAACAAATTTACTAAAGGCATGAATGGAATAAAATCCTTTTCTTAAGACAACCTATTATAATAAATTTGTGTTTGGAGATAAATGATTTCACTCACAACTACGTGCTTTTTATAAGAATAACAAATATTATACAACATTTTTTTACAATGCAAGGTCATTGAACATTTTGAGTAAATACACATATTTTGGTTAGCCATAAACAGTGCCTTCTTTTAATACTCAAAAGACTTCCGATACTTAACAATTCATCTTCAATAAGTCATGGCTCATTGTTGCGAGTTGATCTGAAGTTTTACCTACGATGGACATTGGTACACATTTTGTTAACGTAAGTAAGGGAGAGTTTTTTGCTAGAACTTTTTACATTTCAAGATTTTTGTGTGTGTTAACTACACAGACCTTATAATGAGTTTAAGCAAGATAAACTCAAAATGCATACAAAAAAGCGATATCAATCTTTAATGCTCAAAAAACATTTTTCAAAGGGGTCATCAAATACCATGCAGGCGTTAAATGTGCTAAAAAAAACTTACCAATTCTTTGATTAAATATCATTGATTTACTTTAATGTCTTTAGAGTAAGATTTTTTTGATCATACATAATATCATCATAGGAAGTATAAAAATTAAACAACAAAAAGATAATATGTATAACCTAAACATAGAAAACCGATACTTCTATATTTGAAAATAAAAGGCTACGTCCAAAAATCATCTGAAGCCTGAAACTTAATTGTTGGTGTAAAAAAATATATACAACTTTGAAATTTCAAATTTCAAACTTAAAATTAAAATTGACAGATTGCAGAAACGATAAAGAAACACAAAAGATTGAAACCTATAGAAACACACCAGTGAACAAGTTGCGTGCCTCGCAGTTGGCCATTCTTTTCGAAAACCAACTATGTAGTCATCACTCAACGATATCATAAAGGCTTGTACGTCATTAAAGGCCCATAAAATAAGATTTCCTATCACTAAGCTAAGAAGAACCCCGTTAACCCTTCTGTACTGAGAGGATGGTAAACGTTTCAGGATCATAATAAAAACTGTTTGATAGAAAACTTGAAGAGTCAGTAATACACTTTTGATGATGCGCAGATTGGTAGCACCTGTATGTATTGAGAAGATGATGAGTGCGACATCGTTGGTAAACTGGCGGCCATAGAAAGAGACCAGGAACAAAATATCGTTGTTCATGTGTCAATTGTAAATGTTCCCAATTATCCTGGAGTCATTGAGGGAGCCAATCTCTGTCTTGATCAAGTGAAATCTTCGAAATAACTGGATTTTGTTGAAGGTATGGTAAAAACACAACCTAAATCCTATGTGACGACATTTGCTAAAGAAAAATCTGTCATCAACTCGGTGTTGGTTTTCTTGTGGATGTTGGGTCTTGGAGCTATATTTTATTCCATTCTTAACACAATCGTGTATGTTCAATGCTCTATTGAAGACCTTCCAACTAGAAAAACACATATTGCAAACAGTGCATATCGTGCCATTCAGGCAGTCTTCATATTGGTTCAAACGATCGTTTTGTGTAGTATTTCCAAACTACATCTAAGACGCTTAAAGCTTATCCAGTGTTTTTTCGTGGTCATTTTGCTGACAAATACAAGTGCTTGGATATACAACATCTCAATTATACAAAAACCGATCTCGCTTAACTCTACGTATACGTCCCTGTGTTACTGGAATACTCAAACAGCAACAAAACTAATTAGTCCCATCCACCCAATAATGTTTACCATTGAGCAAGAGTACAATTTTCTATCAGTGTGCGTGATACTAAGTCTGTTCTTTGGTAGTCCCTGGGAGACAGTGAACATTGACTACACGGAAAGACAACATCGTTCATCGTGGAAACCTAGTAGACGATTTGTAATTTTTTCAATCGTTTTTTTTCTCTTTCAACTACCATCTGTTGTTATTTTTGTGCTGAGAAAATCATATAACAATCAAACATTATCTAATGCCTGGGAACAAACAACTATGTTTAGAAATGGTACCTTACTTTTACTTTAATTACTTTAATTTCGTATGGATTCTATATCCTTCGCCGAATGGACCAAGGCTCTTTCAAAAAAGAGGTTCAGTCTAATTAGTTCTTTGATAACGATGCCGTTTACATTATTTGTGCATCTGGTACCATCATGTATGCTGCCATAGGAGTGGCTGAACATAATCATAGAGGATCATTTGACGAAAAAGCCATGAAATATACACTGTTTTTGATGGAGACCTTCTATCAAACTATATTCATTCTTTACCTAAAACGATTTGAAGGAAAATGTTATAAGAAATTGTATTTTGTATAAATTTTTTTGCTATTTTCAAACAAGATAACCTGGAATTCTGGATATATTCTATATCTGACAGTAATATCAATGAAGTATTTGGTCCATTACACCCAGCTGCAAGACACACACTATACAACTTTGTTTGTTTGTACAAATTTCAATCCTTCATATATTTGTATTAATTCTACAAGCAGGAAGATAAATTATTTTAATCATTTCCAAAACAATCGATTTTTGAAAGAAATAAAACATAAGACGGACATATTGTTATGCAATTTTATGTTTCTGCTTTATATGAAATTCCACGTATTGTAATTTTCATGTAAAATTGTCCCATTTACGAGAATTTAGTAAATCTATATCGCATATTTCATTGATTATTTCATTCATTTCGTTCTTTCTTGAACAAAACAATAAAAGTAAGCTTTTACAGGTCAACCTGTATTTTCATGTTTAGATCTCTATAAGCACCACCGACATATCTTTAAAAAAAATTCTCATTGTTTACTTTTTGTGAAACAAATCAAAGAGATATACACAAAGAGTTTGAAACTATTTTTCTTTAAATATATACATGAAAGTATGTATGATATATTTTGTCACTGCTGATTGTCATACGTAAATAAGAATAAAAAATACTTATTATTTTCTGTTAACTGCATCATCCAAAAAATGTGGAAAATTGAAATATCTCATTTATATTTGACAGATACAGTCAATCACGAATGTTCTGACTA
The DNA here is from genome assembly GCA_016163765.1 of Magallana hongkongensis. NCBI lineage: Eukaryota > Metazoa > Mollusca > Bivalvia > Ostreida > Ostreidae > Magallana > Magallana hongkongensis. Next base: position 53,240,399 of record WFKH01010931.1, read on the forward strand.
GGTAGAAAGTTAAAGCTGATCATTTCAAAATGATAATTGATTTTTAATATTATTACACATCGTGAATGTCTGATCGTTAATTAAAAAAATTCTCCTTAAAGTTACATTTCTCGACTATATGCTACCATTTTAGTATTACGTATTCTTGAAAATGAGCGTTTGACTGAAACTTGTGGATATTGTGGAAAAAACCCCCAAAAACCCCAAAATATTCATAATTGACAGATACAGTTAATAATGCATGTGGTGACTTGGTAGAAAAAAAGCTGATAATTTCAATATAATTATTGATTTTTTGGTACTGAGTTGATAACTTTTCTTAGGGCAATATTATTACACATGATAAATAGAGACGGATAAAAGACACGCCACTGGACGTCAAAGTCGTTAATCTTAAAGTAAAAACTCTCCTTAAAGTTTGTCAACTATGTACTACAATTTAATTAATTCATGTTTAACACCTCGAACAATGGATTTTTGCTACTACCAAATGACTTGGTACACACTAAGTCCAAGCTTTAGGGCTTAATGACAATCATACTGTCACATAATTTTTTGGTCATAATTGGCAATGATTGGTTATTAACCAATAGACCAAATTGTATATCTTTTATTGGGTTTTCAAAATTTGAATGTCAGTTATGGAGTTAAATGCGAGACAAAAAGCTTACATTTTTTAAACTGAATCGACGTAACAATACGGCACCATATTCAGTTCTTTAGTATGCGATTTCCATATAACATTATATTTTTTCTTGTAATATTAATTCATATATCAGGTATAGAACATGGCAACAGTACTGCGCTACTTAATCTACGTTCAAGAGAAACAACCCGTATACATAAGAATATGTTTATATTATAACCAAAAAATTCCAAAAAAGTACAGTGGGAATTATAAGATACAAGTAAACATAATTAATCACCTATTCACAAAAAAGTTATAACAAAATATAATTATATATACCCCCACTCTCTAACCAAGATACAGGATGATGTATATCAATCATTAGTTACATGTAATAATTCCAGACGTTCACACATTTCTAATCACGTGTACACAAGATAACATTAAAAGCTGGGATCGGTTTACATATTCCTATTACTTTATCTGTATAATCATTTGGATACAGGTGGTTTTAATGTACATATTAAAAAACACTGATTCTATTTTCTATCTCCTTAAATTTTGTACAATTTTATTAGCTAAAGCAGTCATAGCTCCTGTCGGACGAAATGATTTGACCGAATATTTATCAGAACTGAGTCCTGAGAAACGAATTACTTGCTACTAAATACACGTGTACCTCTAAAAGATATTGATGCGATGGCTACAAAGAGGATTTCAAAGTTAGAAAAACTGCGTTTGAACCTGCATCACGCCACAGTGCAGTTTTGTCAACGCAATTCCTGAGAGTAATCACTGGGTACATTTTTGGATTTGTGTGGGGTAGTATCCGTCCCGATGAGTGTTAATTTTAATGCCAAAGAAACTAGTAGAACTTGTACAAGTTAACACTCTTTTCTTCCCACTTTTGTTTAAGTCTTTCATCAGATACTTTCCAAGCATATAGTTTCCACTTTTTGTTTTGGAATGACTGTGTTTGACCTAATGCGGCGAGTATAGCCTTGTGATTGTTTGTAATTCTTATCAGTGGACATATTGTTGAACAGACGATGGAACCATGGTTGCGCCGGCCTGTTGGTGCTATTACGGTTGCGTCTGCCTTTTGAACGTGAAGAATGTCCAATATGTCTTTTATAAGGCGCAATGGTGCATTTTCATAAGTGTCGTAAAACGTCTAATCTTGCTGGGCCAAAGCGTTTACACCTGAGGATCTTGAATGATAATACCGAGTATTGAAGACCTCTGTGTGAGCTGTTGTGACAAATGTGAAACGATCTATAGTTTGTGGACCCCACATTGCGTCCAATAAGTTGAATAATTCTGGGTGAGGTTGCCACTCGTTCTTGTCGTTCAGACGAATTAGGCGATCTGATGCTGTTTTTTTTGTGCTATGTGACAGCAAGTAATGGATACGTGATTGTTTATAGCCTCTATCCATATTGCAGTTGCTATCTGATTTAATTCTTGGCTTGTTCCGCCCATATGGTTCAAGTAGGCTAACGTTGAGATGTTGTCCGAGACCACTTGAACTGTTTCTCCAGATACGTGGTCCCTGAATGCTACTAATACCATGAACACAGGCCACATCTCCTAATGATTCGAGAGTTTGATTCCTATAACACTGTCCCAAAATTCTTGAGCTTCCATGTCGTTCAGAATGGCACCCAAGCCAACCTGGGGGTCATTTGTCATTAGCTGTGTGTCGATGGGTTTTGGCAAGATCCGCAAGTGACATCCGTTCCATTTGTCAAATGCATTTTTCCACCATAAAAAATCGGACTTTGCCGGAGCTAACCACTGTAATGATAAATCCCAGGTCAATTTTATATGTAGAAGTCTTAAGGCCGATCGAAGTTTTAATTTTCCTTGTAACTCTGCTTTTGGTGATGCCACGCACTGTCCAAAGATGCGAGCAAGCGTCATGGCCCTTATATTGTCTTTTGACAAAGCACAGCGACTACTGGACCTTATTTTTGTAATTCTAGTCTTAAGGACCTTTACGATTACTGATTCCCAGGAAGAGTCAATCACATGACCCCAATACTCTTGGATATGTTGGGCTTCAAGACCAAGACAAGACTTCTCATTATTTATTTGAAATCATAAGGAAGTTAGAGTGTCTATTACATGCTTACCATTTTCGGAAATGGATACATCACGTGCACAAATTAAAATATTATCAACATATGCTAATAATCGTAATATTTTACAGAAAGAGTAAGGACTACACTGTATACCTAAATATTTCCTGTAATCTTTATGAACAGGTATGTGATTAAAACAATCGTTTAGGTCAATAAAGTAATATAATTTAAAGTAATTTAACTTTCTCAACAGAGTCTTTGATACAATTATATTCAGACTGAATACACTCTCCGGTGGCGGTGGCACAGTACTCAGGTACTGCGGAACCAATCAACTCTGTAATACCTTCGTGGATACGTGGTATTATTCCCTGGTTAGATGGCATGGATTTATGGCGGCTGCTATCAATACCACGCGGTCGTGAGGTTTGGTCGGCGTTTTCATTCAAATCCTCATCATACGCGTCGTTTCGCTGACTAAAAAAGTTCAGTTCGAGTTTGCGAACCCTCTCAGAAACGTCACATATAAGCTAGCTGACTCCGCCTAACGTTACAGGAATGTATTTTGTATATATTCGTTTTGTGTAGGTTACCCGGTGTTTTAATAAGAAAGTGCTGTACATGCATACCAAGGTAATGGAAGTCTTTAAGAAATAGAACAAATATTCAAACTAAATGGAAAAGATAAATGTGTGGTAAATAAATAAATAGACAATTAAATTAAAAAAAGAAAGACAGAAAAAAATGAATGAATTTTAAGTACTAATAACAGTGTATGTAAATAAAACCCCTGCAGTGCTATAACATTAAGATCAAGTCATGTCTTTGGTCCATATCGCTTGTCAACGAAAGTCAGGAAGTTTTCAAAAAAGATAATATGACAAAATTATATCTTTTCCTTAGAAAACTATTCTTTTCTGTTTGTTCGAAGAAATCATCGATTGGGATGCGGGGAACTTAGTTGGCAGTGTGAGGAAATGTGTGTCTTTCTTAAACAAATGCTATCAGGAGAGGCACTTATCCTACTATTTCTTTAAATCTAGAAATCTCTTTGCGGACAAACAAAAAGGTGAAACCGCGAGGACCCGTCTTTCTTCTGAAATATTTAACATACAGAAAAATGTCCTTCAATGTTATTTTTAAATACGAATGGCGTTACAAATATGAGAATGGTTATTTGTTATCACTGCGTCTCCTACTGCAGGGACAACGGCAAAGCAACTTTCTTGATATCGGTAAAACTGTTTTACACATTAAAAAGTTCCAATAAAACAAGTATACGCATGCTCGAAGTCTCAGTATGAATGTGACTATAGGAATTATGTTCCTTCAAACGAATGTTAAGAGTTTGATCAAAGTTGCAGAGGAAGTGGCGGATCAGCTGAAAGATGCGTTGATGGGAACTTTTCATCCAAAACAGAAATGTGGCATGTGAAATTTGAAATAAAAATTTTGTAAGGAATTGTATTTTGTATTAATTTTCTTGCTATCTTCAAACATGATAACATGGATTTTCTTTCAATTCTGGATATATTCTATATCTTACAGTAATATCAATGAAGTACTTGGTCCATTATATCCAGCTGCTAGACAAACACTATACACCTTTATTTCCTTCTATCGATTTCACTCCTTTATCTATTTGTATAAATTCTACAGACAGGAAATAAAATTATATATTAATTTTTTCTAGTCAAATCCAATTTTGAAAAGGAAAAACCCTAAAAAGATTACTTTAATGTAAGATAATTTATTTTTTGTTATATTGTCACATTCACTTACATCGTCTTAGACTTTTATAAAATTACTTCGTCAAAATCAAAAGAAAAGTTTAAAATCAAAAATTCTTTGTTTTAACTACAAATGATTCGAATTAAAAAAAATGACTATAACCATTAGGGACTCTTCTCCGCTCTATTAATTGTAAAACTAAAAGGAAAAGAACAAACCATGCGATTTAAATTTAAATGCATTAAATATGAAAAGGGTGCGTTCGTAACATCGACAGACGAATATGCTTAGAAAATACAAACATTCTTTTACTGCAGTTCAAAAGTTTAAACGAAAAAAAAATATTTTGCATACAGACAGGACAAAACATTTGTTTCCTCAAACTTGAATTTTCAGGGACATGACAAGCCTTGTGAAGAACAACAACAATATTAATTATGGGGCTCAACTGTATTTCAAACACCATTGCAATGACAATTGGTTGCATTTTACTGTGTGAAATTCAAAAGGGATGTCTATGATTAGTAAAAACTCGTGCTCTGGACAATATTAAGTTAAGGTACAGGGTGTCCCAAAACATATGTTACACTTTTAAACTGTAATAATATTTCAATACCTTAAGTTACATTTATAAAATTTACAACATATAACAAAATTGTTTTAAATTTTTTGTTAAGCATAAATTTGTTACAGTTTCCTTATTAATCACCAAAGAATTTCTTTGGAATAACATAAGTCATTTTACAACATATGTTCCAAATGACGTTCCTTTGCCTTTAACATTGTTTGAACACGATTTCTGAATTTTTTTATCACTGCTTTACATGTACCAACAGATATTGATCTTATTTCTCGTGTAATTGCTGTTTTTAGGTTCTCTGTTGTTTGTGGGAAAGGACAGTATACTTTGTTTTTTAGATAACCCCACAAAAAGAAATCAAGGGGGTTCAGATCGGGGTAGTATTTGCGGTACGATAAGAAATGTATTGATCACCAAACGTGTTGTCAAGCCACTTAAGAACACAACCTACAGTGTATGACGTAACACCGTCCTGTTGAAACCACACATTATCAAAATTTACAACTTTTCGTCTAAGGGCTGGTAGAAATTTAGATATCATTATCTTTACATATCGTTCAGAATTTACTGTCACTGCATCGCCTTCGATGTCTTCGAAGAAAAAAGTCCAATTATTCCGCTTGCAGCCCAAACAGTAACTTTCTCACAGTTTAGAGGTTTTTCCACATAAAAATTGGGTTTCGCCGAACCCCAGAATCTAAAATTCTGTTTATTGACAACATTATTGAGATGGAAGTGGCTTCATTGGAAAACCATATGGCATCTGTTAAAATTTACACTAGATATTGACAAAAAATCTTTGAAATTGCTTTTGATCTGATAAAGTTATTGATGATCAAAAGTGTAACATATGTTTTGGAACACCCTGTACATGAAATTTTATAGATAAACAGAAACATACTCACATTTTTAAAACTATGTTAACAATGTCATATTTTAGTGGCGTTAGAACAAAAAGATAAACAGAATGTAGATTAACCATTTTTCTGTAAATATATACATATTATTTTCTCTTTGTTGTACCGACCTAATAATCTAGAATAACTTACTGATGGATATAGTTAATCACTTAAGGTGTGACTTGTCAAAAAAGTAAAGCTGATAACTTCAAAATGGTCATTAACTTTTGAATCATGGTTGATAACAGTTCTCCAGGGGCAACATAATTTACACATGGTAAGTGATGACGGATAAAAGAAACAGCACTGGACTTAGAAGTCGTTAAAATCCAGTAAAATTCTTATGCAAGTGATATTTGTCAACTACATGTATGTACTACAATTTCGGCATTACTCTTTTTAGAAATAACGGTTCGACTGAAACTAGACTTTTGTAGTGTTTTATTTCCTTACCATTTATTGAAAGGTTTAAAGCAAAAAAAGTTGGGCGTGTAAAATGAAGCAAAATAATTAAATGTAAATATATTTTATGAAGCATTAAAATCATAAATCAACACAAATAAATCAAATTTAAAGACAAACTTACTTACTTACTTACTTACTTCCTTACTTAGTCCTCTTCGTGCTGGTTAGCACATAAGGCCGTCACCAGAGACTCTCATGTTGGTCTATATTGTGTCCATCTCTGGACCTGTCCCCATGTTGTTTGTATTTCATTTCCTTCTCGACTGATCTCCGCAAGGTCTCTTTTTATCTTCTTCTCTTTTTCTTTCCGGCGGTGTCCATCTCATTGCTACCTTTGGGGGTGGGGGGTGGGGGGTGGGGGGTTGTGGTCCACATATATGTCCACTCCAATGCCATTTTCTCTAACTTATTACCTGGGATAGAGGGATGGCGTTGGTTCTTTATACAGCTCTTAATACGAGATGATATTTGGCCACAAGATGCGCAGTATTCTGCGAAGACATTGGGTCTGGAAGGTGTCTATCTTATTTAAAATTGTTTCGTCACTTTCCAAGATTCAGCACCATAAAGGAGAACCCCAAGCACATTACTCTTGAAGATCCTGATTTTGGTGTTTGTGCTCATGTTTAATGATCTCCAGATGTTTCAAAGTGCAGCATATATTCCTGTGGCTTTAGATATCCGAGCTAGTACACCTCTCATTGAGTCCCCTTATGTGGTGGTCTTACTTCCTAAGTAGACAAATTTTGTGACCTCTTCAATATTTGTACCACTTAGGGTGATGGGTTATTCAGATTTTTTGTTGATCTTCATTGTTTTGGTTTTGGTGTCATTAATTTTCAGGCCAATCTTTTCTGATGTTTGCAAGCAAGGATTTTTTTTGCATTTCACAGTGTCTGTGTGATAACAGTGCTATATTGTCTGCAATATCTAGATCTTCCAGTATTTCTGACATGGTCCAACTGATTCCAATTCGCTTGCTTTTGATGGTTTCTTGTATGATCTAGTAAATGCATAATGTTAAGAGAGGGAGGAGAGAGCAGACATTCCTGTTTCACTCCTGTCTTTAATTTTAACTCATTTGAAAGGTTTGTTCCGCATAACTTTGGCATTTAGGTCTCTGCACAGCGTTTTGATGATAGAGAGGAGTTTTTATAGGAATCCATAATAATTGAGAATTCTTTGTAAGGCTAGTCTATTAACACTGTCAAAAGTCTTGTTATTGTGTATTGTATTTTTAAAATTATTACTCATCTTTTTAAAACACTTTAGAAGATGTTTCCATTTGCCTTATATACCATGCAGTCGTACAAATTAGATTCTTGTGTTTTTATACCTTTCATATTTGACACATCTTTTATACCTATATGATTTTGCTAACAGTATGAAGAAAATCTCACTGTAGAGCTAAAGCACGAAGTGTGAAAAGGCTGATCTGTCCTATCAATCCATTGCGTTTAAAGCAAAAGTAGCAACAAAAAAAAAACCGTCCGATTAAAAAAGGAAAAATAGAATTATTCGTTAGCCCAACACAAATATTGAGTTTCTCTTCCGCTTCATAGTCACACAAGCGCAGGAGAATGTAAAAACTGCAGCGTGGCATATATCATGAGCAAACGGCCTCTCAGTTGAACCTGATGTCTTCAAGAGCTAATATCATTTTTGTATTTATTAAGATGCACTCTCTATGTATGCATATTTCATACTACAGACATCGGATAATTTCAAATTCCAATTCTTTTCTCAGTGTGTCAATGTCAATGTAATTATTTTTAGAGGGCAATCGCAATCACGAGACACGTCTTCATATGGTAAAATGTTTCAGATATGTAGCACTAGTTCTCTGGAATTCCCTACCTAAAAATGTTAAATGCCAAACAAACTTTTTACAATTTAAATCCATGATAGCCTGGAATGGCAAGGACTATAGTTGCTCAGCATGCTCTATATGTAATATTTTTATGTAAAATGTCTGCATGTATATGTGTGTCTTGTTCAGATATGTCGTTTAAATGTGACTTTATGTGTCTTGTATGTACCTGTTTATGCTGTCTTATTAATGTGATTGTGTGATGTATTATTGTGATGTCATTTTATGTTTATAGTGCTGCATGCAAATGTGTTGAACTGTTACTTACTTTGTATGTTAATAATGTCAGTCAAAAGCTCATTAGAGCTGGTGTTGTCCTTTTATCTACATGCTGACTTTCAATAAAGCTTATCTATCTATCTATCTATCTATCTATCTATCTATCTATCTATCTATCTATCTATCTATCTATCCATCCATCCATCCATCTATCCATCTATCCATCCATCTATCTATCTATCTATCTATCTATCTATCTATCTATCTATCTATCTATCTATCTATCTATCCATCCATCCATCCATCCATCTATCTATCTATCTATCATCTATCTACACTCAACCAATATTCACTACAACTCGGTTTGTTTACATGTGTAATTATGGATGAGTTTTAACTACTTATGAACTGGTAGATGATGGCTTATAATATGTGAAACCTCCCGTATGATCAAATTTCATCAATTTCTTCTTATTTCCGTTGTCATAATCAAAAAGTAAAATTCGTTAATTGTAAATTAGAATGCATTCTCGCCATTATACGGTCATTTCCACAATGTATTCGGCTGTTGATTTTTTTAATAATTCAAGCCGCCATTTTTGCTCTCTTTTTATTAAAGGAAGTTTTTTGTAGATTCATTTCAGAACTTTCGTCCTTCTTGCATATTTTAATCATAGCAATACAAATATGCATTATGACTACATAAGTTCTGTCACAAGATTCGGTACATATGGGCGTGAGTCCAAATTGATATGATGAATATTCGCAGATTAATTGATATTAAACAGTTTATCAAATGTGTAATATTCATAACGCAAACTAATTAAATCCAACATCAAATAATCCTATTTTTGAATAGGGCACGCATATTTGTTTGGAAGTTGTTATTTTTTGCATGTCAATAAGACAATCACTTGATTTTGGGCACTTCACTTTCAACGATTGTAAATACTTTTCCTGTATTTCTGTAGTGCAAGGAAACATTCTCTATGTTTGCGCCAGATGTAATGTAAAGTCATTAAAAACAAAAAGTTCATATAGACAAAACAACAGAATCTGAGCTTCATAACCTCATAGCAACACACAACAGTAGACAATGGTGTTAAAAATAATCGCAGAAATGCTAACCGTTGGAAATAGCGTGGGAGATAATGGTCAGAAAGATGGACACGTATCTTCAGTTCTCCTTGGCACGAGTTTTACAGCTATACTGTTTGCGTTTTTCAGAGAATACATCAATTCAACGCTGTGGTATTCTCGCAATCAATATCCTATTGTTTTGATCATTATTTTTGTTTTAAGTGTGATGTCTATCTTTTATGGGTAACATTATGTGTTCTTGCCAAGTACCAAAAAAGATGTATTTAGGATATCCACGAAGGGACCTGGTATCCAAGCTAGTGCACATCTTCTACGGGACTTTTAGAGTTGTAACAATGATAGACTATTTCTAATGTATTATCGTCGACACCAATTGCTACCGACAAAACGAAATCGAGTTGCTAGCGAACAAACTCAAACAAAACTACTTCTATCTTATCAGTGTGCTTGGACGATTTATCGAAATTTTGCTTTTATTGGTCCAAATGGTTTCTATACGTTGTCTATCTGCTTTTCAACTGAGACGAAGTCTGTTTGTGCACTACTTTCTTTCTGTTATTTTATTGACTAATGTTGCATCATACCTATTTAATGCATTTAAACTCATGTACGATATGTTTCAAAGCGAAGAACGATTTGAAAACTAAATTATTAGCAGTAATGTGACAACTCGAACGTGTTACTGGACGTCCACACTAATTACTCATTTTCTACAACCACTTAACGGAATCATTATCCATATGCAACAGGAATATTACATTCTATCAATTTGTTTTATTGTCAGCATGTTTCCGCGTATTCCTAACGTTGAACGAGATGATCTCGAAGTTACCGTTGAAGAAAATATTTTATCGCTCACTGCCCGATACAACGGGAAAGCAAACCTTTCAGTTTCGAAATCGTCGTTTAGACATTCTTGTCACATCAATTGCTGTCGCAATGTTTATTCCTGGGATTGTTGTTTTGCTGATGAGACAGAAAAGTTCGGACGATCGAATAGCCGAATCCATGAAAGACAGAAACCGTGGCTACCTGATAAACAATGACACCTTTTACATTGTGTCTTCTATTGGAGTTTTCTTCTTCAACAGTTTTGGTCTTGTATATTCACTATCGATGAACGAACCAGGAGTCAGCACTGCTCGTTTCGTTTTGTTGATGATACAAATTCACTACCAGACCATATTTATAATATCTCTCAAAACAAAGGGTCTCATAGGGGTTAACAAGCTTCAACGTGTGTTGTTGTTTTTATTATTTCTAAACCTTATTTGTTGGATATTCGATGATATTTTTCCACATTTTGATTATTCATACGAGAAAGTTGATGGTCCAGCACGGTCGTCCTTTAGACAGACAACCTTACCACTTGCTAACTTCTACCGATTTCAGTCTTTTGTTTTTCTGTATCGTTTGTGGAATTTTTGGGAATGTGACTTTAAGATAAACATTTGTTCTTACTAAGGTTTTCGTCAATTTTAATTCACAAAATACAGATGTAAATAAAATAACCAAATGTACGTTTATTATTTTTCTGCGTTGTGGAGGAAAGCGGAAGATATCTGTATTAAAATCCAATGAAATGTAGGGCTACAAGTTGTTCAATTAGCACAAGAAACCAGCTCAGGTCGACTTTTCTCAACAAATCGCATCAAGTTTCCATGAATTCAAATTTTTAAAAAGTTAAATAATCATACATGTATGTATATTGTTTTGTATTTGTTTAAGATTAACATACTTCTTCTGCAACGTCACCGCATTATTCTGGAGACTGTGTACATTTATGCGATATTGACACTGTAAGTAGTGCAGGTGACAAGTTCTAAGATAGGAGTATGTGTGCTGTATATTTTTTGCTATTGAAATTATTATAATTGTGCATATATAAGTTATATATGCAGAAAACAATAACATTTTAAATAAACTTCGAGATTTTCTGTTTTCAGTAAACACGTATATTACGTGGCATGTCAGCACAATTAATGCATTTGTGATATTGTTGAAATAAAAATGTATATTTTTGAAAACAATTGTAACATCTAAACATTTTTCAGGTATGCTAACTTACGTTGCTGTTCTATTAAAATGTGGCAATATGATAGGTATTTGAAATTATTCGACAGTATATAATGTATTTTATTTACTCGAGTTTATGTTCAACATACACGTACGTATGGGTTAGTTATCTTTGAAAGTTTTACTAATTTTTGGTTTCTTCGAAAATTGAATTTTCTCATAAAGTGATATTGCTGATTTTTTTGCTTTTGTTTTGTTGTTGTTTGTTTGTTGTTGTTTTTTTTTAATAGAGAGGCATCTTTATCCAATACTGGTGCCTTAGTAATGCTAGATAAAACTGTAAGATTTTGGATATAATTGCTTTCTTTCATTTTATTTTACATATATTATGTATTATGAAGATACTTTACCAAAGCACGGAGTATCGGATAATTAAACCGGTGCCAAGGTAGGTGACATTCTGCACGAGTCGGATATGCAGGTTCCTAACTTCCAGTATTTCGTGTGATAGTTATAAGCGACTTTTTTTGTATGTTTCATATTTATCAAAAATAAATATCCCATGAGCAAATGATTTCTCAGGTAGATAAAATTCTTACAAGGTATCCATTAAACCCGGTAAGATTATCAAAATCTTTTGGATTTTTATTACGACTTGATGGAATCAACTCAGTTATGTCAGTGCTAAGGGGTTCCCCGTGTATCGAGTCGAAGCACATTTTCGATTTGAATATATTGTAAACATATGGTCATATTTTTGGTGGATATTTTCAAACTTGGATAAAATATGAATAAAAACTTGGGGTTTTATTATCCATGAGTGCTTGCTTACTTTAATAATTGGTATGATTAATTAGAAAGTATTATCAATCCGCGAGAGAAAATAGTGTCATGAAAATGTAGCGTCAAAAGTAAAATATCTCTCAGAATATTTTTTGAAATATATATAACATATTAGAAAATATATAATAAGATACAAACCGTGAAATTTGTTCCAAGAATTTGACGTATTTGAACTTTAGACAAAACGCTATTTTTACATGATTGACGTAACTGGTGGTACCAAAATAACTACATCTTATTGCGCTGTTTTCCCGCGTTAGCGGTAAAATGTTCAAAGGGAAAATGAAATGTAAAAAATAGGTCTCTAGATGTAATCCATATTTTCTCAGTATATACATCAATTAATGTATATAATTGTTACTAATTGATTAAATCATATAAACACACATTGCTTAAATAATGACTTTGAATTTATACAAATTATTATGGAAATTTTGAGAAGTAGACGTATGTATCAATACGCGACATGCTGTCCGTGTTTGTAAACAAAGTGTCGAGGGAGAAGAACAGCAGTCTCGAAGTTATCAATCGAAGAATCTACAGCGAAAGAAAGACTTAAAGTGAGCAGTACCAGTTGAAAAGGTAATTTTATATTCCACTTATTGTGAAGTGGCATTCTCAGAGAGGTCTCACAAGTCGTTCCTATTGTTTGTTTACATGTTATGTACTCGGCCGTGGAGTGGGTTCGTCCATGCTCATGTCAGTCATGATTCTAGCGATTTTTGAATAATTATAAAAGACCACTATAAGTTCCTGTATTTATCGATTTAATGAATATGTTTATCAGCGATAGCGATACTGTTTAATGTGTACAATTTTAGAAAGCCTATTCCAAATTTACAATTTTATCGAGAAATGAATACTGCATAAGTTTACACTTTTAAAACATTAGGGATATACATGTAATGTGTCAGTAGGTGTACGTGTTAGACTTTTAACTGTTTAATGTTTTTTTGGGGGGAAATATATTGAATTTAAACAGTTATTTTCTTTCAATAGTTATCAAAGTGATTAAGTATTAGTGTAAATTATAAGCAGCTGTTCAGCCCATAATTATAGTCCCTGTTCTTGCACATCTATTTCACAGCAAGAGCTGTATCACATCTGTAGCTACAGTCTGTAGATATTGAATTACACAACAAGCATTGCAAATATAGGGGTGGTCTCAGCTTGGGTCTCCAGCTGTGCATTTTTTACAGATGCCTGTCTGATAAATTCCTTACAGAATACTTATGTACATACAGTATATGCAAACAAAGTGTATGAGGAAAACCTTGCAGAGCTCTTATACATGTATTATTGAAATATAAAGCATGTTCAATTCACTTCAGTATATATAAATCAGAGTTTCATGTCATAGAGACGAGTTACAAATCTAGATTGGAAAAAATCAAGAAGATGTAATATTTATTTTGCATATAACTAAAAGTCCAGGAGTTGCAATTCAAGAGTGGTAAATATCATTATATATTGATACTAATATATGAAAATCAAGGAGTGGAATTTCAAGTGTTGAAAAAATCAAGAAATTGAGTTTTTATGCTGCACATAACTGGAAGTCGAGGAGTTGAATTTTCAAGAGTGGCATATAAGACAACTGTATATGAATGAAAATCAAGGAGATGAGTTTCAAGTGTTAGTAAAAAATCAAGAAAATGAAATATTTTCTTTGCATATAACTGGAAATCATTCAAATCAAGGAGTTGAATTTCAGGAGAGGCATATGAATATATAAATAAAGAACAAGGAGACAAATTTTAAGTGTTAAAACATTCAATATCATTACAATGTATGTATGTAAATGAAAGATTTTGAATTATTAAAAAGTGGTTAAATATTCATTTATTTTAAGAGCTAATATTTATGGGTTAATGCTAAAAAATTTCCCTTGATATGGGGTTTCCATTTTGATATAAAATTAAAGAAAGAAATTGGCCCTATAAGATTCTTAGAAGGAAAAAAAATGGAAAATTCAGATAATTATACCTTGAGAAATAGGAGAAAAAGAGCAAGTGGTAGTAATACAGAAGAAAATGTTGGCAATAAAAGACATGCACACACTAGTGTAAGCAGTAATTATGAAAACAAAATGAATAAGTCTAATGAAATATCAATGTGTTGCAGCTATGATGCATCAAGGATCAGAGGATTTTTCAGAATTAAGTAGAGGCAGGCAGTGTGTTGCCAATGCACTAGCAAGTATAGCATTCAAAAGTTTGCCCGGAAAAGAAGTTGAAAAATGGGATTCAGATGATCTCCATTTTTTGCTTTATAAGGGTGATGAGCTTTACAGACACACGCGTCGCAAATGTTTATTTCCTTATTTACATCCGAGTGATCTGCCAAAGGGTATATGTTTTTCTGATAAACTTTTGAAATTGACTATTCAGACTACATTTTCTGGAGACATGAGCAGTTCATTTCAAGATAATACCCCATTTTATTCTCTGCCAGCAGCTTTGAACTGTTGTCTTGCAGATGGTTCATGTTCTGGGATTTTAGTTTGTAAAGAAAGTGCTGTTGCAATATTCTATTCAAACTCTGATTTTCATGTATTTGATCCTCATGCTCGTGACAAGTTTGGAAACCCATGCCCAAATGGTTCAGCAGTACTACTCACAGTTCAGAGTTTTCTACAACTTCAAATTCTATTGCGAAAAATATTTCATGTTGATGGAAGTTGTACTTTTGACTTGCATCAAATTAAAACATCTTGTATGAGTAAAAATTCTTTTTTGCGCATAAAAGATAGATTATGTTTATCAAATATTGACCATTGCACTGCTTGTTCAAATGTTTCAAAGTTCCAGGATGATTATACTGGACATCGAAATGTAATTGAGAACTTTTACAGCTCTGTCAGTACCGGTCCCTCATTTGTATGTAAAAGTTGCACACAAACATGGTTTAAACACTCTGTTAAAAAGGCTACTGGTATTTCAAAGGACTTTCTAATGTATTGCTCCTTGAATTCAGATGATATATTATGCCACATATGTTATAAACATTTTTAGGAAAAGAAGATTCCCCCATGCTCATCAATGAACGGTTTAAAATTTCCTGTCAAACCTTCAGAGCTTGATTTAACACATTTAGAAGAACGTCTCTGTGCACCAAGAATTCCATTTATGCAATTACGGGAAAAGCCAAGGGGTGGAGAACTAAGTATAACTGGAAATGTAGTTAACGTTCCGGCTGATGTTACAACAACAGTAAAGAAACTTCCAAGAGTTCTAAGTCAAAACGAAACCATACCATTGAAATTCAAACGTAGTCTAAATTTTAAGCATTCCGTTGTATTTGAAAGAATTCGTCCAAACAAAGTAAAAGCCGCAGCAAAATGGTTAATGCAAAACAGTGCATTGTTTCAAAGTGAAGGAATAGAAATTGATCAGGAATGGGAATTTCAAAACCAAGAATATGAAAGTGATGAAAATTCTGAGGAAATCTTAATTTCTAAATCAGGTAATGATTGCTTGATTGATTCATGGACTGAAGATACAAATCTTGAAGACAGACCTTCTGGAAATACAGATACCATGCTACAAAGCATAGATTTTTGAGAGTTTAATCAAATTTTGAGTGTGGCACCTGGAGAAAACAATACCGCACTAAGCATATTCCAAGATAAATATTCAGAATTTCTTGCATTCTCTGCCATTTATTGTGGACAATCAAGACCAGACAATGCTTCAAGACTTGTTCCTCTACATTATAGCACTATATGTAAATGGGAATTGAGAAATATTGATAGGCGATGTGCAACATGTATACCAAATTTGTTTTACAAGTTGAAAAAATTGCAAATTAAACAAATTCAAGACAAGGTCATGCTGGCAATCTGTAAATGCAAAATGAAAGGTAAAAAGTATACAGCAGCACAGATTCTTGACTCACAAACTGCTCAGTCAATTGTAAAATTAAATGAAGGATATCAAGTCTTGCGAACATTACGGGGATCTCCACCTTACTGGGAAAAGGCAAAAAAAGACATTTTTGCCATGATAAATCAATTAGGATTACCAACATGGTTTTGCTCATTTTCAGCTGCTGAAACAAAGTGGACACCTTTACTGAAAACTTTAGGTGAGCTGATTGAAAATGTATCATATACAGATGATGAGATCTTGAACATGAGCTGGGAGCATAAAAGTAAATTAATTAAGGCCGATCCTGTAACATGTGCAAGATATTTTGATTTCAGATTTAGCAAGTTTTTCTCGGATGTTTTGTGTAATAAGATACATCCTGTTGGCCAAATTCAGGACTTCTTCTACAGAATTGAATTTCAGCAGAGAGGTTCCCCTCATGTCCATATGCTTCTTTGGATTAAAGATGCTCCAAACATGGTAACTCATGAAAAGAAAGAAATAGAAGAATTCATTAACAAGTATGTCACATGTAACAAAGATGGAGCAGACAGTTCACTTGTGAACTATCAGACACATAGGCATGCAAAAACATGTATGAAAAAAAAAAACCAAACCAATATGTAGGTTCAATTTTCCTATCCCACCAATGCCATACACTATTATCCTTTCACCTTTAGATGACGAAGATGAAAATTTTGCTGCTGCTTCTGTCACCTTCAATGATATCTGTGCATATCTGAACTCTGATGCATTTAAAGGAAGTGATTTAACATTTGAACAATATTTGTCAGTTTTGAATGTAGAAATTGAGACTTACTTTCATGCTATTTGATCATCTCTGAAACAAGATAGAGTATTTTTGAAAAGGAGCCCAAAAGATAGTCGAATAAATGCATACAATCCCATATTACTTGAAAGCTGGCAAGCAAACTTGGACATTCAATTTATTTTGGATCCATATGCTTGTGCAACATATATTGTTTAGTATTTATCAAAGGGGCAAAAGGGAATGTCAAATTTGCTTCGCCATGCATGTGAAGAGGCTCGAAGGAATAAATCTGATATTTGTCAACAGGTTCGCAAAATAGGAAACAAATTTTTAACTCATGTTGAAATTGGGGCTCAGGAAGCAGTTTATATTGTTCTTCAACTGCCTTTGCGCCACTCTTCAAGGTGTATAACCTTTATAAACACTTCACCACCTGAGGAACGTGTAGTATTATTGAAGCCAAGATATGTTTTGGAAGATTTGAAAGATGACAGCACTGACATTGAATCAGGCGATATTTTGACTTTATACCAGCAAAGACCCAAAATAATAGAAGGATTGTGTCTGGCAGACTTTGTATCACAGTTCTCTGTAAAGTATAAAACTGCAAAGAATAAAGAAGTGTTGAATGAAGAATTTTTACCTGAAAATGAATATGAAGAAGATATGTCAGAGGACTATCATCATGCTCCATTAGAAGCAGTAGAGCTTGCCCAAAGTTATGTGTACAAAAATGGTGTAGAAATAATAAAAAGGAAAAAACCATGTGTTCAGATGGGTTCATTTTGATAAAGAAACGGATTCAGAAAAATATTATCGTGAACATCTTATGCTGTTCATTCCATGGCGTAATGAGGAAAAAGATCTGATTAAAACTTTTGCATCCTTTCAGGAAAGCTTCCAATCTTGCAGATTGCAAGTTGAAAAAAAACCTGAAGGAATACCAAAAAAGAGAAATCAATATAAATGATGTAGAGCAAATGTTACACTGTATGGATGATAATGCATGCTCCGAGTATATTGCTCCTGGTTGTGAACATCAAGATGAGATCGACAAAGAGGAAGGAGAGACATTATCAGAGAAGTATGATTGTTTTGATCCAGGAAAACATGCACCAGAGTATGATATTGAGCTTGACATTGGGATTGTTCGAAAACAACTGGAAGAAGACATATCTCAGCTTGGAGAAATGGATGATTATTCATATAGGAAAATGGTGAGAAGTTTAATGAGCAACAAAAAGAGTTTTTTAACCATGTAATGTATTGGCTAAAAACAAGGATAAATCCATTATATGTTTTTCTGACAGGAGGAGCTGGTGTTGGAAAAAGTGTTGTTACTAGGACTCTATATCAAGGGTTGCTGAAATATTATTCACACCAGTTAAATGAATCCCCAGACACGTTTCGTGTTTTGTTATGTGCACCAACTGGGAAAGCGGCTCACAATATAAGTGGTGCTACCATACATTCATCATTCTGTATTCCTGTTGGACAGGGATTTGCATACAAGCCACTTGACATGCAGCAGTTGAATACTCTAAGAACAAAATATATGCATTTGAAAGTTCTTATCATAGATGAAATATCCATGGTAGGCCAAAACATGTTCAATTTTGTAAATTTGAGGCTACAAGAAATAAGGGGCTGTCCAAAACCCTTTGGGGGTGTGAGTGTGATTACAGTAGGAGATTTATACCAACCGAAACCAGTCATGGATAAATGGATATTTTTCCAATCTGAGCGAGATTATGGTCCGTTGGGTGCTAATCTGTGGAAGGACAGTTTTCACATGTATGAACTGACAAAAATAATGCGACAATAAGATGACAAGGATTTTGCAGAATTGTTAAACAGACTACGAGAAGGAAAGCACAATGCAGATGATATTAATGTTTTTAAAAAGCATGTAACAGAAGATGATGCTGAGCTTTCTGATATACAACATTTGTACACAACAAGAAAAGAAGTAGAAATGTATAACACAAGGGTGTATGATATTGCACAAGTGAATATGAAAATTCAAATTCAGGCTATTGACTGGGTAATTGGCACTTAAGATTCAAAAATACAATCTAGAGTTCTGGATCGAATCCCAGTTGAAAATTCTAAAACCATGGGATTGTCATCTATTCTTAAACTAGTTCTAAACTTTCGGCTGAAATAACAAACAATGTAGATGTTCAGGATGGTATAACAAATGGAGCTTCTTGCATAGTGAAGCATTTTGATTTTAGAGTAGAGGGATCTAACAGATGTAGCATCATCTGGGTTGAATTTACTGAAAAGGAAATTGGAAAAGCAATGAGGACAAACTTAGCAAGATTGTACAAACCTGATATAAGTAAAACATGGACACCAATCTTGGAAATAACCAGAATATTTAAAATCCACATGAATGGAACATATCAGGTTAAAAGAAAACAATTCCATTTACAATTGAGTGCTGCAAAAACCATTCACAAATCCCAAGGCTCCACACTCACAGATGCAGTTGTTCACTTGGGCACAAGAAAATATGAGCATATGCATTATGTTGGATTAAGTAGAGTTGTATGTCTGAAAAACTTGCATATTTTGCATTTAAATGAAAATAAAATCTCCGTGTCAACATCTGTGCAAGAGGCAATGGATAGGCTAAGACAAGAATGTATGCTTCAACTGTGTGTCAGAAATTTACAGGATAATTTGTCACAAGGATCTATTGTCTCATTCTTTAATGCATGATCTCTTCGTCTTCACATTCTTGACTTAAAAGAAGATACAAGTATTCTTCCATCAGATATTATTCTTATTTCTGAGACTCGCCTCATGGCTGGTGATGATGATAATTCACTTGAGATTCAAGATTTTACATTGCATAGAAATGATTTTCAAAACACAGATGGAGACAGACCTTCTTATGGTTTGGCTGTTTATCTTAAAGATACCATTTTGTCTAAAGTAAAAAATGTTAAAAAAGTAGTTTTGGGAGAATACAGGTTTTGTCAGTAAATATTGCTGTTGGAGAACTAGTTTCATTGATTTTTCTGTATATTCCTCCACAAGAGAAAAGCGATGAGGTGAAAAAAATCATTAAGAAACATCATAAAGATTCATGCAAGTAATCCAAATGCCATTGTATTAGCTGGTGATTTTAATGTTGATAACTCAAAATCAGATACATTTGCCAAATATATGTTGAAAGAATTTAATTTACGATATTTGCAGACTGGCAGCACCACAGACTATAATTCTGCTTTTTGACCATATTTACACAAACATACTACCTATTCAGATTAATTTTTGGGGTACGCTAGAGTCATATTACTCTGACCATAAACCAATTTATGTCTCACTTAAATAGTATGTTTGATATGAACTCAAGTCAACTTAGCCATTCAAAAAGTGTGGTTTAATTCCTCATTGATATTAATAGAACACTCGCAGAAGACTGAATATTAAATTACAGTAACTTTCATATTAAATTTTTACTGATATTTAAATTTTTCTAATGAAAATGTTTTACTAGTATGTGAAAAATACTCCTTTTATTCATAAACTTCACAGTAAACGTTTGTTTTTACTTCTTTTTAGATGCTTAACATAGCAAAACTGAAAAATTCGAAAAGCAATAAGCCCTACACACTGCCCTTGAAAGCAAGAGTTGGTGGAAAGAGTGGAGCTATAAGTTATCAGGTTGATGGAGGAGAAAAAATGGAGTACAAAATCATAGGAGTTGCTGACAGCACTGGAGCCATCAAGTGCATCCTGTATGACCGAACAAAAGAAAACACACTGCAGAAAGGAAACTCAGTAATTCTCATGAATTACATCTTCAAAACGGAGCCATCAGAGTCCATAATTTTAACCAAAAACTCCAAAGTCTTGAAGACTTCCAGCTTGGAAGTCAGCCAAGAACTGCTGGACAGGGCGGAATTAATCGCCAATCCGCCACCAGCAGAGACAATTCCGATCAAAAAGGCAAAGACCAGTCCAGTAGAAACCCTGGTCTCCATTCAGGGTCGAATTGTTTCAGTAAGTCTATATCTTTCTTTGTAAATTTGGATATGATATAATGTAAAATGCATAAGCGTTACAGAAAGATTTTGAAAATTGTAATTGATTTTAAATATATAACACAGGGAAAACTTTAGTGTGACATTGATGTGTCTCCATTATTTCAGGAAGATATGATTAAAACAGTAAAAGTCAAAGGAAATGATGTGAAAGTGAAATCTGTAACTTTAAAAGATGAAACGGACTGTGTAAAGGTGTCGCTGTGGAGAAATCTATCAGATTCAGCAGCAGTCGGAAAATTCCTGAGTTTCACTGATGTAGTTGTCACAAGTTTCAACGATGAAGTTTCTGTGTCAACAACATCAAAGACAACCATTCAGGTATGAACTGTTAAATTATTATAAATTCTACTTGCTTTAAAGAAATCACATAATCTGATATAGGAAGTGATAAATGCAATTAAACTTTAAAGTATGAAATTATATTTCTTATGCCTGTATCATGTATTAATACAGCATGAAGAATATAAATAATATTATACACTAACTTCTGATCACAAGATTCAATAATTTGAATGTGAAAAATATTTTTCAAATTTTTTTCTATTTCTCTATTTAGGAAAAAGAACCACCAACCTCAAGTTTGGAAGGGACTGTTGTTGGGTATGAGGTTGGTGACAACTGCTTTACAATTGGAGAAGATTTCCAAATTTACACAATTGCTTTGGACACTCTTGTTGAATTCCTGGAATGTACCAATGAAGAAGTGGAGAATATATTGCAACAAAAACTACCATTCTCCTGCAGACTACAGGTTAAGGATAACTCTGTAGAATCAATTACAAATTAAACGATGGTTTTGTTGTTTGACACTATTAATTGTTGGTAGTCAATGATTAAAGTTCAGTGCTTCAAAACAAGATTATTTTGAACTGAAGGATTGATATAATGTTCTCAGGATGCCCATACTGTGTTCAACTAGAAAATTGAATATTCTTTTTAAAAAATTGTTGGATTTCAGTTTTGTAAATTTGTAATCTTGGTTGTGATTTTCTTTTCAATCAGCCATTTTCCTATTTTTCACATTAACACCTTTTTTTGCTGAATTTAAATAATGAATGTTAATGGTACGCTTACATTTTATCATATTCTACTTGTGTGCTATTCAATTTTTTCTAAACACTAAAATCTACAAAACAAGATATGGCAAAATATTCAAACTTCAAAACTAAAATATATGCATTTTTTATTTCATAATAACAATTATTGTAGTTTATAAGCAAACCATATCTAAACATTTAATGAAGACCTGATGGTTATTTTGTTGACAACCGAGCCTCCTTAAAGGCAGTTATGCATTATCTTTTGGCTTTTATGTGAACATTGAGTTCTGTTTACAAGAGAAGCTAGTGAGCTTAGATCTCTAATTTTTCCGTTCATTTTTCAAAAATGCAAGATGTTTTGAGTCTGAAATAAAGTTTGTTTTACTTCCTCGTAATTAGTGCAACTGATATCATTATTCCATAGATAAAAAAATGTAATTTTCCTCATTTAAATGATAATCAAGTGATTGAGATTTCACGTGTTTAGAGGGACATACAAACTCGCAAGTTCAAGTACTTCCGAACGGCATTAAATCTATCACATATAGCATTGAATCACAAAATTTAGTAATTTTGAAGTATAAACCGGCCAGCACAAAAATGTGACTTGATTACAGAAATTCACAGGTATAAACACAGAATACTTAAGATGAGGGGAAAGCTTATGGAAAGAAAAGAATTTGTAGGAAAATATCTTAACATTATAAAATTATAAAATGGTGTTCTTTTAATTTTTAAAACCCCTAGAAGAAATAATTTGAACTCCATGCCCTCTCCAAAATGAGATTTTATATTGTAAATGTGTAATTTGTAACCATTTTTTAAAATTTAAAAACAAACAATTCTACAGTGAACTTCAAAACAGTCTAATAAACATTTTTGACAGTGAAAATGAAGAGTTAAGAACTTGTCACTGTATTGATTCCTTAAAAACTTAAGACTCATGCCTTTTATTATTTTTAATCAAAAGTATAAATTTTATATTATTCTTCAGTAATTATTGAAAGGTCTTCCTTACCTGTTCTAGACACAAGATCTCCACCTCCGGAAATACCAGTTCTCCAAAAGTAAGGGCAAAGTGTGCATTTACATCTTATCATCTTATCTTGGTGACTGTTCACCAGAAAATCGGGAGTTCTAGCTTTAACCAAATTCATAGGACTATGCCCCTTTATCACCATTATTCCTTATCTTTTGAATTTCAAGTGTTAAACTGTTTATGGCAGACTTTCCTTGAATTTCTCTGAAGTTATGATGAGTCATAAAGACATTGTATTATTTTGCATAGTGCACCATGTAATTAGAAATGGTGTATAAACTTTTGATGTACTGTTGAGTACACACGTTCCTGGGGTATCTCTCTAGATTATAACTTGTTCTTAGCTTTTGGCCTTGTCTATACATTGGGAATAAGGACAATAAGTATATTCCATTCTTTCATCTACAATGTAGCTTGCAACCATTTACAGTAACTGACAAATTCAAGATAGTTATTATTCTACAATGCTATAAATAATATATAATGGTATACAATTATAAAGATGCAGGGTTTATAATTTTTTTTCAATGATTGCAACCACTATGAGTACCGGTAGTATGAAAAACCAAAATATTTCATTAATTAACGTCTTTCTTCATATTGTGTATGTATTGGGTAAAAAGTGTACAAAATGTAGCATTATTGATCAGTATGTTACACAGATATAAGAGTCAGTACACATTTGACTTCCGTTGACTCCTCTCCAGATTTAGTAATGTCATACAGTTTACCAGTTTTAATTATCAATCTAGGAGGACATATCTTATCACTGTAACAGTTGCAGTTATTCAATTTTCTTGAGATAGAAGTGAGAATTAATACTCAGTCAATATAAATCTTCTATCATACAACCATAGACCATGCAGTAGTAAAATGTTTACCAGAGGCGTGTTCAGCAGATCGAGTGCTTGCGAGCGCTCGCCAAAATTTGTGTTGCAGGTATAGGGAATTTTGGTGAGAGCTCGCGAGCACCCGCTCTGCTGAACTCGCTTGAGATCAATGTTGTGCACATTATGCATCTAATGGAGAATATTACAAGTTCGAAAAAAAATATGCTAATATTTAGTAACCATCAGGCTTTATTATGTATATGGAAAAGTTTGACACAGATTATTTGGATTGTTTCCATCTTCTGTTAAGAATGCATACCCTATGATCACTATCCCTGAGACATGGTTGGCAGAGTCACCCACATAAGTTTTGTCGTTTTACTGTTGTTGTTGTGTTAAAGTTTCTGTTGTTTTGGTGGTTGTTGGCTGTTGTGACATTGACAGCCAGGAAGCAGACGAGACTAGAGGCTTTGTTGTGGTTATGCCAGTTACAGGAGCCGCTGTAATCATGGGTTTCTGTGGTGTAGTTGAAGAAGGACTGACCAAATGGTGTGAAAAATTAAAGCTACCACAGTTATGCATACATTGATGGTACATCAGTTTACACTGGTGAAAAACAGTGCTGTCAGAAGAGGGTTTTCCACAATTTAAAAGCTGTTTCAAGCAATGGTCATCACATTCCACAACAACAAGAATATGACTAAGGGATGGGTCTGTAAATGTATGTTGTGTTGTGTTGACTCTCATACACCTATGTTCACATTGATTGTAGGTGTGAGTGCAAAGGGTGTGTTCATGTGAGCTGTTGGCTTGCCCTCCACACTTTAGAAGGTAATTCACACACTGTTGTTCACATTTCAATACAGTAAGCACATGAGAAATGGTAAAATTGGATGAAGCATTGTTGCTTGCATATTGTGTTGTATAATTAAATCCGTGACAACCATCTATACATTGATAATAAATTCTAGAACATTTATTGTGTTCATGTTAGTCTGTGGCCAGTTTACTACACTGAACCAATCCTTAGCCACATGTGGTGTAACACTGAACCAAATTGGGTAGGACAGAGTAAGCATCAGCGATGGCGTGCTGTGTTTGTTATAACTGATATCTTTGCAGTATCGTTGGCAGTGGTTGTAATAGTCCGAGCAGAGATGCCGAGTGTGAGTAGTGGAAGCCACTTTTCTGCAATCTTTCTGTAGATCTCCACAATGGGTTTCGCAATCGGCTTTAGCAAGAGCAACTCAATATAAAGTATTTCTCATTTCTCTGTTTAATGTAGCCGGTGTAAAACTGCAATAGCAACATTGTATTGTCAATGAAATGGAGAAAAGAGTTAAAAAAAAACATCTGAAAAAAATTGATTTTTGTTTAAAAAGCAAAATTACTATGATTCTGAATTTTTGGGGGGGGGGGGGGGGTGGGGGGGCTATTTTTTTGGTCATTTTTTGTATTTTGTAATATCATCTCAACCTGAAAATATTTAGATTGCAAAAATTGGTTTATTGTCATCAGTTTAAAAACAGCAAACAAAAAAAACCAAAAAAAACCCCCAAAAAATAGAATTGCAAAAAATAAATGTACCTATTGTGAAATCAAATAGTTTATAGTCATCAATTAAAAAAAAAATTGCCAAAAAATAAAAATTGGTTGAAATTAATGAGCTTTTTTTTTTGGAATCAAAATACAAACTCATCTGGTAATTTTGAATCCACAGAAAAATAATCATTTTTGAAAGAAAATGATACCATATGATAACAAATTCATTAAAAAAAGATGACCACTTATAAAACATTCTAATCATACCTCGACTTGAAATGGCTGACCAGTGAGAATTGATAGTAGACAATCAGAAGCTTATCACTGGTTTATCACTAATTGTATAACAGCCTATAGATTCAGCCTATAGATTCATTGCCATTGATAAGCTTTTGGATGTCAGAACAATGCATATACATGTATATAAAATCACATGACGTCTTTGTATCTGATAATGTCTTAATTTTTAATTCAATGCAAAACATTGCTTAATGTGCCTGAAAGTAAATTTTTTTAAATTATTTTAAATGATAGTCATTTAGTTGATTTGGGTCTTTTTAAGGGACTGTGAGCTAGCTGTAAATTTTTTAACCAAAGGATATATAGGATCAAGTCCCGAGATACATCCTAAATAAATAAATTTTATCCTTAATTGATATATTTTTTTCCATTTGAAAAAGATTTGTCATAAAATTCTA
The DNA here is from genome assembly GCA_016163765.1 of Magallana hongkongensis. Taxonomy (NCBI): domain Eukaryota; kingdom Metazoa; phylum Mollusca; class Bivalvia; order Ostreida; family Ostreidae; genus Magallana; species Magallana hongkongensis. The sequence goes on from WFKH01010931.1 coordinate 53,266,686, forward strand.
ATAATATATATTAAAACCAATTTCAATTATTTACATTCTTGATACAGGATATTGTCTGAAGAAACTCTTAGTGTTTCAGTTTGTCAAATTTTATTGTACAGAATATGCAAGTAAGTCTTGATAATTGCAATGTTCCATCAAATTACATGGATGAACTTGAATGAAATTTAATCTCAAATCATTTTTTTAAAGTCACCCAATGGATAATCTGAGCAGATTGTGTTGTATTAAACGGCCTTGTTGTAGTGATTGCAGGGGCATTGGTGGCCTTTGGTGTAGTAGTTTGGGTTGTATTTGTGGTCCCGTTAGATGTAGACTTGGGAGTACTATTAAGCAGTGGCAGGAATGTGGCCTCTTGACACTGATCTAAGCATTGACCATAAGTAACACCACACTGTAATCTGAAGGTGTATGAGTGAGGGTCCGTCTGGATGCACTGCACCATCTTGTCGCTACAGTTAACTTTGCAGTCTGCTAGGGCTTTAGCATGGTTGACATAGTCAGTGTAAGGGTCCGCTTCTGTGTCAGCAAAAATTACATAGAAAGTGGTCAGCATTGAGAGGTACACTACTGAAATAGGAAGCATCTGAAATAAAAAAAAAAATGAACAAGTGATGTTCAAAGTTACATATAGAAGCTTCTATAAACATTAAGATTTTACCACGAAGTATCTTAATCTTATCAATACTTTCATACCATATTTTTGTATTAATTTCTATGGATCAACTTTCTTACCATGCAATTGTCAGTTCTTAAGCAAAAGAAAAAGAAAAAAATTACTATCAAGAACTTTTATTTCAAAAATATACAGACAAGTATGCAATGAAAAATATTAAATTTGTTATTTTTTTAAATAATGGATTTCTGTCACTCTTTCAAAAAAAATGTCCTTCATCTTTGAAGTGTTGAATATAGAAAAGTTGTTAAAGCTCTGTATTGTTTGTTGACTCGTCTTGGGAGTGTGACCCAGGTAAGAATTGTGGATCTACCAGTAGCATGATGCGAAGCAGTAGTTTTTGCAGTTGAAGCAACACTGGGAGGGTAGCTTGTCGTAGATGGGGCATCAGTGATTACTGGTTTTATTGTTGAAGTAAAAGTACTAGAAGGTCTCAAGGTGGTTGTTGGTTGTGTTTGGGGTGATTTCTGGGTAAAAAGATGTTGTAAATGGGTAGATTGTAGAGTGGGGGCATCAGTGACCACATTCTGTGGCACACTGGGATTTACAGTACAGGAGGAAACACAAGGATAATATACAGTCAGACATTGTTGACTGAGAGAGGCATTGTGGTAGAGGCAGTGTTCTAGTTCAATGTTACAGTGGGAATCACATTTAGCAATTTCTGCAGCATGAAGCACAGCAGCATTGACAGCAGTAGGAGCATTAGTGAAGGAATTTTCAGTGCAGGAATATGCGCAAGGATAGTAGATGTCAAGGCAATGCAGGCGATTGACAGATGTTGGATCTCTTAAAATACAATTCTGTAGTTCTGTACTACATTGTGTCTCACAATGTACAAGGTCATTTGCAGCATAGGCGATGCTCAGAGCTGCCATAAAGGATAAAAGAAAGACAGGACCAATGAGCATCTAAAAACAAGAAAGATGGGCATTTTCATGAGGGCATTAAGAAGATACATTGCAAGTTTGACTTTTCATCTTCTTTGAAATATTTTTAATAGCAGCTTTGAATAGGTGAAAATTTGGTTATTGTTTTTATTGATTTAGACAACATAGAAACTATATAGCATGACATAGCTATGTAAATGGTGTAGATAAATTTGATGAATTGTACAATAGAATAAGTTATTAAGTATTTTGAGGGAACCAGTATTTCACTTATCTCTTTAACAAGTTAGACATTGCTAATATTCCCTTGGAGGAGGTAGATACTTTGAATAATCCTCGTCATTATGGAGCATGGATAATCTAAATTTTCCTTCATTCTATCATGATGATTTTGAACTTGATTCTGATTATACATGTGGACCAGATAAGGCCTGATCTATCAGTACATGTACCAGCAGACCTAGTACGTTGACCAAATGTGACTGAATCAATTTTCAACATTTTTTTCTATTTTCTCAAATATATAGCTATCATTTGTAAATATATAGATTTTAGAAAATGAATAAGCAGATTTTTAGTCTGCTTTAGTGTTTTATCAAACAGATATAGTTGACCTACCTTTACAGTATCAGCTTGTGGACAGATTCTAGATCATATGACATGGTTTCTTATTTTGGACATCTTATCAGTGAATCCTGTCCTTGATTTTTTTTTTAAACCTACATTTTCTAATTATAACATTAACCAATGGAATTTTAATATCTTTTAATTTTGAATAATAGGGAGGCAGCAGACAAAGTTGTGAAGGGAGAAGGGAAATTTGAAGAGCTTATCGTCTGCTCCAATGAGATTGCAGCAAGCATTGCTCAGCTCGTGGTGACTTCGAAGGTCAAGGCAGACAGGAAGAGCAAGAAACTGTCCGAGCTGTCTGAGGCCTCCAGAGGGGTAACAAGCTGTATTGGGAAAGTGGTGGGGTCTGCAAGGGAGGCATCTCAAATCATTGAGGAACAAAGTGAGCAACCTTTGTGTTTTATTGCATCATTTTATTGTGTTCAAAATTAATAAAATGTGGAAAAAATGGGTATTAGTATACAATTAAAGTATATCATTGAGGTAATCAGCAAGATTCCAGTTCCCTAAGAGCAAGCCTAATTTCAGACCCATGGAGGTGAAGCAAACATTACACAAAATGTCCCTGGTGCCACTCTCCCTTCCATAATGCTTTAAACTTTACACCCTTTTACACTTTTTCCATCATTCTAGATTTGATGGACTTCACAAAGCTGAGTCTGATGCAGGCTAAAAAGGAAGAGATGCAGTCACAGGTACATATATGTATAATCAGTCAATACTAGTGATCAGTCAGTGATTGGATTCATGGCTTCACATCTTTTATGCATAAATGAGGTTTGATCTATACATGTATTTGAATTTGATGCTGATTTTTTCAAGCTATTTTGGTTGTATTTTAGGTTAGAGTTTTGGAGCTTGAAAAGGAACAAGAAATGGAGAGATACAAACTTGGTCAAGTGAGAAAGAGGCATTATTAACTGGCTGGAGAGAACGAAGGATGGGAGGTAAGAGTGTTATTGCTTTTTTTATTTGATTGATGAGTGTTTTAAAGGAAGGTATATGTACATTTTACTATGGGTGTTTGTAATTGTAGTGTTTAAACTGCTAGAGGGTTTGCCATAAGCTCTCGGGATTTTATATAAACAAGATCTATGACTATTAATCAGTTTTATTTAACCAAATACTGCATTAATATGTAATGACTAAAATCATTAACTTTGTTTTTATTCATTTTGACATGAAACATATTTCATGTAATGAATCAATCATAAAATAAAGAGGTTACGTAGCTAGATCTACATGGAATGATAATTCAGCTTCAAAGGTCTTGATGATTTTATAGTTGCATTCACATGAACTTGGTTATTTAAGTAATATAGATCAGCTCTCATTGAAGTAAGTGATATAGCTGAGGTGTATTCATCTCAATTTTACCAATATGATATTACGGAGTTGTTCGTACAGTAGTTGACTTTATGAAGTAGCTCTAGAAATTCAAGTCATTTTGGTATCCAGTTTTAAAAATTCAAGTTAAATAATTTTCACTCCTTGTTATTATAATTTTTTGTTCACAACCAATTTTTGTGGCAGGAGAATATTGAAGGCAATACTGAGAATCTCTCAACACTTGATGCTGTAAGTGTGTTTTTGCACTATCATTGCGTGATTGCTAACAGTTTTTCTTGGTTGTTACATACTTATTAACTTTCTGATGCAGCCAAACTAACTCTCAAAGCAGACTTTCTCCTTTGATAATATTAATTGCCTAATGTTTTTTTTTTTAAATATTTAGATGCAATGATGTGCTTCTCCTTCTTACTGTGCCTTTTATAATTTAGTGACTTTTCTCTTTTTTTTCTTTTTGGCTTGTAATTAGTTAATTTAATATAGTTTATTAAACATTGGTAATGACATAATTAAAGCTCACTTTGTTAATTAACAATATAATATAAAAAGTTTCATTAGTAAGACAGGTACTAAATCTTTTTAGTGCATGGTATAATATGCTTTTTACCCATGATCCTCCCCTTCAAAAGCTTAAACTTTTTGTCTGTGTTTAGTTGTGGTTTACATGCATACACATGTTTATAAGTTATGGAATAACCATTGCAACGTTAAAAAGAATTGTTTGTGTGCTTACTAATGTTACAAATACTGTACCTGAAATGCATTACAATATGGATGTTCTTTACAAAATAAGAGTAACATAGAAAAAAATTATAAAGATACTTATAAACATTATTTTTTCTCTTGTAATCATGTACCAAACTATTGGTATCTTTTTGGACAATATTCTCTTAAAATTGCTGTGTACTACAAATTTCCTCTGTTATATTCATGATACATGACACAGAAGGGGGATGTAACTCATGCACTCTTTTAATCAAAGATTTATACAAACTACAAATATATGATACCTGGTAGTGGACTGTACGATGCCAGTCAAAATAGGCTTGTAGAGATGTACTCCGGTAACAGAGAGCTTGAATTCTCCTCCGTCAGCTGACCTCTGAGGAATTTCATGTTAAGTTTTAAGTCACATGAGTCAAGTAGATGACCAATTGCTACCTTTAATATTTTTGTTGCCTTTTTTCTTTATACAGGTAAAATATTAAATATGAACCATTTCAGCTTCTCAGAATCATCTTTGGGGAGTGGATCGAGAATTAGTGATCCACATCCTTAGGGTTTTAGGGTAAATATGTGGAAAAGGTTTAATGCATTTTTTTCAAAAGATTCTTTTTTTTTCAGAAGAACATTTGTAGAAAGTAGAGAATGTAATTAAAAAAGAATTTATTTTCTCTTAATATTGGAACCTATCAGACAAACTGAGTACATGGTTATGATGTGATCTTGGATCATGAAAATTCATCACACTGTCATAGGGTTTCAAACATTGATCTTGTAATGTCTCTTTTATTATTTGTTGTATTCAATACATACAATATTTCAATAGATATATATTATGGAAGATCCTTTAAAGTTATAGTAAACTCAGATGACTGCTTAGACTCTCTGCTCTCTTCTATAATGAAGGTAGTAGTTGCTTCAGGGTGATATGTTACTTGTAATCTATAATTTTCAATTTATTATCTATGAACTTCAACTTGTTTGATTTTAGGAAACTGCAGGTAAAAGTGTGAGCTTGGTTTGAAAATAGCATAATGTTTTATGTTGATTACAGTATATTTTAAATAGGTATTCAGATATGATATGATATGTTTCTAATTTTATTATTAGATTGTGCATAATTTAATTACAGTCTTACAGCAAGATTGATTTTCCCTATTATCAAATGTGTGTCTTATTTGAAAAATACAAATTTAATTACCTTTCTACTTGTACACATTTGCTCATCTGTAACCACAGTTGTTTACAAAAATTATGCCAGTTTTGACATTATGAGACAAATCAATGCAAATTGAACTTATATCAGTTCTTGAAAAAAAAAACCCATCATCCTTGGTGATATAACCTGAAGAAAAAAATGTTTATTTATGGGAGCAAAACTGACCCTTGATATCGTATAGAGTCCTTTTTAATAACTGTATGTATGAATGTTAGTTAGGTGTATTAATTTATTCTCTATATCAAAAGTGTGAGGTTACAATCTATGTAAATGGTACTGCTGTAAGAAATAGTAACATTATTTGATCTTTTATAACTTATACTAGTAAGTCTATACCAGCTAAGAATGTTTCATAGGGGATGTCTGTATACACAGTCTGTACATATGAACTATGAAGGAAAAGCTGTGGAATTTAACAAACAGTTAACACCATTTTTTACTTGAATGAACTTAAATTAATGTGAGACATATCGCCGAACATGTAGAAGTACAACCTAAATACATGTTAAAGCTTGAATTTGATTGGTTAAAATTTTTATGGTTATTTGTAAGCAAAAAGTTGCTCTTGCTTAATTAGTTAATTGACCATTGTTGTACCACATGTTTATAGATGTGGCAGAAGTCTACATCTATTTCTGAATCAGTTACATTGAGTAATAAAAGGGGGTTTTTTAAGGTAAGATTACACAGACATTGCCATAAATATTTTTGAATAATTTTGCGTTTGACATACAACTTTTATTACCCCCTAAAATTTTATTGAATTGATGTATCTTGTAATTTAAACAGGGCATGAAAGCTTATTATAGAAGTAATCAAGGGCACTATGTGTATCTGAAGCATGTTTGTTAGATATACAGATTTTTATGCTACATATAAGGATACAAGCATACAATTGTTAAAGTAATAAGTTTTTAAGTGTGACAATTCTATTTATTGGCATGATGAATTAGATATTTGAAGCATATGTTAATTGTTGTACAGGACTTTGTGTTTAGTTTAGAACTTTGATTTGAATGTTAGAAAAGATAACAAATGTTTTTATATAGTTTGAACAGCTGGAATAAATTAAAGTACAAATTGCTTATAGCTATAAAACTGATTTAATTGATATGATGACAAAATAATGTATATGTTAAAAGAGTTTTTTTTTTCTCTTTTTCAGAAATCTTGACAGAACCAATTGAATGTGATCATTGAAGCAGTTGATAGATGGACTAATGGACAGACAACATTGGTTTAAAATTTCAAGACAATCCAGACTTCATCTACTTCATTTGGTTGCCTGCATATATGTCTATGGAACAAACACTATTGGTGTCATTTACCATATTTGATATGTACATGTATTTATTTGCTCTTTAGATACACCATATAAACTGTCTTTATAAATGTTCATGTATCTTTCATTTTCCCATATTTTATATCAAATTCTTCTTCTTTTTACAAGAATTTGTTCTTTTTATACTTTTATTAGAGGAAGAAAAGAAAGAGGGTGTTAGATAGTACAGCCTGGTTAAACAAAAAAAACCAATCATGATACAAGTGCAAAACAGGAAAAAAATACTATCTAGAGCACTTCAGATTTATCACTTAAATGTTAACATATGAAAGACAACTAAATGGTGCTGCAAATGGTTTCTTAATTGTGTAAATCAAGGCTTTTTGCAAGGTCTGTTTAGTCTTGATATACCAGTAGTTTTCATCATATTCTTTACTGCATTATGAAGAAGTTAATTTTACTGAACCCACAGGTACTTGGGGGTATTAGCCCCCAAATCACTTTAAATTACAAATCTTGACCAACACATGCTCTTTTATTATTGTTTAGGTTTCCTATTATGCATAAAAAATTATCAAAATTGTAAGTCATTTGTTTTATATGAGCCTTTTTTTGTTGGGTTTTTTGACTGACACTCCTTTTTTCAATGTCAGTCAACAAGAAAACATGATTGTTCAAATAGTTCGTATAAACAAATGGGATACATTTTCAATGAAACATTATGCATAACAGGAAGCCTAAACTAGAAAAAAGTGTATGTCAGCCCAGATTCTTTATTTCATTTTTTTAACAAGTTAAAGGAGAAAAAGGGGGTGTTTGCATGCAGTTTTCTGTTCACTGTAGGGTTTGCACTCTGCTTCAAAATTATTTGTCCAATATTTTTGATAGACTTTGATCATAGGTGTTACACAATGTTTTAATGTAATTTTTCTTAAATTTGGATTGACATTGGTGTATTTTGTAATGTCTGTATCAAAATGTGTTTGAATAGCCAGGCTGTTCCTTCTACATCCCTTTTCTTTGCTTATGATTAAAGATAAAATTTGATACATAATTATACAAGTTTATTTTATCAAGATTTTTTTTTCTTTCGAAGTTGCATGTTTCACTTTATATTTTATATACTAGACTAAGTATACATATATCAAGTGTTATTTGACAGAATAACCCAATGCATTTGTATTTGCTCCAAATTTTATTTTTTAATTATTAACAAGCACAAGTTCGGAAACCGAAACGGACCATGGTTCAATAAAATATATATTAATTATGCTTGGCATGTGAATATCTTTCTGAAATTTTTAGGATGCATGGGAGATCTTGCAAATAAAATGCTAAAGTAAAATCTTTCAAAAATGTTAGATCAGAGAAAATGAGAGAGAAGTTAATGTATGTGAAAGATTTATGGGCGCATATTTGTCACAAGCATGGCTATATATGTGGTTATAATACCAGCTTACAGTGTTGCATCGTACACACTACACATACATAATTAAGTATATACGGTACATGCATTTGAGACCCATACATATATTAAAAAATAAAATGATAAGAAATTCAAATCCAGCTAAGTTAAAGTAAACTAATGGCTTTGTCTAATCTATAAAAGAATGTAATAATATTTTTTATGAAAAATCTAAATTGAAGAAAAAAACCCTTTAGAAGACCAATACAATGAGTTGATATAAAAATTTATCTTGATCTTTATATAAGGAAACCTTAAGATAGATTTACATCTTCTTTTCTAAGACATCTAGTCATGCAATAAATAAAATAAATGCACAACTGTTGGAATGTGCTGCATTGAAAGTGCATTGATGTAAAAAAAAAAAAAAAAAAGTGCTACCAACACACTGTTATGTGTACTAAAAACAGGTCATTATTTTAAAAGTATCATTATTTGATTTGATAAATTACTAATTTTTAAGTTAAATAAACATTTTGTTTATCAAAACAAATAAAGCATGTCATTTTCTTTGCACTCTTTTTTATTAAAACAACACTGTCAGCCATTTTGTAGATCACTCATGAAGTTGCTGTTAACTTTTGCTATATAGTTTTACTGTGTACAGTCATAGAACAAATCCTGCACTATTTATTTTGATTTTTATAAAATGTTTATCAGTACATGTACTTGATTGTTAAAATGGGGACTTTGTCAGTTGCCATTAGATATTTATGTTTTGGGCTTGCATATGGACAAGAACTAGGGCCTGATAAATTGTTT
>WFKH01010931.1:53290723-53325723 GCA_016163765.1 Magallana hongkongensis
GAGGACTTATCATTTCTTCTATCATTTCTTTCCTCCTCCATCTACCATGTTTTGTTATTTTTGTGATAAGAGAATCAATACCAAATACATGGGAATGGGCAATCATGATAACAAATACTTTCTCACTTTTAATCATATTCTATGGATTTTATATCTTGCGCCGAAGTGATCAAAATGTTGGGAACAAAGAGGTTCAATCTGGTTTCTTTTTTGACAACGATGTAATTTACATTTTGTGTACATCTGGTGCTATCGTGTACGCAATAATAGGAATGTCTTTAGGACGCTCTGAAAGAGGAACATTTGACATAAACACCATGAAATACACGATATATATAATGCAAAACTACTATCATACCATATTCATTCTTTACATGAAAAAATATAGAGAAAAATGTAAAAATAAATTGCAGTTTGTATTAGTTTTCTTACTATTTTTTAACATATCGACGTGGCTTGCGTTTCAATTCTGGTTTTATTCTTTATCCTATAGTGATAGTGATGAGATACTTGGGCCTCTGTACCCAGCTATTAAACATACGTTGTACATCCTGATTTGTATATATCGATTCCAATCTTGTATTTATTTGTATCAATTCTACAAAAATGATAAGACTGAACAAAGTCTGTAAGGTCTTTAGTTTTATTTCATTAGTATTCTACAACGTAAATAAAAGAAACTTGAGATGACAATGTATTGAAATTGTGTAATTTTTTCTTGCAAGTGCATGCAACCGATTCAAATATAATTGAAGTACATTTTAGACAAGTATACTGTTTTTGTTTTCAATGATTTGGGAAATCCAAATTGTCAAAAGTATTTTCAACTGGAATTTTAATAATGGCATCGTCACATTACGGCTTTAATCAAAATATTTGTGTAAACTATTGAATTGATGCGTAATCTTACAAGAATATCTAACCACAAACTGAAACATGGAGCGAAATATACTAAAAATGACTATTAATAATCGAAATTATATTCACTTTTTAAAAAGAGTGTTATTTTACCCTTGCTGATGAACAATAATTCAACATTTATTTTTTTTGTGTATCGTTAACAAGAATGGTCAAAGCAACTAGGAAAGTTCCTAATCTCTTTGATTGGATTAACAAACATGTAGCTGTCCTCGTCTCTTGTCTTTCCTTTATATCAGATATCGTTGTTATAGATTTTGATAAGTAACCAGCGAGCTTTATTAGCGTATCTAAATATAGTTTCACCATTGCTTTCTCAAAAATTGCTTGAAATGAGGCGTCTAAGAGTTGCGATTATTGTCTAGTTTGCAGATACAGATTTATTTTTTGTTTCTAGGTCTAGTTTTTCCGTTTTGCTTTCTCTCTATATGTTCTCGTTCTGCTTTTTAGCAACAACCGAGCTGCTATACAAGCAGTATGTCGACTAAGTACAGGATTAAGAGAGAGGACATTGTTAAAGCCAAATGTCCCTCTCGACGCGGATCAAATAAGATTAAACAAAGTGATAACAAAGATATGCTATACAAAAACTTGCCGCTAGCGTCAAAACAACGACCGCAAATCATTTGTTTTTCTGAAAAAAAAATATTTGAAATGATAAACATCGAGTTCTTGCAGTACAAGAACAATCAACTCAGAGATATATGGACAGAGTTGTGTACATCAGCCAATCGTTTTTGAAATTGAATAAAATGCAAAGAAACACAATAACAATATTTCATTGATACATTTTACATTTTTTAGAAATCATATCTTTGTCATTTTATAGTAAAACGGGAAGTGGCATTGATTGGTTCTGAGCAGGTGTGAAGAGCAACAACTTTGACGGCGGATATCTCGCTTATTAAGCCATGAATGAAAATTTAGTTTTTTGTACTTGGTTATATTATGAAAAAACTGCGTAATTGAAACGGATTTTAACTTTTGACTTCATTTTCACAAATGATTACACGCTTTCTCTGAGCAAAGCTGTGTTGCAAAGACAAAGCATCTGGTCGAACTAGAAGTTTAAAATAGCACCACAGAAACGCACAGCTACTTTTTAATATCACATCATATAACCGTCCGCCATTTGGCGGCCGGTAAAAACAAATTTACTAAAGGCATGAAAGGAATAAAATCCTTTTCTTAAAACAACACGTTATAATTAATTTGTGTTTGGAGATAAATAATTTCACTCACAACTACGTGAGTTTTATAAGAATAACAAATATTATACAACGATTATTAACAATGCAAGGTCATTGAACATTTTGTGTAATAAAATCGGTTAGCCATAAACAGTGCCTTCTTACAATACTCAAAAGACTTAACAATTCATCTTCAATAAGTCGTGACTCATTGTTGCGAGTTGAAGTTTTACCTACGATGGTCATTGGTAGACATTTTGTTAACGTAAGTAAGGGAGAGTTTTTTTGCTAGAACATTTTACATTTCAAGATTTTTTAAAGTGTAAATTACAGAGACTTTATAATGAGTTAAAGCTTGATGAAATCAAAATGCATACAAAAATGCGATATTAATTTTTAAATGCCTAAAAACATTTTTCAATAAGGTCATCAAATACAATACAGGCGTTAAATGTGCTAAAAACTCCCTAATTCTTTGATTAAATATAATTGATTTACTTTAATGTCTTTAAAGTAAGATTTTTTAGATGATACATAATATCATCATAGGAAGTATAAAACTTAAACAACAAAAAGATAACATGTATAACCTAAACATAGAAAACCTATACTTCTATATATAAAAATAAAAGGCTACGTCCAAAATCATCTGAAGCCTGAAACTTAATTGTTGGTGTAAAAAAATATATACAACTTTGACATTTCAAATTTAAACTTAAAATTCAAATTGACAGATTGCAGAAACGATAAAGAAACACAAAATATTGAAACGTATAGAAACACATCAGTGAAAAAATGGCCTACCTCGCAGTTAGCCATTCTTTTCGAAAACCAACTATGTCGTCATCACTCAGCGATATCATAAAGGCTTGTACGTCATTAAAGGCCCATAAAATTAGCTTTTCTATCAGTAAGCTAAGAAGAACCACGTAACCCTTCTGTACTGAGAGGAAGGTAAACGTTTCAGGATCATAATAATAATCACTGTTTGATAGAAAACTTGAAGAGTCAGTAATACACTTTTGATGATACTCAGATTGGGTGCACCAGTACGTACTGAGTAGATGATGAGTGCGACATCTTTGGCGAACTGGCGGCCACAGGAAGACCAAGAACAGTATATCGTTGTTCAGAATGTTCTCGATGACCCTGTAGTCAAGTGAGCCAATATTTGTCATGATCAAGTGAAATCCTCGAAATATCAAACATATTAAGACAAACACAGGCATTGTAGCACAACATTCCCATTCTATTTGCAAAAATAAAGTATCTTCATAATCTCTCACGAAAGATACTATTGTCGCTGACAGGAAGATCAAGACAGAAGATACAGATATAAGGATTCTCTTCTTTCTAGTCAATGAACATGATCCCAAAAATAAACTTAGCTTTTTCTATCATCATGTCACTCTTCCAGAATGTGTTTGTTTCGGCAAGTTATAACTTCGAAACATGGTTGCAAGAATAATATACACACCAAACTGTACTCCTTTTGAACTGGTATTAAAATTCCATTCATAGGTTGAAAAATGTCAGACCTAATGCTAGAATTCCAGTAACTGTTTCTGTTCAGAATTTTGTTTCTGTTGCACGCACAGTCCAGTGGGCTGGAATTTTCGAAATATAACCATACATGAGTCGAAACAATGTGAAAAACCACATGGATACATTGGTTAAAATTATGGTATGCATCATATAGTAAGTGGCGATTTTACTTCGTAGCTGTTTGTCAGAATTTTTTGCAATAACTACAAACTGCAAAAATGCAACCTTGCTTCTGCAAGACGTCGAAAACTGCTTAATAAATAATTTCTATTATTTTGTAGATGGTACACCTCAAAGTAGACTGTAAGTCAATGATTATTTTTATCAACTCATATACAACGATACCGATCGCAAATAAAACAAAAACACGTTAAGCATTTTCGACACTGGGTCTTCTATTTTCACAGGATCCATACATCTGAATGGTATATACTTCACTATGAGAAGAAGACTTACCAAGGACGTGATGGAGAAAAGTGTCAAAACCTAAATTACCAAAAGGCCTTTAGGGTAGCCGTTTCTGAAATACCATGAATAGGGATTTTGACCCTCCCAAAAATAAAAAAAACCGTTACACCAATCAATGTTGTAGCCACAATTAAAGATGAAATACAGCCATCTCCCTTAAGTCTTTTTTGCATTAAGCTTCCATCGAGACGGGTTCCGACAGCAAACATGGACATGGCTGCTTGCCGTAGCGGACCAAGCTTTTCATGGTTATTATTTTAACGTATTTTACACAAATATTTTGCCTTTTGTACTGCAATGACATTCAAAATGTATTTGTCCTGTAAAAAATTGTTATCCTATTATTTTGCAAGTTTGATATGAGTAGTAGGATCTCCTCTCCCTGTATGATGAGTTTCTGTGATATTTCTTTATATTTCTTTATATGCTTGTATTTGTTGAATTTCGGAGAGAAACAGGCCATTTAAATATAAATCGTTTGCTTTTTCGTTCGAATTTTGTTTTAAAATTTAAACCGAATTACGGAAAGGTACCACCAAGGAAGTTATAACAGGGAAATTTGACTATGATTATAAATACGGAAATATTCCTTGCAATTTCCAGCCACAAGAAGTAAAATGTTTACTTTTGTATGAGAAGAAAGAATCATTCTTTGAGAATTATGAGATGATAAAATACGGTCGGGCGGGATCAAATCCAGTAAAGCCCAAAGGTTTATACATATGGTATATGTTAGTCGCAATGTCAGGTCACAATGAATGTTAGAATAAAGAAGTATTATTCACGAATAATATACTGCGTGTAATGGAAATGTTTATCTCATTTTATACACTGTTAAATAATTTTAAGATGTAATTCATGAATGTAATTTAATGAAAAACAGAAAACAATATTCTGTTAATGAATTCTTTAGTTGAAAGGTTTATGAACATTGGTGTTGCATACTTAAATAAAATAATACTGAACAAATGTTTTTTTAATACGAAGATACCTGATGAAACAATTTGCGTACATGCGTGATAATAGTGAAGTTTTCATCTTAACAGGAAAATATCTTTTAAAAGTTGATGATTTGATGTCACTTTATGAACACCAGATGGTAGAAAAATGTGTTAATAAATTATACATGGTAAATCATTATTTTTATGTTTAATGTTTTGTGTTAAGGTGTTAAAAGAAATGCAATTTCAAGTATACAGAAAATAACATTAAACTCAGATTTTAATAAAACTCTGCAATCAATTACACTGAATTAATTTAAATGACCTGTGATTCCGCATAATTTACATAGGTTATACACCACATAAAAAGATGGTGTTCTTTAAAGAATAAAGAATGATGATTTATTACTATTTATGATGCAAGGAAACATTCAAACTTCATTTATTATAGTTTAGGAAGTTACCTACTCTTGCTTTCATCATAAAAATCTGTTTGTGTACTTAAAACAATAAAATTTAATTGGCCGTTGTAAGGAACAAAACTCCTAAACTTGGACAAATATTAAGCATTCATGTTTCTCCTCACTTTCTGGACCTGGCTTTACAAATAATTTGCAACATACCTCGTGTAAATTTATGACAGTTGCAAAAGATTTAGCAGAAAACCGGGTTGCATTTATTTAAGTCTTCTTAATATAAAGAAAATGTCTCAAGGTAGCACGAGTAAACCACTAACTTGCGAAGTTCCGACTATGAGATCTCACAATTTTCCATCAATACTTATATCTACAAGTCTCATGGCTGCAACCGCTGTTGTGATTTACATGTACGAGACTACAAGGCTGTATGACGTCATTGGATACTTATTGCTGCCTGTTCTCATGTTTTTAATGTATTTGACTTTGGTGATAATCTGGATTTCGTTGAAGGTATTGGTTAAAACACAGCCTAAATCATCTATGACGACATTTGCTAAAGACAAAAACGGTCATCAACTTGGTGCTGATTTTCTTGTGGATTTTGGGTCTTGGAGCTATATTTTATTCCATTCTTAACACACTTGTATATGTTTAATGCTCTATTGACGACTTCTCAACTAGAAAAACACATATTGCAAACAGTGCATATCGTGCCATTCAGGTAGTCTTCATAATGGTCCAAACAATCGTTTTGTCTGATATTTCTAAATTACTTTTAAGACGCACAAAGCTTATTCAGTGTTTTTTCGTGGTCATTTTGCTGACAAATACAAGTGCTTGGATATACAATATCTCAATAATACAAAAACCGATCTCGCTTAACTCTACGTATACGTCCCTGTGTTATTGGAATCGCAAACAGCAACAAAACTAATTAGTCCCATTCATCCAGTAATGTTTGCCATTGAGCAAGAGTACAATTTTCTATCAGTGTTCGTGATATTAAGTCTGTTCTTTGGTAATCACTGGGAGACAGTGGACATTGACTACACGGAAAGACGATATCGTCCATCGTGGAAACCTAGTAGACGATTTGTAATTTCTTCATTCGTTTCTTTTCTTTTTCAATTACCATCTATAATGTTTTTTTCTGCTGTCAGAGTCATATTACATTCAAACATTGTCTAATGCCTTGGAGCACGCAACAATGTTTAATAGTGGTACCTTACTTTTGATATTTTTTATGGATTTTATATCCTGCACCGAATGAACCTAAATTCTTTTAAAAAAGAGGTTCAATCTGATTACTTTTTTGAAAACGATGCCGTTTACATTAGTTGTGCCTCTGGTTTTATCATGTATGCCGCCATAGGAGTGTCTAAACATATTTCTAGAGGATCATTTGACCCGGTAGTTATGAAGTATTAACTGTTTCTGATGGAGACCTTTTATCAAACTATATTTACTCTTTACCTAAAACGTTTTGAAGGGAAATGTTGTAAGAAATTGTATTTTGTATTAATTTTCTTGCTATCTTCAAACATGATAACATGGATTTACGATCAATTCTGGATATATTCTATATCTTACAGTAATATCAATGAAGTATTTGGTCCATTACATCCAGCTGCAAGACACACACTATACAACTTTGTTTGTTTGTACAAATTTCAATCCTTCATATATTTGTATAAATTCTACAAGCAGGAAGATAAATTATTTTTATCATTTCCAAAACAATCGATTTTTGAAAGAAATAAAACATAAGACGGACATATTGTTATGCAATTTTATGTTTCTACTTTATATGAAATTCCACGTATTGTAATGTTCATGTAAAATTGTCCCATTTACGAGAATTTAGTAAATCTATATCGCATATTTCATTGATTATTTCATTCATTTCGTTCTTTCTTGAACAAAACAATAAAAGTAAGCTTTTACAGGTCAACCTGTATTTTCATGTTTAGATCTCTATAAGCACCACCGACATATCTTTAAAAAAAATTCTCATTGTTCACTTTTTGTGAAACAAATCAAAAAGATATACACAAAGAGTTTGAAACTATTTTTTTTAAAAATATATACATGAAAGTATGTATGATATATTTTGTCACTGCTGATTGTCATACGTAAATAAGAATAAAAAATACTTATTATTTTCTGTTAACTGCATCATCCAAAAAATGTGGAAAATTGAAATATCTCATTTATATTTGACAGATACAGTCAATCACGAATGTTCTGACTAGGTAGAAAGTTAAAGCTGATAATTTAATTGATTTTTTGGTATAATATTATTACACATCGTGAATGTCTGATCGTTAATTAAAAAAATTCTCCTTAAAGTTACATTTCTCGACTATATGCTACCATTTTAGTATTACGTATTCTTGAAAATGAGCGTTTGACTGAAACTTGTGGATATTGTGGAAAAAACCCAAAATATTCATAATTGACAGATACAGTTAATAATGCATGTGGTGACAAGGTAGAAAAAAAGCTGATAATTTCAATATAATTATTGATTTTTTGGTACTGAGTTGATAACTTTTCTTAGGGCAATATTATTACACATGATAAATAGAGACGGATAAAAGACACGCCACTGGACGTCAAAGTCGTTAATCTTAAAGTAAAAACTCTCCTTAAAGTTTGTCAACTATGTACTACAATTTAATTAATTCATGTTTGACACCTCGAACAATGGATTTTTGCTACTACCAAATGACTTGGTACACACTAAGTCCAAGCTTTAGGGCTTAATGACAATCATACTGTCACATAATTTTTTGGTCATAATTGGCAATGATTGGTAATTAACCAATAGACCAAATTGTATATCTTTTATTGGGTTTTCAAAATTTGATTGTCAGTTATCGAGTTAAATGCGATACAAAAAGCTTACATTTTTTAAACTGAATCGACGTAACAATACGGCACCATATTCAGTTCTTTAGTATGCGATTTCCATATAACATTATATTTTGTCTTGTAATATTAATTCTTATATCAGGTATAGAACATGGCAACAGTACTGCGCTACTTAATCTACGTTCAAGAGAAACAACCCGTATACATAAGAATATGTTTATATTATAACCAAAAAATTCCAAAAAAGTACAGTGGGAATTATAAAATACAAGTAAACATAATTAATCACCTATTCACAAAAAAGTTATAACAAAATATAATCATATATACCCCCACTCTCTAACCAAGATACAGGATGATGTATATCAATCATTAGTTACATGTAATAATTCCAGACGTTCACACATTTATAATCACGTGTACACAAGATAACATTAAAAGCTGGGATCGGTTTACATATTCCTATTACTTTATCTGTATAATCATTTGGATACAGGTGGTTTTAATGTACATATTAAAAAACACTGATTCTATTTTCTATCTCCTTAAATTTTGTACAATTTTTTTTAGCTAAAGCAGTCATAGCT
This sequence comes from Magallana hongkongensis, assembly GCA_016163765.1. Lineage (NCBI taxonomy): Eukaryota > Metazoa > Mollusca > Bivalvia > Ostreida > Ostreidae > Magallana > Magallana hongkongensis. The sequence continues at coordinate 53,299,666 of WFKH01010931.1, forward strand.
CCTGTCGGACGAAATGATTTGACCGAATATTTATCAGAACTGAGTCCTGAGAAACGAATTACTTGCTACTAAATACACGTGTACCTCTAAAAGTTATTGATGCGATGGCTACAAAGAGGATTTCAAAGTTAGAAAAACTGCGTTTGAACCTGCATCACGCCACAGTGCAGTTTTGTCAACGCAATTCCTGAGAGTAATCACTGGGTACATTTTTGGATTTGTGTGGGGTAGTATCCGTCCCGATGAGTGTTAATTTTAATTCCAAAGAAACTAGTAGAACTTGTACAAGTTAACACTCTTTTCTTCCCACTTTTGTTTAAGTCTTTCATCGGATACTTTCCAAGCATATAGTTTCCACTTTTTGTTTTGGAATGACTGTGTTTGACCTAATGCGGCGAGTATAGCCTTGTGATTGTTTGTAATTCTTATCAGTGGACATATTGTTGAACAGACGATGGAACCATGGTTGCGCCGGCCTGTTGGTGCTATTACAGTTGCGTCTGCCTTTTGAACGTGAAGTATGTCCAATATGTCTTTTATAAGGCGCAATGGTGCATTTACATAAGTGTCGTAAAACGTCTAATCTTGCTGGGCCAAAGCATTTACACCTGAGGATCTTGAATGATAATACCGAGTATTGAAGACCTCTGTGTGAGCTGTTGTGACAAATGTGAAACGATCTATAGTTTGTGGACCCCACATTGCGTCCAAGAAGTTGAATAATTCTGGGTGAGGTTGCCACTCGTTCTTGTCGTTCAGACGAATTTGGCGATCTGATGCTGCTTTTTTTCTGCTATGTGACAGCAAGTAATGGATACGTGATTGTTTATAGCCTCTGTCCATATTGCAGTTGCTATCTGATTTAATTCTTGGCTTGTTCCGCCCATATGGTTCAAGTAGGCTAACGTTGAGATGTTGTCCGACACCACTTGAACTGTTTCTCCAGATACGTGGTCCCTAAATGCTACTAATACCATGAACACTGGCCACATCTCCCAATGATTCGAGAGTTTGATTCCTATAACACTGCCCCAAAATTCTTGAGCTTCCATGTCGTTCAGAATGGCACCCAAGCCAACCTGGGGGTCATTTGTCATTAGCTGTGTGTCAATGGGTTTTGGCAAGATCCGCAAGTGACATCCGTTCCATTTGTCAAATGCATTTTTCCACCATAAAAATCGGACTTTGCCGGAGCTAACCACTGTAATGATAAATCCCACGTCAATTTTATATGTAGAAGTCTTAAGGCCGATCGAAGTTTTAATTTTCCTTGTAACTCTGCTTTTGGTGAAGCCACGCACTGTCCAATGATGCGAGCAAGCGTCATGGCCCTTATATTGTCTTTTGACAAAGCATGGCGACTACTGGACCTTATTTTTGTAATTCTAGTCTTAAGGACCTTTACGATTACTGATTCCCAGGAAGAGTCAATCACATGACCCCAATGCTCTTGGATATGTTGGGCTTCAAGACCAAGACAAGACTTCTCATTATTAATTTGAAATCATAAGGAAGTTAGAGTGTCTATCACATGCTTACCATTTTCGGAAATGGATACATCACGTGCACAAATTAAAATATGCTAATAATCGTATTAATATTTTACAGAAAGAGTAAGGACTACACTGTATACCTAAATATTTCCTGTAATCTTTATGAACAGGTATGTGATTAAAACAATCGTTTAGGTCAATAAAGTAATATAATTTAAAGTAATTTAACTTTCTCAACAGAGTCTTTGATACAATTATATTCAGACTGAATATACTCTCCGGTGGCGGTGGCACAGTACTCAGGTACTGCGGAACCAATCAACTCTGTAATACCTTCGTGGATACGTGGTATTATTCCCTGGTTAGATGGCATGGATTTATGGCGGCTGCTATCAATACCACGCGGTCGTGAGGTTTGGTCGGCGTTTTCATTCAAATCCTCATCATACGCGTCGTTTCGCTGACTAAAATAGTTCAGTTCGAGTTTGCGAACCCTCTCAGAAACGTCACATATAAGCTAGCTGACTCCGCCTAACGTTACAGGAATGTATTTTGTATATATTCGTTTTGTGTAGGTTACCCGGTGTTTTAATAAGAAAGTGCAGTACATGCATACCAAGGTAATGTAAGTCTTTAAGAAATAGAACAAATATTCAAACTAAATGGAAAAGATAAATGTGTGGTAAATAAATAACTAGACAATTAAATTAAAAAAAGAAAGAGAAAAAAATGAATGAATTTTAAGTACTAATAACAGTGTATGTAAATAAAACCCCTGCAGTGCTATAACATTAAGATCAAGTCTTTGGTCCATATCGCTTGTCAACGAAAGTCAGAAAGTTTTCAAAAAAGATAATATGACAAAATTATATCTTTTCGTTAGAAAACTATTCTTTTCTGTTTGTTCGAAGAAATCATCGATTGGGATGCGGGGAACTTAGTTGGCAGTGTGAGGAAATGTGTGTCTTTCTTAAACAAATGCTATCAGGAGAGGCACTTATCCTACTATTTCTTTAAATCTAGAAATCTCTTTGCGGACAAACAAAAAGGTGAAACCGCGAGGACCCGTCTTTCTTCTGAAATATTTAACACACAGAAAAATGTCCTTCAATGTTATTTTTAAATACGAATGGCGTTACAAATATGAGAATGGTTATTTGTTATCACTGCGTCTCCTACTGCAGGGACAACGGCAAAGCAACGTTTTTGATATCGGTAAAACTGTTTTACACATTAAAAAGTTCCAATAAAACAAGTATACGCATGCTCGAAGTCTCAGTATGAATGTGACTATAGGAATTATGTTCCTTCAAACGAATGTTAAGAGTTTGATCAAAGTTGCAGAGGAAGTGGCGGATCAGCTGAAAGATGCGTTAATGGGAACTTTTCATCCAAAACAGAAATGTGGCATGTCTAGCTATTTTCTTTATAAGAGTAATCCGGAGTAAAACTAAATATCTCACTGTATCATAATAAGAAGTAAAATACCGTTTGCCGTAAAATGCAACTTTTTAAAACGTTAAGAACTTTAACTCCCAGGTCGTCCATCTGAATTTTTTTTAGACCGGAAGCTACATACCTGTAGCTAATAAACAATCATACAAGTCAGCTGATACAATGTTGCTTAAAATCTGAAACAAAGACTGGGGAACAAACAAGGACGAATTGACCTTTAAAGTCACAATTAAATATTATTTCCTTTGGAGAAAATATTTTCAGTCGGGGAAATCACAGTTTATGTTAATCATAAGACTTAGATTTCCTCCCGAAAAATCGACATTGATGGGGTATCCTTGAGGCAGTTCCTTCTCTGGTACAAGTTTTCCAAATGTATTTTCTTAATGTACAGCTATTACACGGAAAGAAATAATTTTCTCGAGGCAGTGCTCTCTGGTTGCAGGTTTCGTGCTTGATATGAGCAAATACAGCGATACTAACAAATAAGACTGCTCTGACTTTCATTTAAAAAATATTCCATTCATTTGATTTCATTTTATTCCTGAGTCGACCTTATGATTGACTTTATCATTGATGAGTGTTGAAGTCAAGTTGATTCAATTTCTTCATAAAACAAAGAAATTTGGTCTCTTCAATTTTTTGGATGTGTCATTTAAAAATGCACCAAGAAAGGAGAACAAGTTTTAAAAACCCTAGTTCAAGATCTCAAAATGATGATAATGTTTTATCAATACTCTTACTGATTTACGAGACAACTCAGTTTTACGACATTGCTGGATTCGTTTTGTTGCCTGTTCTCGGATTTATTATATATTCAACTTCTGTAGTGCTGTGCATCGTTCTGAGGGTGTTGGTCAAAAGCAAACCAAGATGCTACATTTGGCATTCGCTAGATATCACTCCGTCATCAACTTAGTTCTTGCAATTCTGTGGTTTTTGAGTTTTGGAACTTCAGTTTATTCCATTTTCTGCACGATTGTTGGCGTTCAATATGCCATAGAAAACTTGCCCACTAGACAAATACATATCGCTATTGGCGCATATTGCATCATTAAAGCATATTTCATGCTAATCCAAACTATCGTTTTGTCTGGTTTTTCCAAACTACGTCTCAAACGCACAAAACTTATTCAGGGTTTTGTTTTGATAATTTTGCTGACAAATACCCTGCTTGGATATTCAATATCTCGCACGTACAAAATTTAAAGTTGGTAAACTCTACTCACTGTTACTGGAATACGCCATTATCACCAAAACTCATTGTTCCCTTGCACACGATAATGCTTTCAATTGAACAGGAGTGCAATCTTTTATCAGTGTGTGTAATTTTAAGCTTGTTTCTCAGGTATACCTGGGGGACTTGTTTTTCCTGATCTGATGACATCCAGCACAAAGAGATATCGCATTGGAAGGAGGTTTGGAAACCTGGTAAAGGACTTGTTATTTTTCCTATCATATCTGATCTCCTTCATCTACGAACTCTTGTAATTTGTGAGATATAAAATTCTATACCGTACGCCTCAGAATGGGCAACAATGAAGTTGAATATTTTCTTAATTTGATTACTTTTTTCGACAACGATGTAGTTTACATCATATGTACATCTGGTGCTATTGTGTACGCGGCAATAGGAATATCTTTAGGACGCTTTGATAGAGGAACATTTTTTATAAAAACTACTCTATTTCTGATGGAGAACTACTATCAAACAATATTTATTCTTTATTTTAAGATTTTTAGAGGAGAATTTTATAAAAAAAAAAAAAAAAAAAAAGATTGCAGTTTGTATTGGTTTTCTTGCTAGTTTGGAACTTAAAGACATGACCTATGTTTCAATTTTTTAATTAATTCTGTATCCTACAGTGATGGAAATGAGATACTCGGGCTGCTAAACATACACTGTGCACCTTGATTTGTATATATCGATTCCAGTCTTGTATTTATTTATATCAATTTTACAAAAAAGAAAGATATGAACAATCTTCCAATTTTTTTTATATTAGCAGTCATTACTCATTAGGAAGGCATTCTAGTTCTTGTTTTTTAATTTTGCATGTAGAACATGTTCAAATAATATAATTTGATCACGTGCCGACCGAAAATATCACCTCATAATTTTCAAAGAATGATTCCTTATTACTTATATTTAGATAATTATCAGAAAATTGTACGATTAAATATTAGAATATTTACATATTTATGTATTAACATGTATATGTATTTTGCTCCAAGTTTTAACCATAAAAACTAAGACAATTAAATGAAGATATATTAATTTTCCTGATTTGATCTCTCATACTCGTTTGTAAAATTGTATTGTTTTATATGCCAGATTAATATTGTGTACTGATATACTGAGGGAAATTAGGCTGTTAAATTCCATTTGAATGTAATTCTTCAAAAGGGAAAAAATGCTTTGCGAAAGAAGTTTTGAAAATCGACTCAAAAAATGACAATGACGATTATCTTTTGCCAATAATTATAACTACAAGGGTAATTGCTACAGCAGTTATGTTTATTTTTTTGTACGAGACACTCTACTGAATCGGATTTATTGTTTTCTGTTCTCGGGTTTGTTATGAAATTGACATCTATAATCTTTTGCATTATTTGGAAGGTGTTGGTCAAAAGCAAACTGAGATGTTATTTGTTGTCAAAGGCTAACTATCCCTCCGCCATCGACTTAGTATTGACATTTTTATGGATTTTAAGTCTTGAAACTTCAGTATATTCCATTTTTAGCACAATTTTGAGTGTTCAATGTGCCGAAGAAGACTTGCACGGTAGAAAAATCGCATATCGCTATTGGCGCATATCGAATCATCCAGGAAGCTTTTATACTTGTCCAAAATCCGGTTTTGTGTGATTTTTCAAAACTTTAACTCAAACTAACAAAAGTTATTCAGTGTTTTGTTGTAGGTATTTTATTGAGAATTGCAATTACATGGATATATCTAATATTGCAAATATACCAAATTAAACATCGGTTAACTTAAGTTACTGTCATATATCTACAAAAATAATTAATCCCTTGCCTACTGTAATGCTTTCAATTGAGCAGGAATATGGTTTCCTATCAGTGTGTTTGATACCAAATTTGTTTCTCAGTAAACACTGGAGTACGTGTTTCTTTTCATCGCGTGACTTTACCCACAAGAACTTCTCTTTATGTCGATCATTGAAACCAAATAGAGGATTTATCATTTTTTAAATCAATTCTTTCCTCCTCCATCTACCATGTTTCATTATTTTTGTAATAAGAGAATCAATACTAAATACACCGAATAGGGCAATCATGATAAAAAAATACTATCTCACTTTTTTATAATATTCTATGTATTTTATATACTGCGCCGAATGGATCAAATTTTTTTTAACAAAGAGGTTCAATCTGATTACTATTTTCACAACGATGCAGTTTACATTTTGTGTTCATCTGGTGCCATCGGGTACGCGACAATAGGAAAGTATTTAGCGATAATGATAAAAAACATTAAATTTTCTGAAAATTGTTTGCGGATGGGTTGTACCACTGATTTTTTTTTCAGTATATAAATTTCGGAGGGGGGGGGGCTATAGTCCTCATTCCGGTTTGTCAGTTATTCTGTCCCCTTCGTTATCCAGTCTTAGTTTCGCTTTGGTTTGGCGAATTAATTTCAAACTTTATGTGTAGCTTAAAAACGATGTCCTACAGTTAAATTATAAGTTGTTTTACTTTTGATCAACAGGCATATTTACGTACTTGTTTTTAAATCTGACTCTTATGATCGGGTTAGATTAGTTATTTAGTGATTCAATAGATAAAGGTAAAAAAAAAAGAGAAGACGGGACTTTTGGCGGAGATCGTATTGTACCATTCATTCAACACAGCAATTAGTATTCATCGAGTTCGACTTGCGTTCCATTTTTATCCCTTGGTTTTAAAGTTATTAATTTTTAAAAATATTTCGTATTTATGATCTGATTAGAGCTGCGCTGGTGCATTTATTTACCCAAATGAACATGACAAAATTAATTTTAAACAACTCAGTTTTCATTACTAATCAGGTTTGTTCTTTAGAAAAAATCTTGAACCAAGTTTTCTCCACGCATGTTTAGAAAATAATACGACAATTTTTCAATTTAATTTTTTTTATGGGGGGGGGGGGGGGGGGGGGGGTGCCGGTAAAGGACACGGTTTGCTTGTTTAATGCTCTCAGAATGTGTAATAATAGTTTATACATATTGATATGAAATGAATGTTTCCAATTACACTGTACATTGCTTCCATCATTTTGGCCCGTGTTGTTTAAAACAATTCTGAATGCATTTACGTGTAATTCAACCGATCATTTTTGAAAAAAAAAATTCTGGATCCCCGACTGATGCGTCATCCTCCTTGAAATTTAGAATTACATGTACGTTGACCATATATAAACATTAATTAAATCGGCTATGTTTTGTGACGATAACATTTTTTTATCAATGTATTTGGAGGATATTTAACAAATAACAGCCTATTTTTTGGTTTTTGCACTGATTATTTGAGAGAATTTGCCGCCATCTGCTATGCATTCCCCACATCACACACACTTTCTTTATATGGTGTTCTGTGTGTGTATGGCGACAAAGTGGTAATTTTGCACCATTCACCCCCTTGTAGCTTTACCCTGATAAAATTTTATCCGGCTAAGTGTAATGTAGTAGGATATTAAGAACACAGTGCTTATTCACATCTTTAGAGAGTTACTTGCATACAAAGTACACATTTGTATGATTTTAATGTAACTGGCAATTTTGCCGGGGGTGGTGGGGGGGGGGGGGGGGGACTACAGAGAAATTCAGCTTGGATGTAATACATATGCCTGTCAATACCTTCTACTCTTTTTTGTTGATATATCAATGAATGAATTATAACAAACTACAACAATATATTTTGACAAATTCATGCAATCAAATTTTTAAAGTTCTTAAAGTTTTTACTGTTCTCTACACATGAAATTGGCAATGTGAACAAATCGGCACTCTACCTACCTTTGATCGTATAGAATATGTATCCTTCTATATTGAAAACAATGCCAAATGTTTGACTCATAATTAGCTGTTTACTTAGGAAAAGGATCCTAACTTTATGAAAATTTTCGTATTAATTATATTTATATATTATATATGATAATATCTCAATGATTAGTTTATAATTATATTGTATGATTGTATACATAAAAACGTAAAGAAATGCTTATATTCATTGGTGAGACCGGATTGATAATTTATATTTAGATTAAAACTATATTAGATACTAATCTTCGTGCTCGGATCTAGGGGGGGGGGGGTGGGGACCCCCCCCCCCCCCCCGAAAAAAAGTAAATTAATCTAAAATTATAAAAAAAATAAAAAAGAGAGGGGGCCCCCCCCCCCCCCCCCCCAACGAAAAAAAATGGATCCGCTTATGAAGCTCTCTACCAACCATTACCACATTTTCACACAACGGGGGTGAATAAACCCCCGGGTTTAAACTATTGATGGTGAAATATCCCAGGGTTTAAACGTATCAGGTGGGAATGCACACAGGGCGAACAAAATCACTTAGATCCGCGAAACACTTTGCGTTATTACTGGTCTAATTATATATTCAACATAAAAATAAATACAAATAATTATTTTGTTAGGGGGAACATAGCAATTAATTGTATATGAGAGCATGTACGGATGATCTTTATTTAGAACAGTTTGATGTCTCTAGGATACAGGTTTTCAGATCATTGATTTGATTAGTTAATTTAGATATTGAATCTCGCATTTTGAATCTTGAATCTCGAATGAGCCTTCTGGGCGTTCGTAATAAACACAATGAAATACACGATATTTATAATGGAGAACTACTGTCATCCCATATTCATTCTTTATATGAAAACATATTTTGGAAAATGTAAAAAATAAATTGCAGTTTGTATTATTTTTTTGCTATTTTCAAACTTAACGACTTGGTTTGTGTTTCAATTCTGAATATACATGTATTCTATATCCTATAGTAATAGTGATAAGATACTTGGGCCTCTGCACCCAGCTACTAAACATCATAGAGGTTTCCTATCCTTAAACAATTGAAATCCAAATTGTTAAAAGTAATATCAATTGGATTATTTCACATTACGGCATTAATCAAAATAGTTTTTGTAAAATATTAAGTGTGATGCGATGCAAATAATAAACTCGGTTGAGAAGATTATTTTTTATCAAATTGCATAACCTTACAAGTATATCTAACCACATTCTGAAACATGGAGCAAAGAAGAATGATTTTTATGGTTTTAGTGCCAAGCCTAATTTGTCGTTTTAAAGTGAAACGAAACGTTGTATTGATTGGTTTTGAGAAGGTGCATATAAAAAACAACTTTAACGGTGAATATCTCGCTAATTAAGTAAAAATTTAGTTTTTACACTTGTTTTTTTTTGGCGCGATTTAAACCCAAATTTAGTTTTGATTTCCAGGATAAATATTAAAAATAAAGTTTTTGTATTTGATCTCGTTCAATTACACCCTTTTCTGAGTAAAGCTGCGTTGTAAAGCAAAGTATCCGGTTGAACTAGACTAGACATTCATAATACATGAATTGTAGCTCCGCAGAAACGCACAATTACTTTTTTATTATCGCATCATATAACTGACTGCCTTCTAACGCCGGTAAAAATAAGTTACTAAAGGCATGATAGGAATGAAATCCTTTTTCTTAGGCAACTATTTCATTTATTTTTTTAAAGCATATAGTAAGAAATGTTGATAGTTTTAGAGACGGAAACTTCTATAAAGTGAGATAGACATACAAATGGTAAACTTTTCAAACAAAATATTGCAATGATGTTTGATACTGATAAGTTATATATAAATCAAAAATAACAGGCGAATAATTCATCTGTTTGGAGATACAAAAAAATCACTATAAACTACGTAATTTTTGTAAGAATAACAATTGTTGTACATTTTTTTAAAACGCAAATTCATTGAACATTAACATAAATAGTGCCTTTTGCAATACTCAAAATACTTCGATATTTTAAGAATCATCATTGGTATGTCATGATTCATTGTTGTGAGTTGTTTTTACGTTTTTCCTATGATGTTTTGATAAACATTTTGCTCACTTAAGTAAGTAAGAGATATTTTCATTTGCTTTAAAGTTTTTTCTCTTTCAAGACTTTTATGAATGTAAATTCAAAAGACCTTAGAATGAATTTGAGCTAAGAATATTAAAATACGTACATTTAAGCGACATTAGTTTTTAAGTACTTGGAAACATTTTTCAAAAGGTTCATCAAATGCAATGCAGACGTGAAATGTTCTAAAAACTTGCTTTTTCCTTGATTGAATATCTTTAATTTACCTTAACGTCTTTCGAGAAAGATATTGATAGTTACTTAAACAACACATAATATCACGAGGATTAAAAAACTTTTACAACAAAAAGATAATATATATACAGGTATAACATAAGCAAAAAAAATTATACTTCTACATATTTAGAAGTAAAGCACCACGTCCAGAATCTGAGGCTTGAAACTTTTTTTAATTGTTGGTGTAAAACATTATTTAACTTTCAACCCTTAAATTTCAAATTTACAGCTTGCAAAAACGGTAAAGAGACACAAAAGATTGAAACCTATAGAAACACACTAGGGAAAATATGGCCTGCCTAGCAGTCGGCCATTCTTTTCGAAAACCAACTATATCGTCATCACTCGTTGATATCATAAAGGCTTGGACATTATTAAAGGCCCATAAAATTAAATTTCCTATCACTAAGCTCAGAAGAACCCCGTAAACCCTTCTGTACTGAGAGGAAGGTAAACGTTTCAGGATCATAATAAAAACTGTTTGGTAGAAAACTTGAAGAATTAGTAGTACACTTTTGATGATTCGAAAATTGGGAGCGCCCGAATGCACTGAATAGATAATGAGTGTGACATCGTTGGCAAACTGTCCACAAGAAGAGACCAGGAACAGAATATCGTTGCTCAGAATGTTCCCAATAATCCTGGAGTCATTGATGGAACCCATTTCTGTCTTAATAACATGAAATCCTCGAAATATCAAACAGATTAAGACAAACACGGGCATTGTAGCACAATATTCCCATTCTATTTGCAGAAATGTAGTGTCTTTAAAATGTCTCATAAAAGATACTATTGTCGCTGGCATGAAGATCAAGACAGAAAATACAGATATAAGAATTATCTTCTTTGTAGGTAATGGACAGGATCCAAATATAAACTCAGCCTTTTTATCACCATATGAAACTCTCTCAGGATGTGGTTGTCTCAAGAAGTCATAACTAGGAAACATGGTTGCAAGGATACATATACACAGCAAACTGTACTCCTGTTGAACTGGTATTAAAATTCCATTCATTGGTTGAAGAATGTCGGACCTAATGCTTGAATTCCAGTAACACATTTCTATATCTGTTGCACGCACAGTCAAGTTGGCTGGAAGTTTTGAAGTGTATCCATACATGAGTCGAAACAACGTAAAAAACCACATGGATACATTGGTTAAAATTATTGTTGATATCAAATAGTAAATGGCGATTTTACGTTGTAGCCGTTTGTCCGAAATTTTTGCAATAACTACAAACTGCAAAAATGCAAACGTTGCTTCTGCAACACGTCCAAAACTGCTTATTAAATAATTTCTACTATTTTGTAGGTGGTACACCTCAAAGTAGCACTGTAAGTCAATGATTATGTTTATCAATTCATATACAACGATACCGATCGCAAACAGAAACAAAAACACGTTTAGCATTTTTGACACGGGGTCTCTTATTTCCACGGCATCCATATATTCGGATGGTTTGTATTTCACTATGAGAAGAAGACTAACTAAGGAAGCTATGGAAAAAAGTGTCAAAACGTAAATTACCAAGAGGACTTTTGGGTAGCCGTTAGTGAAATACCATGAATAGGGATTTTGGCTCTCCCAAAAATAAGAAAATGTTATACCAATCAATGTTGTTGCCACAATTATAGATGAAATACTGCCATCTCCTTTAAGTCTTCTTTGCATTAAGCTTCCATCGAGACGGGTTCCGACAGCAAACATGGACATGGCTGCTTGCCGTAGCGCACCAAGCTTCTTCATGGTTATTATTTTAACGTACTTTACAAATATATTTTGCCCTTTGTTTTGCAATGACACACAACATATATTTGTCCTGTTAAAATTGTTATCCTATTATTTTGCAAGTTTGTAATGAGTAGTAGGATCTCCTCTTCTTGTTGGATGAGTTTCTGTGATAATGTGACGTTAATGAAATCGTTATTGTTTTTATCCACTTAAAACTTCCATAAAGGATATGCCGGACCCTTTGTTACTAAGAATAAATTCATATCTAGTATTTGTTGAATTATGGAGAGGAAACAGCCCCTTAAAATATTTATCCTTAGCATTTTAATTGGAATTTTGTATTAAAATTTAAACTGAATTACGGAAACGTGACCACTAAGGAAATTATAAGACGATTTGGTTATGAATGCGGAAATAGTCATTGCAATTTTGAGCCACAAGAAATAAAAGGTTTACATTTATCTATCAAATAAGGAATCATTCTTTGGATATTATGACATGATAAAATGCTTGGGGCGTGATCAAATCCAGTAAAGCCCAAATAATTATAAATACGGAAGTATTTGTTGCAATGTTACGACACAACGAATGTAAGAATAAAAAGGGTTACTCACGAGTAATACTGCGTATATATGAAACGTTTTATCTCATTTCAAACAGTTTTAATTAACCTTAGCACATTTAAGGAGTATTTAAATTATTATTGATGAATTTTATATTTTTGTACAGTTCTCCGTGGTGAAAGCTGATTTTGAGAAAGAGAGAGAGAGAGAGAGAAAGAGAGAGAGAGAGAGAGAGAGAGAGAGAGAGAGAGAGAGAGAGAGATACAGGCAGCGTATAAACCATACGACGGTTGTTCGGAATTTATTGAGACAGAACAAATATTTTCCTTTCTAAGTGACAAATATTGGTGAAAATTGGCACAAACATTGAAGAAACCCAAACAAATAATTGAATTAAGGAATATTAAAAAATATTTCATATTTTATTTACGATGGTAAATAAACAAGTTGGTGGTCGGGGCGCAGGCACAAACTCGGAGAATAAAAAACTGAAACAGTTACTTACTAAGTGTCGGTAGACCAACAATTAACAGTAAAGGAAATCAAATTATATATGTTCATTTTTCTATTTATTGTGACTTACTTGTTTGTAAGTTTCGCTAGTGTTCGAATTAAAATATGGTGATAGTACAAAACTATTTACCAGGCAATAAAAAACTGACCACGACAGTTTATTGAATTTTGACGTCAAGGCGGCACAGCGAATATAAATCAAATTGGTTGGAATCACGGAATAAGACATTTACATGGCAAGCAATTGCTTAAACAAAAACTTAATATAAATGAGTCGAGAGCTTCATTTTATCGGATTTTTTTACTTATTGTTTAGCAAGAATTAAAACAAAGGGACTGAATATCTACTACTTTTTACACAAAAAGCTGATGTCAACAGTTCTTAAATAGGTACAGAATGACTGTAAGAGACGTTTCGCAGAAAGTTGAACTTTCGGAAGAAATAACTCGATTTTTTCACCAAAAAAAATCAAGAATGGAGAAAATATATAAATGTTGATATCTTTAAAATGAAAAATAATAGATGAGAAATGAAGAATAATTCATGTTTTCCGTTTGTTTGTGAAGCGTTTAAAACATAGGAGCAAGGAAACGCATAAAAATGATGTCGCGATGAGTTTGGGGTTGCCCCGGTTCACTGGACGTACGCAAGTTTGTGAGCATACCAGAAATGATCTAATGATGTTATTGACTGGATTTTTTTCACATTAATAAATGGTATCCTAATTTACTTTTTAGTGAAATTTCAATGGTTTATCTTTTTTTTTCTCAAGGGAGTAAGAGCAAATGTATCAATAATTTCCGAAAAACCATCGTAATATTCTTAACTGAGGACAATTGAAATGATAGAAAAACAATTACGAATGAAATTTAATTAGGTACAGAAAACAACATTTTTAAAATGAATTTTCAGATGAATGGTGTATGAACATTGATTAAAGAATTTCCACTTGCGTACAAGTGTGATAAAAATGAAGTTTGAATGTAAAAAGGAAATATCTTTAGTAGGTTGATGATGTTTTGATGCCTCTTTATGAACACCATATGGAAGAAAAAAATGAGCAAGGTAAATCATTTTGTCTAGAAGTGTTAAACAAAAACAATTCCCAGTATACTGAGTAATCGAAAAATATATTAATCTCAGATTTTAATAAACCTCTGCAATTACACTGATGTAATTCTGTGTGATTTCACATAGTTTACACAGGTTTTACTCCACATAAACAGATAGTGTTCTTTAGAGAATATAGAATGAAAGATTTATTATTATTTTTGGAGCAAGAAAACGTTCAAACTTCATTTTTTATATTTTAGAAAGCCATCTACTCTTGCGCTCATCATAAAACCTGTTTGTGTACTTAAACCGTCTTAAGAAGAAAATTTAATTGGCCGCTGTAATGAAGAAAACTCATTAAGGTGGACAATTATGAAGGATCCATGTTTCGGTTTTATCTCACTTTCTGGATCTTGCTTTACAAATAATTTTGCAACATACTTTGTCTAGAGTTATGACAGTTCCAAAAAAGAAAGAAAAATTGGCCAAAAGCCCGATTGGCAATGTTTTTTGAGACTATCAAGAAAATGTTTCAATGTAACAGGTGTATACCAATCACTTGCGAAATTCCGACAAGTAGATATCACAGTTATCCATCAATACCTATTTCTACAAGTATCATGACTGCTTGTTTATCTATTTGTTTATTTAATTCTACAAACAGGAAGAAAATATATATTAATTCTTCCTTATCAAATCTGATTATAAAAAACCTTAATAAAATTACCTTGTTGATAATTCAGTTGTTGTGTAATATGCTTTTGTTACATAAAACAAAATACATGTACCTTAACTTGATTTTGTCCAGAGCACGAGTTTTTTTCTAATCAGGGATATCCTTCTTAAAATCCACACCGTAAAGTGCAATCAATTGTCATTGCATCGGTGTTTCAAATACAATTGAACCTCGGATAATATAGTTTGAAACATTCATATATCTTCACAAGGCGTGTCAAGTCCCAGATAATTGAAGTTTGAGGAAACAAATGTTTTGTCCTGTCTGTATGCAAAACATAGCTTTTTCGTTTCAACGTTTGAACCGCAGTAAAAGAATTTTTATATTTTAGGCATATCCATGTTTGTACAAACGCACCCTTTCCAAAGTTAATGCATTTATTAAAATTTAGATTTAGTTTGCTCTATCCCTTTTAATTTTACAATTTACAACGCGGAGAAGATTGCATATAGGTCATTGTCATTTTTTAATTTGAAGTATTTGTAGTTAATAAACATATTTTCTATTTTAAAATGTGTCGTTTAATTTTGACAAATTCATTTTATGAAAGCATACGACGATGTTCTAAGTAAATGACACCATTTATTCTCACATTTTCTAATTATATGTTAACATTGGCATAGTTTAGTGGCGTTAGAACAAAAAGATAATCAAATGGAGGTTTAAACTTTTATTTGAAAGTATATACATGTTTGATAAACTTTGTCACTGTTGATTATGTCATAAGTAAATGATAGAAAATAAATATTGTTTACGTATTATTTTCCTATATGGCACTATCTCAATAATTGTGTAATATCTAGAGGAACTTATTGATGGATATATTTAATCAGTTAAGGGGGATGTGCGGCCATTTTGTACATTTGAGAATAAAAATGTAAACATTTCTTGAACTGGCTTTTTCCTGCCCAAAACAGACTAAAGATCTTGTCAAAAGATAAAAAGACTAGCTGATGAGACAGAAAAGTTCGGACGATCGAATAAACTTGTTTGTAGCGTGGCAGTGGTGCTTCACTTTCCCTAATCTGGTCCTGGTCACTGTGATTCTGGTGGCTTTCCACGTCCTCCGGAAAGTAGACGCAGCCGAATCAATGAAAGAGAGAGTACCTGATGAATAATGACACCTTTTACATTGTGTCTTCTGTTGGAGTTTTCTTCTTGCACAGTTTTGGTCTTGTACATGTATATTCACTAGCGATGAACGAACCAGGAGTCAGCACTGCTCGCTTCGTTGTGTTGATGATACAAACTCACTACCAGACCATTTTTATAATATCTCTCAAAACAAAGGGTCTCATAGGGATTAACAAGCTTCAACGTGTGTTGTTGTTTTTATTATTTCCAAACCTTCTTTGTTGGATATTCGACGATATTTTTCCGCATTTTGATTATTCATACGAGAGAGCCGATGGTCCAGCATGGTCGTCCTTTAAAAAGATAACCTTACCTCTTGCCAGTTTCTACCGATTTCAGTGTTTTGTTTTTCTGTATCGTTTGTGGAAATTTGGGAATATGACTTTAAGATAAACATTTGTTCTTACTAGGGTTTTCGTCAATTTTAATTCACAAAATACGGATGTGAATAAAATAACCAAATGTACGTTTATTATTTTCTGCGTCGTGGAGGAGAGCGGAAGATATGTGTATTAAAATCTAATGAAATGTAGGGCTACAAGTCTTGACGAGGGGTGTTCGATTAGCACAAGAAACCAGCTCAGGTCAACTTTTCTCAAAAAAAAGGCATCAAGTTTCCATGAATTCAAATTTTTAAAAGGTTAAATAATCATACATGCATATATATTGTTTTGTATTTGTTTAAGATTAACATACTTCTTTTGCAACGTCACCGCATTATTCTGGAGACTGTGTGTACATTTATGCGATATTGACACTGTATTGAGTGAATTTGACAAGATCTAAAATGAGATTTTATATTGTAAATGTGTAATTTGTAACCATTTTTTAAATTTAAAAACAAACAATTCTACAGAGAACTTCAAAACAGTCCAATAAACATTTTTGACAGTGGAAATGAAGAGTTCAGAACTTGTCACTGTATTGATTCCTTAAAAACTTAAGACTCATGCCTTTTATTGTTTTTAATCAAAAGTATAAATTTTATATTATTCTTTAGTAATTATTCTAAGGTCTTCCTTACCTGTTCTAGACACAAGATCTCCACTTCCTGAAATACCAGTTCTCCAAAAGTAAGGGCAAAATGTGCATTTACATCTTATCATCTTATCTTGGTGACTGTTCACCAGATCATCGGGAGTTCTAGCTTTAACCAAATTCATGGGACTATGCCCCTTTATCACCACTGTTCCTTATCTTTTGAATTTCAAATTTTAAACTGTTTATGGCAGACTTTCCTTGAATTTCTCTGAAGTTATGAAAAGTCATAAAGACATTGTATTATTTTGCATAGTGCACCATGTAATTAGAAATGGTGTATAAACTTTTGATGTACTGTTGAGTACACACGTTCCTGGGGCATCTCTCTAGATTATAACTTGTTCTTGGCTTTTGACCTTGTCTATACATTGGGAACAAGGGCAATGATTATATTCCATTCTTTCATCTACAATGTAGCTTGCAACCATTTCTAGTAACTGAGAAATTCAAGATAGTTATTATTCTACAATGCTATAAATAATAAATAATGGTATACAATTATGAAGATGCAGGGTTTATAATTTTTTTTCAATGATTGCAACAACTATGAGTACCGGTAGTATGAAAAACAAAAATATTTCATTGATTAACATCTTATTAATATTGTGTATGTATTGGGTAAAAAGTGTACAAAATGTAGCATTATTGATTAGTATGTTACACAGATATTAGAGTCAGTGCACATTTTACTTCCGTTGACTCCTCTCCAGATTTAGTTATGTCATACAGTTTACCAGTTTTAATGATCAATCTAGGAGGACATATCTTATCACTGTAACAGTTGCAGTTATTCAATTTCCTTGAGATAGAAGATAGAATTAATACTCAGTCAATATAAATCTTCTATCATACAACCATAGACCATGCAGTAGTAAAATGTTTACCAGAGGCGTGTTTAGCAGAGCGAGTGCTTGCGAGCGCTCGCCAAAGTTTGTGTTGCAGGTATAGGGAATTTTAGTGAGAGCTCGCGATCACCCGCTCTGCTGAACTCGCCTCAGATCAATGTTATGCACATTATGCATCTTATGGAGAATATTACAAGTTCGAAAAAAAAATATGCTAATGTTTAGTAACCATCAGGCTTTATTATGTATATGGAAAAGTTTGACACAGATTATTTGGATTGTTTCCATCTTCTGTTAAGAATGCATACCCTATGATCACTATCCCTCAGACATGGTTGGCAGAGTTACCCACATAAGTTTTGTCGTTTTGACTGTTGGTTGTTGTGTTGTAGTTTCTGTTGTTTTGGTGGTTGTTGGCTGTTGTGACATTGACAGCCAGGAAGCAGACGAGACTAGAGGCTTTGTTGTGGTAATGCCAGTTACAGGAGCTGCTGTAATCATGGGTTTCTGTGGTGTAGTTGGAAAAGGTGTGACCAAATGGTGTGAAAAGTTAAAGCTACCACAGTTATGCATACATTGATGGTACATCAGTTTACACTGGTGAAAAACAGTGCTGTCAGAGGAGGATTTTCCACAATTTAAAAGCTGTTTCAAGCAATGGTCATCACATTCCACAACAACAAGAATGTGACCAAGGGATGGGTCTGTAAATGCATGTTGTGTTGTGTTGACTCTCATACACCTATGTTCACATTGATTGTAGGTGTAAGTACAAAGGGTGTGTTCATGTGAGCTGGTGGCTTGCCCTCCACACTTTAGAAGGTCGTTCACACACTGTTGTTCACATTCCAATACAGTAAGCACATGAGAAATGGCAAAATTGGATGAAGCATTGTTGCTTGCATATTGTGTTGTATAATTAAATCCGTGACAACCATCTAAACATTGATAATACATTCTAGAACATTTATTGTGTTCATGTGAGTCTGTTGCCAGTTTACTACACTGAACCAATCCTTCGCCACATGTGGTGTAACACTGAACCAAATTGGGTAGGACAGAGGAAGCATCAGCGATGGCGTGCTGCGTTGTATTATAACTGATATCTTTGCAGTATCGTTGGCAGTGGTTGTAATAGTCCGAGCAGAGATGCCGAGTGTGAGTAGTGGAGGCCACTTTTCTGCAATCTTTCTGTAGATCTCCACAATGGGCTTCGCAATCGGCTTTAGCAAGAGCAACTCCATATAAAGTATTTCTCATTTCTCTGTTTAATGTAGCCAGTGTAAGACTCCAATAGCAACATTGTATTGTCAGTGAAATGGAGAAAAGAGTTGACAAAAACATCTGAAAAAATTGTTTTTTTTTTAAAGCAAAATTACTATGATTCTGAATTCTTCTGTAGGGGGGGGGCTATTTTTTTTTTGTCAAATTTTGTATTTTGTAATATCATCTCAACCTGAAAATATTTAAATTGCAAAAATTGGTTTATTATCATCAGTTTAAAAACAAAAAAAAAAAACAAACAAATAAAAAAAATAAAAAAATAGAATTGCCAAAAAATAGAATTGCAAAAAATAAATGTACCTGTTGTGAAATCAAATACTTTATAGTCATCAACTAAAAAAATTGCCCCCCAAAAAAATTGGTTGAAATTAATGAGCTTATTTTGGAATCAAAATACAAACTCCTCTGGTAATTTTGGATCCACAGAAAAATAATTTTTTTCGAAAGAAAATGATACCATATGATAACAAATTCATTAAAAAAAATGAGCATTTATAAAACATTCTAAACATACCTCGACTTAAAATGGCTGACCAGTGAGAATTGATAGTAGACAACCAGAAGCTTATCACTGGTTTGTCACTAATTGTATAACAGCCTATAGATTCAGCCTATAGATTCATTGCCATTGATAAGATTTTGGATGTCAGAACAATACATACCGTAAATCTGGAAATTTTTACGTCGATTTATTTTTGCGAATTCGAGTCATAAAGCTATAGATTAATTTTTACGTTTTAAATTTTTGCGAATTGTCATCGGCGCTAAAAATAAAAAGCACTCAAATATTAAATGTCAACATACTGACATGCACAATGTTAGCTAACCTTCGGACATCGTATATTACCGCCGCCTCTAATTTTCTCACGAATCGTATATGTTTACTAACTTCATATAGTAGCATGTGAGAGTTGATGTCTGCAATTTATATCTTGCTCAAATTACCGATATATACAATAACAGCAGCAAATGCAACAAAACTACCTAAAGGGGTATCTTGATACGGATTTATAGCGAGATAATTATTCCAATTAGCAGTTCACACCTTCACATGCGACGGTTTGTGCACACCACACAAGTATCGGAGGGTCACGTGTCAAACACAGGTGATGTTTTCCTGTGTCAAGCGAGCGAGAATGAGAAGAAAATGGCGGCATTCAGCGAGAAATTCAAAATACTGTACAAATTTTCGTATTCCGTGAATTTTGGTGTCCCGCCGGTACGCTGTGAATGAGGTAAAAAAAAATTACGCTACATTCTGCGTAACGCATACATATCATATCTATGAATAAATCACGCATGCATGCAGTGTTATCAGTATACATGTACACTTAAGATAGACATGAGGCTGCCAGTCAACCGAAGATACCGATTTTGAGTGAAGTCCTTCTCCACACGCTGGTTATAGCTTGGGGGTAATTACCTGGTTATATAAACAGGTTTTTTTAAATGACCACTACTTACGGACACCTGTTCATATAGTAAGGAGAAGAGACCAGCCTTCGGCAAAATTTTTATTACTTTTTTTTTTGTTGTTGATTAATTTTTAGGAAAAAATTTTTTGCGAATGCAGAGCACGCGCAAATTAGCTAAAAATTTATCTACGGTAAAAATTTCCAGATTTACGGTATGTATAAAATTACATGACGTCTTTGTATCTGATGATGTCTTAATTTTTAATTCAATGCAATAAATTGCTTACTGTGCCTCAAGGTAAATTTTTTTAAATTATTTTAAATGATAGTCATTTAGTTGATTTGGGTCTTTTTAAGGGACTGTGAGCTAGCTGTAAATTTTTTAACCAAAGGATATATAGGAGCAAGTCCCGAGATACACCCTAAAATAAATGAATTTTATCCTTAATTGATATATTTTTTTCCATTTGAAAAAGATTTGTCATAAAATTCTAATAATATATATAAAAACCAATTTCAATTATTTACATTCTTGATACAGGATAGTGTCTGAAGAAACTCCTAGTGTTTCAGTTTGTCAAATTTTATTGTACAGAATATGCAAGTAAGTCTTGATAATTGCAATGTTCCGTCAAATTTCATGGATGAACTTGAATGAAATTTAATCTCAAATCATTTTTTTAAAGTCACCCAATGGATAATCTGAGCAGACTGTGTTGTATTAAACGGCCTTGTTGTAGTGATTGCAGGGGCATTGGTGGCCTTTGGTGTAGTAGTTTGGGTTGTATTTGTGGCTCCTTTAGATGTAGACTTGGGAGTACTATTAAGCAGTGGCAGGAATGTGGCCTCTTGACACTGATCTAAGCATTGACCATAAGTAACACCACACTGTAATCTAAAGGTGTATGAGTGAGGGTCCGTCTGGATGCACTGCACCATCTTGTCGCTACAGTGAACGTTGCAGTCTGCTAGGGCGTTAGCATGGTTGACATAGTCAGTGTAAGGGTCCCCCTCTGTGTCAGCAAAAATTACATAGAAAGTGGTCAGCATTGAGAGGTACACTACTGAAATAGGAAGCATCTGAAATAAAAAAAAAATGAACAAGTGATGTTCAAAGTTACTTATATAGAAGCTTCTATAAACATTAAGATTTTACCACGCAGTATCTTAATCGTATCAATACTTTCATGCCATATTTTTGTATTAATTTCTATGGATCAACTTTCTTACCATGCAATTGTCAGTTCTTAAGCAAAAGAAAAAGAAAAGAATTCCTATCAAGAACTTTTATTTCCAATATATACAGACAAGCATGCAATGAAAAATATTAAATTTTTTTTTTTTTAAATAATGGATTTCTGTCACTCTTTCAAAAAAAATGTTCTTCATCTTTGAAGTGTTGAATATAGAAAAGTTGTTAAAGCTCTTTAGTGTTTGTTGACTCGTCTTGGGAGTGTGACCCAGGTAAGAATTGTGGATCTACCAGAAGCATGATGCGGAGCAGTAGTTTTTGCAGTTGAAGCAACACTGGGAGGGTAGCTTGTCGTAGATGGGGCATCAGTGATTACTGGTTTTATTGTTGAAGTAAAAGTACTAGAAGGTTTCAAGGTGGTTGTTGGTTGTGTTTGGGGTGATTTCTGGGTAAAAAGATGTTGTAGATGGGTAGATTGTAGAGTGGGGGCATCAGTGACCACATTCTGTGGCACACTGGGATTTACAGTACAGGAGGAAACACAAGAATAATATACAGTCAAACATTGCTGACTGAGAGAGTAGCATTGTGGTATAGGCAGTGCTCTAGTTCAATGTTACAGTGGGAATCACATTTAGCAATTTCTGCAGCATGAAGCACAGCAGCATTGACAGCAGTAGGAGCATTGGTGAAGGAATTTTCAGTGCAGGAATATGCGCAAGGATAGTAGATGTCCAGGCAGTGCAGGCGATTGACAGATGTTGGATCTCTTAAAATACAATTCTGTAGTTCTGTACTTCATTGTGTCTCACAATGTACAAGGTCATTTGCAGCATAGGCGATGCTCAGAGCTGCCATAAAGGATAAAAGAAAGACAGGCCCAATGAGCATCTGAAAACAAGAAAGATGGGCATTTTCATGAGGGCATTAAGAAGATACATTGCAAGTTTGACTATTCATCTTCTTTGAAATACTTTTAATTGCAGCTTTGAATAGGTGAAAATTTGGTTTTTCTCTTCATTGATTTAGACAACATAGAAACTATATAGCATGACATAGCTATGTAAATGGTGTAGATAAATTTAATGAATTATACAATAGAATAAGTTATTAAGTATTTTAAGGGAACCAGTATTTCACTTATCTCTTTAACAAGTTAGACATTACTAATATTACCTTGGAGGAGGTAGATGTAATGAACTCTTAACTTTGAATAATCCTCGTCATTATGGAGCATGGATAATCTAAATTTTCCTTCATTCTATCATGATGATTTTGAACTTGATTCTGATTATACATGTGGACCAGATAAGGCCTGATCTATCAGTACATGTACCAGCAGACATAGTAGTTGACCAAATGTGACTGAATTAATTTTCAACATTTTTTTCTATTTTCTCAAATATATAGCTATCACTTGTAAATATATAGATTTTAGAAAATGAATAAGCAGATTTTTAGTCTGCTTTAATAGTGTTTTATCAAACAGATATAGTTGACCTACCTTTACAGTGTCAGCATTGTCGCCGGGTGTCTTTGCGGCTCCAAAATAATAACTCTCAGTAAATTTACAAGGCTTTTATTCAGGTGATAATTGACAAATAGATTCCAACTTTTCCATATACTTCAAGTAAAAGGTACAAAAAGGGATCTGAAATATAAATGAAATGATAAATACACAGATAACATTATTTTACTCATACTTGCATTTTACTGCACATTACTTAACTCAATACATTTTCCTGTATTTACACTTATATTTGCACATTTTGCTGTACATAACTTTACTACTTCACTACATATAATTTACTTTAAAACAATCATTAGACTCGTACACGTACTTCACTTTCATATACTTGTGTACTACATAAATACATTTATTTTACGGCAACTACTAGGCGCCTTACTCTGAAATACATACAACATATGTTTACATTACCACAATACACATACTTTTACTTTATACTAAATAGTTTTCATATGAGCAAATACTTATTATCCCATTTTACTTCCAAATACTTCTAAATTACGCACGGAAAATATAAACAGGGTTATCTGGCCATTTTAGGAATAAATACGGCGTTAAATCCGTCGCAATAAAATAATAAAAACAAACTTACCCAGAATAGTTGGACTCTGGTCAGTAATACTTAATATGTTACATGCTTTACATGAAATAAGGGAGCTGGTTGGAAACGTCCGCTCTCTCCAATTGCTACGCCCAGACTGAATTCCTAAATGCACGGGATTAGAACCCGCCAAGTAAAACCGGCTGAGTGAACTTTAAACTATGGAAAGCAACTCTGACAATAAATTAGTAACATTATAAACGAAAACACAATGTATGGAAAGTAAGTATGGACGTAAATTGTGACAAGCTTGTGGACAGATTCTAGATCAAATGACATGGTTTCTTATTTTGGACATCTTATCAGTGAATCCTGTCCTTGATTTTTTTTTAAACCTACATTTTCTAATTATAACATTAACCAAGGGAATTTTAATATCTTTTAATTTTGAATAATAGGGAGGCAGCAGACAAAGTTGTGAAGGGAGAAGGGAAATTTGAAGAGCTTATCGTCTGCTCCAATGAGATTGCAGCAAGCACTGCTCAGCTCGTGGTGACTTCGAAGGTCAAGGCAGAGAGGAAGAGCAAGAAACTGTCCGAGCTGTCTGAGGCCTCCAGAGGGGTACAGACCCTGAAACGTGCTACTACACCAGTTGTACGGTTCGGTTCGGTACGCTTTTTGAACGGTACGTTTCGCTTTGTGAACGGAACGGTTCGTTTTGTAAAAATAGCTGCACGCTTTGTGAACGGTTTGCGCGCTTTATTAATGAGGTAGGCGTGGCCTGAACGCTTTGATTTTTCTCGATATAGACTTCAGCGAGGTGGTAATTATGACGAGCCTTTTTCCTTTATTTATATGATATTCTACAAATGTATTTCAATCTAATTAAAATCAGAACTTCCATCCGTTCTCCCGTTTTTGATACGTTACATGAAACGTGTACTCATTGAAAACCGGGAAGCGTAGGGTAGTTTTAATTTTGATTAGTCTGTTATTATTTGTATTTAATTTTAAATAAACGCAATTATTACAATAGATTAAAAAAACTGCTTGACTTTAGTCTGATAATTCAGCGATCTGTCGATATTTCGAACAAGCATCTTAAGATTATTATTTCTTTACATGTACTAGTATTGAAGTCATTAAATATTTCAAATCCATTTAAAATTGCTATGAAAAATTGTCCCGACTTTTTCCGATATTTCTTTGTTTCCTTTCTCGCTGTCTTGATTTTCGGCTAGTTGTAATATTTACATATATCTTTCTATTTTTGTATTCATAATTCTTATGTTCATTCTTTGTTGCGGACTATTGCCGATCAAACCGGAATTCCCCTGGTGAATAGACAACGTAAAAATACACGCAATTATTGATAAGATGAACAATGAATTTCAGTGTAGAAATCTTGCAATAAATTGTTTTAAAGTTTTTCGACACGGATTTTTATTCATTTAAATATTGATTCTATGATTTTCTGCACTTGTTCGTATAAACAGATAACACCTACATGTAACCCGTCATCGTTTCTCTTACCTGAAATAATACCGCATGTATAGTCAAAATATGACTTTTAGTTTTCGTTATTCAGTTAAATTATACATTTACATGTACCATATTTCCTACGATAAACTATTATGTACACAACTGGATACACACAATAAGTCAATAGCTATTTATCATTTTGTTGGACAAGTGTCCGCTCTTCACTGTATGCATGCGATTTAGCTGACATTTTACAAATGCTG
Source organism: Magallana hongkongensis (assembly GCA_016163765.1). Taxonomy (NCBI): domain Eukaryota; kingdom Metazoa; phylum Mollusca; class Bivalvia; order Ostreida; family Ostreidae; genus Magallana; species Magallana hongkongensis. The sequence continues at coordinate 53,325,311 of WFKH01010931.1, forward strand.
GCTAACCTGTTTATATTCCATTTACCTTTTTACTCACATAATTGTTTTAAACAGGACACGAAAAAATACCCGGCAATCAACAACTGAATGTTAAACTCGATAAATATATTAAGAATTTAACTAGTAACAGAAAAATACGACAGCGATGGAAAGAGACTCTGTTATGATTGCCAGTACATGAGTTATAATCATGAAGTCGGAAGGAAATGATTGTTGAAGAATTTTAAATAGGAGTACTTTTTAAAATAAGACATAAAACATAAAACTAAAACGTTTTCATTCGAAAATTTTCTTTTAGCTATGTAGGAGGAGCCAAGTAGCACGCGGCGCATGGCGTGATCTGTACTGCTATACTTAAACTCGTCTGATTGACAGGCGAAGCACGTGGATTCCTGAGATAAAATCCCGCTCAA
>WFKH01010931.1:53337807-53350245 GCA_016163765.1 Magallana hongkongensis
TGGTGTTTGAGGAATGGTAGCAGACAAAGGTTATTGTAATATATTTTAGATTTTAAGATATGACATTGAAGCTTCGTGTTAGGTAATACATGATTGTACACTGAATAAACCGTTAAACATATATGCATATAAAGTGTATTTGAAGCATGTCTATCAGCTAAAAAAATTGGTTTAAGGTAGTATAAAACAGACGAGATATTAGTTTTTAAAATATATTTTCAAATTCACTAAGGAATGGCACATTTCTTTAAAGATGTTGAATTTAATCGCTATTATTAAAAAAATATTTAAATAATGCTTTTCATGAACTTAATGCAGAAAAAATCGAGATACCACATTCCTTTTGAACACCATTCAGATGTAACCCTCGAAAGTTACATTTGAATAATATTCATTTGATCTCAGCCTGTGAAAAACCTTCTATTGTTGATGAAAGTTTAACTTGTGCTCCTCCTTTAATAAAGGCTTGGAATTCGGACAAAGTCATCACTACTGTTCAAAATTTACGCATATTGAATTTCAAGGTCATATTGACAGGCCAAAAATGGTGAAGTCGTCCACAATTTTTAACAATTTTTACCTCTGTCAAATATGTTTTAACCTTGATAAATCTTAAACTATTGGTTAAATTTTCGCAATTTTAATATATCTTAATAACGGGGTCATGGCAATCATTGTGTTAAATTTTTTGAAATTTGAATTATACAATTCATTCATTCATGCAAATTTTCGTGTTTTATTTATTTATACATGCACATACAATATATTTACAATAACTTCCAGTGCCCTTGTCTTATGAGGTAATTCACAAACACTTATCTTTCATTATGTTACATCTGAACTGACTGTAAGTTACCAGTTAGAATATATTTAATAAAAGTGTATTAAAGTAAAAAAAGGTCTTCTTTATAAAAACCTACACAAACATGCATTGTCTTACTTTTTGGCAATTTAAATTTTAACAATGACTACTTTTACACTCGACTGAAAGGGAATTAAAATAGCAGGTTTGAAGCGATGTGGGCAAAAACATGTTAAGTCAAATTTCTTTCATAATTTTTTTCATTTTAAAGGTTTTCTTCCATAGAACAAAATTTAAAAGTTTTAGAAAAAATGAATAATAGGTTAAATTGTGGCACATCTTTTGTGCACAACATTAAGAGAATAAAAAAACCAAAATATGTTATGCTTTTAATACTTATATCTAATATGTTGTGCAATGTTGCAAACCTAATACTTATGGAGAAATTCGTCTTTGGTTTCTGCAAACATGGGCGAATTCATTCAAATGTTACATTTTGGTGATTTAAAAGAACAACATTTCAACAAAATTACACCGTTCCTTTTGATTTAAGGTAATTACTTTATGTAAATTATAAAAAGTAACTTGGGTCAGCTAAGCCTTATTTATAAACGGTAAACTGTTTTTGCGATCATCGCTTCTGTCACTTCCCATATGAAGCACTAAAGAAACCATTTTACCTTTTATATTTCTTTCTCTAAAACCATAGGTTATTGTTGACCAACACGTTACATAGAAAGAACAGGAAATTCTTCCTATCACTGCCTTCAAGCGTCATGAAAATTTTTAATTTACCGGGTTGCAGTAAATACAAAATTTACATGACAACTTGTTGTAAATTTTGTATTTACTGCCACCCGGTAAATTCAAATTTACAAAATGACAGAAGTATGACGGCAACCCTTGAATTCCGTGGAGTTGCTACTCCTAATATACTCTAAGTATAGCTAGGTTGATGATCGATCACGATTTAATCATCGCAAATTCAACCTCAAAAGGATAGATAATACATCAATGTACGATGTATTCATCAGTGGTATTTGAATAAAAGTGGATATAAATCATATCTCATCATATTTAAAATATCTACTTTAAAGTTTCCTATACCCTAACTCATGTTTTATTTATGGTAATAATAAAAGTATACTTAGACTAGAAATTTTTTTCTTCAAGTTACTCTACTGATCACCGACCTATCTTTAAAAGTTTTAAAAGTTTTTCCAATGAAAGTTTGTTTTAATTAACATTGAAATCTTCCTTAATGTTTATAAATCATTCCATCAATCCATTTGAATTTTCAATAAAATATGTTTAAATTAAATTATATTATTTCCTTATATTATTTCCTTCGACAAACAATTATGAAAAATGCTAAATGGATGAGGGCATACAAAACCTTGAAACTTGCTAAAAGGCGAAAACCGGCCTGTCTTACAAGATAAGATGTTCCCATACATTCTACATTCATTTGTTTTTCTAGGTATATAACGTTATGCTTTAAACATCAGATTCCTAACAGTATGTTAGAGTGGATATTTTTCCTTTGTTTTAAAAGCAAGTAATCTTGCAGATATTATAATTTGTTTTGGAAGGTATGTTTAAACAACCACTTCCAAAAAGGATCAGCGTTTTTCAGAAAGTGTTAATGATTTTCAACAAAACATTTTACATTAATTCTTTATCAAAATCTTATTTATTCTGTATATGTCTTTGTAGCATCTGAACAATAAGGAGAAATTCTTCAAGTAGATCTACAGCAATCATTGAACAAAAGGTCTAATTATTCGCGTAGGGTATTTTTTCGATTTAAATTTGATAACGGAAATGATTTGAGGGGGTTTGTCAGACTATAAACCTGACATATGATATACCCCAAGAGGGACAAGGATGAAACAGGTACTCGATTCATGTGTAACCGATCAGTGAGGGATGTACGCTTATATCATCGTTTACCATTTCTATAGAGCACTATTCTCAATTTTTCATTTCATTGTGACATGATATACATGTACTTTTTCTTTAAGTTTTTCGGTAAACAATTACTAAAATTCGGATGATCTTTTTTTTTTATCTTTATCTGAGTAATAAGTTGCAACAATTGGTTTGACTTCTTCGTTGTATCCTAAATTATTTCTATATAGTACATGTACCGTCTTCATTATCTATACCTATATGATTTTTTATTAAAACTTTAGATGAAATTTGAGAATAGAGATAACCCTCATTTAGACAAAATTTTATTATGAATGTGCTGACTTTTTTAAAGTTTGTAAAGTACAACGCGGTTATTTATTAAATCGTATGCTTTATCGATAATTGCAGGCGTTCTGCACCAGTGGTGTTTCAAAACGTAATAAGATTTTGACGTGTCCAAGCATTTTGTATCAGAGAGCTTCATACATTACAAATATGTATGTCTTACATATTTGTTTTGTTAAAGGGTGTTTTAATAAAACATTATATTACATGCAAACCAAGGCAGTCCTTAAGAAATTTAAAAATAATTAAACAACTCAACTAAGTACAAAAGATAAAATAATTAAATTTGCAAAAAAAATCAACTTCTAGTAAAAGTACAATGTCGTGTGGGCAAAACTCATGTGCAATGCTATAAAATTGGGTTTTAAAAAATTGTGTCTTGGGTCCACAAGCTTGGACAGTCCCAAAAGTCCCAAAAGTCAGACAGTTTTTAATACAAAAGTCGAATTATCGTCCCTTGATTTCTGGTGTGTTTTTTGTTCTTCATAAAATTGAAATGTACTTCGTCTGTTTTTTACTTAGTTGCTTGAAAATGTCACATAACTTCTTCCCGATAAGATTTAAGTTCGAAGCTTTTGTATTAAAATGTGAGTTTAAAATATACAACTTATTTTATATAATTGGTCTTGGGGCGTCTTCCAATATTTGTTCATCAATTAATTAATTTCATATAATCGTTTCTTTCCTTATAAAATATTGAAATCATTTGGTTCCTGCGATCGTTAGTTTCCTAACGATTTAGAAAAAACCCAACAACTGTATTATGTGTCTGAAAGAAGTACACTAGATGCTGTTCAAATAAAACACATTGAGAACAGCTGAATTGAATCATAAATGGAAATGGATGGTTTTGTAATCATGTTTTGAAGACATCGTTAAAAACATAGAACCGGAATGATTAATGATAATGTTTTGTTATTTTTCAGGATCGAAGGTATAGTTGACACACAAAAACAAAAAGAAACATGGTCGACAAAATAATTTACAGTAGAACAGGGACAACAGATTCAAATTGTGTGAAGCAATCTGTTATAACCGACAACCCTGAATCATCTGCATTCTAAGCTCAGATAATATTATTAATGATGAGCTATATCTATTTAGACAGTTGGCTTTTATATGCGAATGCGCAATTTGACACATCCACATCATGGACACCTTTGCGACGGGAAGCAGAATCGATTGTTCCTCTTCACCATCAAGTGATGATGACTAAATGATACAAATGAAGGATACAGAAGTTACCTGCGAAGAAGACTTTAAAGTTAGCCAGGCGGGAAATGTGATGATCATGAGCAGAAAAAACTCTACTCTACGTTACGCTTTATTGAGAATCAATAAACTCTCTGATGATCTACAAAGGCATGAAAACAAGTCTTGTTGAGAATCCTGTATTCAATCTGAAGGTGCTTTTTATTTGTCGAGTGATCGCTACGTTAGATATGTCATGAATATGATAGCAGGAATGGTAAGTATTCACCTCTGTCCTTCCATGCAGGAGAGTCACTACGTCACGGCCCATGTGTTATGCTGAATTACGGTGATCATGGAATGGATTCTGATATGGGCATTGCATTAAGATGTTCCGCTTGGCCTAAAGAATCAATAGAATGGATTTCCAGAAGACGAAAGTCTAACTGGCCAGACGAAATTCTGATCGACAAAATCAAGAAAATGCCTTGTCATGTTTTGCCTGTAGGGTATCCAAACTCCGAGAATTGTCATCTAGAATGGCGATTTGCCTTTGTATTGCCAGAGAGAGAACTCATCTGGAATTTCAATGATGTAAAAATTCAGTGCTTCGTTATATTTAAAACACTAAAGAAAGAGATTCTAGATAAAATTTCAACCGAAGAAATTAATTCTTTTCATTTGAAAACTATTCTTTTCTGGTTGTCCGAAGAAATCATTCAATTGGATGAGGTGAACTAAATTGACAATGTGAGGAATGTTTATCTTTCTTAAACAAAAGCATTCAGGAGAGGCACTTATCCCACTATTTCTTTAAATCTAGAAATCTCTTTGCTGAAAAACTTAAAGATGAAACCGTAAGGACCCGTCTTTCTTCTGAAATATTTAACATACAGAAAAATGTCCTTCAACGCTTTTTGAATTGCGAATGGCGCTACAAATATGAAAATGGTTATTTGTTAACATTGCGTATCCTACTGCAGGGACAACGACAGAGCAACTTTCTTGAGATTGGTACAACTGTTTTGCACATTAAAAATAGGAAATTCCGACGAAACAAGTAATATACACATGCTCGAAGTCTCAGTATGGAAATGACTATGAGAATTATGTTCCTTCAAACGAATGTTGACAGTTTGATCAAAATTGCAGAGGAAGTTGCTGATCAGCTGAAAGATACACTGATGGGAACCTTTGCATTGAAATTTATATCTTTTCGAGTTGGAATGCTTTGTCTTGTGGAAGCTAAAAGAACGACAGACAAAAATGCACGACAAAACTTCGTTTCCGAGGCGAAATGGTATTTTGAGACCGGACTGGAACACGACGTTCGGGCTGCAACCATGTATTTACTTACTTACCACTATCAAGCAAGAAACTATAAAATAATTGGAAAATTTCTTACTGACCATTAATGTAAACGCATAGCAATTCCATACAAAGGGACGCCCGGACTGATCACTTGTGGGAATCGTACATTACTTTCGCACGACATGGACGAAACAGTAACAGAAAAAGATATGACAAACGAAAACGGCGTCGCCTCTGATGTCATTTTCAGTTCTATGGATATTTCATGGGAACCTCCTGCAATACAATATGAATGTGCTCTCTTGGAAGGGAGGTGTAATTGGTCCTTTTGTTCAGTTAATCCACTCATGTATGTTTGTTATGTACAATTTCAGGTTGCAGTCAATCAGAGAGACCTGGAACAACAACGATTTGCCGTCGAACAATTGAAAAAGATGGTACTTTATGTCGCAAATGGGGAAGAAAACTTTTTTAGAAAACCAGTTGAACTCCATAGACATTGCAATATGTTGGGATATTGTTATTGCGCCATGAATGACCAAACAAATGCTATTAAATGGTTTGCGAAATCTCTGTAGGCATGTCCTACCGTTGGAAATGCAGCAGCAAATCACCTATGCATTGCAATCTACAGCTCTGTATACCTGTTTTCAAACCTTTCATAACATATGGAAAACGTTAACTATTGAATCAGTTGCATATCATTCAATCTTAATATGTTTTATGATCTTTTTTTTATTGATATATTTGTCTATAAAAATAAATGTTAATCTGAACCCCCATGATGTGAAATACCAGAAGATCTTACTTTCCTTATACATTCGATATTTACTTTCCATAATGGTAACTTATAGAACGACACAACCAACAAGGTAATAATTATCATTTTTGATATTATCGCAAAAAAAAACTATTTTTAAACAAAATTCTAGTCATATCAATCCCCAGAAACTCACTGAAAAATCACCGCCGTTATCTTCCATTCGTTGCAAACAAAATTAATCTCAAGACCAACCAGCTTAAACAAATTATTTCAGACAGTTTTCCTTTTTTTTAATCCCTCTAATGCTAGTATTTTGACTAAAAGTTGTTTGAAGTTAAATGAATTATACGTTGTTTAGCTCTCACTCTTTCTCTCTCTCTCTCTCTGTCTCTCTCTGTTATACCAATTAACTTATTCGTGTAAACAAATTATATTTATCCAACAAATAACTTACATTAATACAAATAGCTAATTCTTCCGAAAAAATATCTTATTCGTTCGATCAAATAGCTAATCCGAAAAAATTCTAATTTGTCCGAACAAATTCTAATTCGTCCGAACAAATAACTAATTAGTCCGAACAAATAACTAATTAGTCCGAACAAATAGCGAATTCGTCCGAACAAATCCTAATTCGTCTGAACAAATCCTAGTTTGTCCAAACAAATAACTTATTCGTCTGAACAAATAGCTAATTCGTCGGAACAAATAAGATTTAATCTTTGATCATTAGAAACTCTTTTTTTTTCGTACAATCGACCCATTCTTGAGTATGCTGACGTTATCTGGGATAATACTAAAGCTAATCTAGCACAAAAGATAGGACACATTAATTTTGAAGCAGTAAGAATCATCACAGGAGACACTAAGTTAAGCAGCATCCAAGATCTCAACAAAAAAACAGGATGGGAAAGCCTTCAAAGTAGGCACCGCAACCATAAGGTTTTGCAGTATAAGAAAAAAGTCCATGGTCTCGCACCACCTTATCTCATTAGCCTAATTGACCCGACATGTAGCGTTACTCACAATCATCATACTTGAAATGCAGAACGTATCAATCAGGTCAAATGCAACACAACGTACTACCAAAACTCATTTCTTTCATCAACTACCAAACTCTGGAATAATCTCTTTTCTGCCTCGAAACAAAATCATTCCCTTTCAAATTTAAAGTGCATATTGCAGAGCAAATGTATAATTATACATGTACATGTACATGTAATTATAAATCACGTAGATGTATATACTTCCCTGGAACAATGACGTACATATATATGTACGTGTTTTTTCCCCTTATGGCTGTTTTTAGCTCGTGTTTGTGTTATCCTATTTAAAACATGCAAAAGTGAGGGTATCGTGAATAACAAACGTATTGCACTCATTAAACGTAATTATATTTCAAATCAACAACTGTTAAGCATATACACAATCGTGACGAATATGTAATTTAGCAAACAATAACACGCCTGGCAGGAAAATAAACAATTAAAATTCTATATCTTTGTAACGAGATGGAATTCAGCAATGTAACATACAGAATAAAGATAAATTTTATAAGTAAACAAAAAAAAAATGCTGTTTCACCGTCATTAAAAATTTACGCAAATTATAGCGATTATAGCCTTAACTGTTTCATTACACGCCTTGATTTGTAGAAACGCGCTTTAATGCAATAGAACCTGACATCCAATGATACACAAAGAACTGAAATTCAGACTCCCAAATTTGAATACGCTTTAATGCGTTAAATCGATTAGTTTGATTTTTAAAAAATATGTTTATAACAACACAATATGATGTAAACATTTATTCAGTTTGTTTAAAGATGTACGCGTGTTCGAATTTATCTATTTATTGTTGTTTTATTATTCCTCTGTGTTGGTACAATGTATTTTATATATGTTTCCAGTGGTTCTTGTTATTTTAGTGCCTCGATTGAAAAGCATCCGGCTGTATGTTTTGACAAGTATATATATACCCAACAGAAAATGAGAAGCTACAAAAATATATAAATAAATTCAAAAATTTATGACAACTTCGACATTACGACTATTCATTGTTGAACAAGTTTACTTTCTAAACCATTATTTTATCCAAAGTCTAGACTATTTTCTTATATGGAAATTGCATTTCTTTTGCATGGCGATATATTATGATAATTTCGTTTAATCTACAAAAAATAAAGTCGTTTAAAGCGTCTTAAAATGATTAAAATAAAGAATTATTACTTACGACTCGGAAAGTCTTAAGTAATGCGAAATAGATGTGTATGTGTCATACCTACGACTTTACAAAATAGTTCGTAGACGAATCGTAGTACAAGAGTAATAGTAAAAAAACCCACAGAAAGTTATCATACATGGCAGAGTACAAAATGTATAAACAAACTGAACTTATGTTCTAGTTATGAAATATATGTCCATTCACACGCCTTCTTAAAACTTCAACCAGGGCACAGTACTGGTCTGAAATCGTGTATGTATTAAGGAAATATTTAAAGGGAAACATATATAAATCTTTAAAATGAAAAATTTCGGCAGGATTTTGTGCAAGTACAGGATATGAGCAAGTAGAACGATACTACGAAATGATGTTTAAACTTTCCTTTCAAAAACAGTTTCTTCATCAATTTCATTTGTTTTCCGAGTGGATCTTTATCATTGGTTAGTGGTTATGTCAGGTTGATTCAAATTATTCATAAAACGAAGAAAATTGGACTCTTTAATTTTATTTTATGTGGCATTTAAAAAAACATGCATCAAGTAAAGAGAACAAGTTTTGAAAACCCTAGTTCAAGATCTAACAATGATGTTAACGTTTTATCAATACTGATATATTCAAGTGTTATGGCTGCAACAATCATTATTATTATTTTATACGAGACAACTCAGTTGTACGACATCGCTGGATTCTTTTTGTTGCCTGTTGTCGGATTTATTATGTATTTAACTTCTGTGGTACTTTGCATCGCTCTGAGGGTGTTGGTCAAAAGCAAACCAAGATGCTACATTATATCAATCGCCAAATATCACTCCGTCATCAACTTAGTTCTAGCAATTCTATGGATTTTGAGTCTTGGAACTTCAGTTTATTCCATTTTCTGCACGATTGTACGTGTTCAATGTGCCATAAAAGACTTGCCCGAAAGAAAAAAGCATATTGCTATTGGCGCATATTGCATCATCAAAGCATCTTTTATGCTAATCCAAACGATCGTTTTGTCTGATTTTTCCAAACTACGTCTCAAACAAACAAAACTGATTCAGTGTTTTGTCGTGGTAATTTTGCTGACAAATTCAACTGCTTGGATATTCAATATCTCGCACGTACGAAATTTAACGTCCGTAAACTTAACTCACTGTTACTGGAGTACGCCATTATCGACAAAACTCATTGTTCCTTTGCACACGATAATGCTTTCAATTGAACAGGAGTACAATTTATTATCAGTGTGTGTAATTTTAAGCTTGTTTCTCAGAGACACCTGGGGGACTTGTTATTCCTCTTCTTGTGACATAACGCATTGGAGAGAGGTTTGGAAACCTAGTAAAAGACTTGTTATTTTTTCTATCATATCTGTCCTCCTCCATTTACCAACTCTTGTTATTTTTAAGATGAGACATTCTATACCATACACCTCAGAATGGACAACAATAATGTTAAATATTTTCTTAATTTTGATAATATTTTATGGATTTCATATTCTGCGCCGAATAAATCAAAATCCTCATAACAAAGAGGTTCTATTTGATTACTTTTTCGACAACGATGTAGTTTACATTGTATGTACATCTGGTGCTATTATGTATGATGCAATAGGAATATCTTTAGGACGCTTCAATAGAGAAACATTTGACATAAAAACCATAAAATACACTTTATTTCTATTCGAGAACTACTATCAAACAATGTTTATTCTATATCTTAAAAAGTTTAGAGGAGAATTTCACAAAAGATTGCAGTTTGTATTAGTTTTCTTGCTAGTTTCGAACTTGAAAACATGGCTTATCTTTCAATTTCTGATTTATTCTATATCCTACAGTGATGGAAACGAGGTACTCGGACCTTTACATCCAGCTGCTAAACATACCTTGTACACCTTGATTTGTATATATCGATTCCAGTCTTGTATTTATTTATATCAATTTTACAAAAAGGAAAGATATGAACAAACTCTTCCAAATTTTTGAAATACTACCAGTCAATACAAAATAAAACTAGGCATTCTAGTTTTTGTTTTTTGAGTTTGCATGTAGAAAATGTTTAAATAAAAGGAGTTTTTAATGAAATATTGTTGATTTGTTAATTATTCTTTTTTTATTTGACTGATTTAATGTTTTAATTTCGCGGTACAGTTAAGGCAGCCAATAAAAATATCGGCGAATTTTTGTGATGAAAACACATATACTTTAGTTCAACTGGCATGTCCTTTTTAAAATCAATAACAGTCGCTCAAATGCAATATATTTCAGAAATATATATAACAGTACAATGTTTTATGTTCATAGTGGTCACGTGATATGGCAGTCGCATGATACAAGCGGGTGTATTTGCGGTTTTGAGGTCATTTAAAAAATTCAATATTGCAAGGGCATAATCATGTCAAAATTCACAACTGAATAATAAAATAACTTGATGTTATATCGTAGATTTTGAAAAATGATGCGAACTTTTTAAGATAAGATTATTTGTTAGTAAAAACGTAATTTATAATGCATATGTTGAATAATTTTGAAGGTCACGGTGTCAATTTCATTAAAAAAATAATTAATTTGTAAGATTTTACGAGGATCGTAGAAGTTTTTAAATTACATAGCATATTTCAAATTCACATGTAAAAGTTTGTCATGATCAGGTAAGCGTATGCCCTTGCAATTAATTGATTTATTTAGGTACCAATCTTTAAGATATGCGATATTTTATACAAAACCGAGGTTGCCTCTTTATACTATGCATAATTAAAACAAAATGAAAATAAGACTTGAAAGGTAGCATTCTGCTAATAATAATGTTAAACAAAATATTCATTTATGATTTTCCGTTAATCTATGACATTTATTTTTCTTCGCTAAAAAACTGCATTATGGCCTTCAATGACTTAACTTAATGCGTCATTTTGGAGCATATGACGTCATATTTTGTAGTCCAGAGAGAACGACATCTCGCTTATTTTTCAGTGTGTACGATATAGCGGACATCGAAATTGTAAGAAATAGCATTTGTTGTTTTCAATTAAAAGATCGGTATAAATTAATTTTGCTAATAAATAAATTAATAAGTACTTTCGAGGTTTGTAATATACTGTGATGTCATAATGCACATTTCCCGTACTTTTTGTCTGAACGGAATTTTTTGACAGCCTTAACTATGCTGCGTTGTAATACATCAGTTTGTCCGCTGAGAAATCATTCCATTTATCACAACTTTACAACAAGATTTATTTCACAAATTTGTTTGTTGTCATTAAAATAATTATTTGCAAATGCCGGGTCTATTCAAATCTTGCTCAATTAAAACATAAACAGTAATTCAAAAAGTTCAAGATATGAACTTGGTTGGTTGGTTTTTGACGTTAGTCTTACTATGACGTAGGGAACATTCTTTATTCGGTATAAAATTATTTTTTTAGCCAATCAGAAAGCGCGTTACAACAAGAATTAAATTATTCATATTTATTACGCTGTGAAAATAGTATCTCTCACCCCTCTCCGGCAATCTTCGAATGATATATCACACTTCTTTTCGTTAATGAACGGCTATTATGACGTAGAGTTCGGTATGCGTCGTTCAACTCCTATCTCCGAGTATGACGTCAAATAGTTACGTCGACTTAACTTGGTATACAAACAGCTGGCGCAATAATGTCGGGGAAGTTTATCAGAGATGGAATATTTAGACATGGAGCGATTTGTAAACAATAAACTTTCCTCCCTTGCTTTTTTTTAAATTGTTTCCTTAATGTTTTCTATAAGTATATGATATAAAAATCATAACATGGCAATTTTTATATCGCATCCTATATTAGCCAGAGGTCGCTGTATATCAGCCCGGGAATCGTCAGGCGATGTGTGTGTGTGTGTGTGTGTGTGTGTGTGTGTGTGTGTGTGTGTGT
>WFKH01010931.1:53350255-53375626 GCA_016163765.1 Magallana hongkongensis
TGTGTGTGTGTGTGTGTGTGTGTGTGTGTGTGTGTGTGTGTGTGTGTTGCTTAAAGTTTTATCTATAAAAAACTAAGATACCTTAATGAAGATTAATTAGTTTTCCTGATTTTATCTCTTATACTCGCTTGTGTAATTGGTCTGTTTCATATGCCCGATTAATATTGTGTACTGATATAATGAGGAAAATTAAGCTGTTAAATTTCATTTGAATGTATCAGTTCCTCAAAACGGAAAACATGCTTTGCGAAAGAAGTTTTGAAAATTCGACCAAAAAATATGACAATGACGATTATTTTTTGCCAGTACTTCTATCTACAAGTGTTATTGCTGCAGCAGTCATGTTTAGTTTTTTGTACGAGACAACTCCACTGAATAACGTTCTTGGATTAATTCTGTTGCCTGTTCTCGGGTTTGTAATGTATTTGACATCTATAATCTTTTGCATTACTTGGAAAGTGTTGGACAAAAGAAATTGTTATTTGATGTCAAAGGCTAACTATCACTCCATCATCGACTTAGTATTGACAATCTTATTGATTTTGGGTCTTGGATATTCAGTATATTCCATTTTCACTACGATTGAGCGTGTTCAATGTGCCACAGAAGACGTACCAACTAGAAAAGCGCATATCGCTATTGGCGCATATGGCATCATCCAGACAGCTTTTATGTTTGTCCAAAATACTGTTTTGTCTGATTTGTCCAAACTACGTCTCAAACAAACAAAACTTTTTCAGTGTGTTGTTGGAATTACTTTATTGACAAATGCAATTGCATGGATAGCCAATATCGCAAACATACAAAATATAACATCGGTGAACTCAACTCACTGTTACTGGAATACGCATATATCTACAAAAATAATTATTCTCTTGAATACTGTAATGCTTTCAATTGAACAGGAATATTGCTTTCTATCAGCGTATTTGATATCAAGTTCGTTTCTCAGTAAACACTGGAGGACGTGTTCTTTGTCTTCGTGTGATATTGACCACAAGAACTTCTCTCTTTGCCGATCATTAAAACCAAATGGAGGACTTATCATTTCTTCTATCATTTCTTTCCTCCTCCATCTACCATGTTTTGGGTTTTTTTGTGATAAGAGAATCATTACCAAATACATGGGATTGGACAATCATGATAACAAATACTATCTCAATTTTAATCATATTCTATGGATTTTATATCCTGCGCCAAATTGATCAAAATGTTCTGAACATAGAGGTTCAATCTGATTCCTTTTTTGACAACGATGTAATTTACATTTTGTGTACATCTGGTGCTATCGTGTACGCAACAATAAGAATGTCTTTAGGACGCTCTGATAGAGGAACATTTGACATAAACACCATGAAATACACTATATATATAATGGAAAACTACTTTAATACCATATTTATTCTTTACATGAAAAAATAAAGAGAAAAATGTAAAAATAAATTGCAGTTTGTATTAGTTTTCTTACTATTTTCGAACATATCGACGTGGCTTGCGTTTCAATTCTGGTTTTATTCTACATCCTATATTGATAGTGATGAGATACTTGGGCCTCTGCACCCAGCTATAAAACATGCGATGTACATCTTGATTTGTATATATAGATTCCAATCTTGTATTTATTTGTATCAATTCTACAAAAATGACAACATTTAACAAAGTCTGTAAGGTCTTTAGTTTTATTTCATTGGTATTCTACAACCTAAATAAAAGAGACTTGAGATGATAATGTATTGAAATTGTGTGATTTTTTTTATACAAAAGGATGCCACAAATTAAAAAAAAAAATTAATGTACATTTTAGATACGTATACTGGTTTTTGTTGTCAATGATTTTTGCATCTTTCCTCTTAAAAAAGAATTTTTTATTAGTGCAATTAAAATCCAAATTGTCAAAAGTATTTCAACTGGAATTTTGAATGATGGCTTTGTCTCTTTACGGCTTTAATCAAAATATTTTTGGAAACTATTAAATTGATGCGTAATTTTACAAGAATATCTAACCACATACTGAAATGACTAAAAATGACTATTAATAAAGTACACACTGATGATTTAAATTTTTTTCAACGAAATTATACTCACTTTTTAAAAAAAGAGTGTTATTTATCCCTTGCTGATGAACATTTATTGTTTTTGTGTATGATTAACAAGAATGGTCAAAACAACTAAGAAAGTTCACAATTTCTTTGATAGGATAAACAAACATGTAGCTGTCAAGACCGTGTCTCTGGTCGTTCCTTTATATCAAATATATCGTTGTTATAGCTCTTGATCAGCGACCAGTGTGATTTATTACTGTATCTAAATATATTTTCACCATTGCTTTCTCCAAAAATATTTAATATGAGGCGTCTAAGAGCTGCGATTATTGTCTAGTTTGCAAATCAAAAAATTATTTTTTGTTTGTAGGTCTAGTTTTTCGTTCCGTTTTGTTTTCTATCTATATGATTCTCGTTCTGCTTTTTAGCAGCAACCGAGCTGCTAGCAATATGTCGGCTAAGTACAGGATTAAGAGGGAGGGCACTGTTAAAGCCAAATGTCCCTTTCGACGAGGGTCAAATAAGATTAGAAAAGTTATAACAAAGATATGCTATACAAAAACTTGCCGCTAGCGTCAAAACAACGGCCGCAAACCATTTGTTTTTCTGAACAAAATATATTTTAAACTAGATCTCGTTACGAGTAACGAGTAGGTCTTCCGTCCGATTTGTTATATATCATACGATGAAATATCGATACTCTCTGCCAAATCTGAGATATTGGGGAAACTAGGTTTTTTGTCTCGAGACCGGAAACGGACGAACGAAAGTGATTAATGAAAATATAAGCTGGTATTTCTTGTACATTTGCCTAGTGTACATCACATCACTGTTTATCATGCTAGATGAAACACCCAAGAAAATCTGTTAAACTTGTTAAAGACATGAATTGTTTGAACCCTTCCGGTGAGTACCGGAAGTGACGGTTGACAAAAAAAAACCGGTTAAACACATTTTCATATAATTGTCTATCATTCATAAAGGTTTTTGTCTCAATCACTATTAAATTTGTAAAAAGGATAGGTACCTAAGATATTTGATATATCTCACTGAAAGTAGAATATGTTTGCTTATTTAACATTGTATAGTTAACATATATAAGATTGTGTACCGATATATTCATTCCATGTAAAAAAAAAAAATAAAAATAAAAAAGGGGAAAAATAATTTTTAAGTGCTTCCGGTGACGACCGGAAGTGCCGACGAATCAAACAAAATAATGAAAACACAGATACATACTTAGGGCTATTATCCAACAAGTTTGGTTGTTCAAGTCGTCACCGTTTTTGAGATCTCATGAAGTCATTGTTTTGTGTCTCTTGGCAGGAAACGGACAAACGGAAATGCTTAGTGAAAATAAAAGTGAGTATTTCTTGAACACTAGACAACTGTACTTTATTGTTTATCAATTTTACTAAAATTGTCAAAGAAAAACAGTTAAACTTTCAAACAGCTTGATTTGTTTGAACCCTTCCGGTGAGGACCGGAAGTGACGGTTGACAAAATGAAAGCGGTTAAATGCATTTTCTATCAAATGTCTATCATCTATCTAAGTTTTGTGTATTGATCACTTGACTTTATGAGATCTCGTGGGTAAAACATTTATTTAAAAAGGCTATCTGAGATATTTGAGATATCTCACCGGAAGTAGAATTTTTTTGTTTATCTTACATCGGATAGATGACATATGTAAGGATTAATACTTATATTTCAATTCTATATGAAATAAATTAATTTAAAAAAAAAATTGAAGTGCTTCCTGTGACGACCGGAAGTTAAGACGAACAAAACAAAATATGTTAAAGACATTTACAACTTTAGGTCTATAATCCTACAAAGTCTAAATGCTCAAGTCCTAATCATTTTTGAGATCTCTATGTCACAAGCTTTTTGTCGCGGGACAGGAAACGGACGACAGGAAATGAACTTTGGAAAAAGTGAACAAAATTCCTCGAGATATTTTTTTTTCTATCACTCCTGAAAATTTGAAGAAAATATATCGAGCCATCTCTGAGAAATCTTGTGAACAAAAAAGGGGAACAAAATTCGTACCCAATTTTCGAGCCATAGTGAGCTCTAAAGAGAGGCGCCACTGGCGTAAAACAAAAACAATAGGCACAACTTCAGACTATGGTCTACCTATCCTAAAAATTTCAAATTCATATCTTTGATACTTTTCGAGATCAAGCGTGCACAAAATGGGTCGTAAAAGTTACAAAATCAACGATAAATCGGTACCGGAAGTGACGACGGCAAAAATATTAAAAACAAAATAAATTCAGATCACTTCCAATCATCTGTGAAAAAATGGTTCAAATCGGTTGGATAGTTTCCGAGAAATCGCGTGCACAAAATTTGTGGGAAAAAAAAGAAGAAGAAGAAGAAACAGTACGAAAACTATAAGGTCTTCCGTTGGAAACGGAAGACCTTAATGATAAACATCGAGTTCTTGCAGTACATGAACAATCAATTCACAGATATATGGACAGAGTTGTGTACATCAGCCAATCGGTTTTTTTTTAAAATGAATCAAATGCAAAGAAACACAATAACAATATTTCATTGATACATTCTTCATCATTTAGAAATCATTTCTTGTGACGTCATTTCTAATTTGTCATTTTATAGTAAAACGGGAAGTGGCGTTGATTGGTTCTGAGCAGGTGTGAAGAGCAACAATTTTGACGGCGAATATCTCGCTTATTAAGCTATGAATGAAAAATTAGCTTTTTACAGGTGGTTATATTATTAAAAAACTGCGTAATTTAAACGGATTTTAACTTTTGACTTCTAGGACACTTTAAACTAACATTTTCACAACTGATTTAGTTCATTTACACGCTTTCTCTGAGCAAAGCTGTGTTGCAAAGACAAAGCATCCGGTTGAACTAGAAGTTTATAACAGCACCACAGAAATGCACAGCTACCTACTAATTTCACATCATATAACCGACCGCTTTCTGACGGCCGGTAAAACAAACTTACTAAAGGCATGAAAGGAATAAAAAAAATTTCTTAAGACACCTCATTATAATAAGTTTGTGTTTGGAGATAAATTATTTCACTCCCAACTACGTGATTTTTATAAGAATAACAAATATTATACAACGATTTTTACAATGCAAGATCATTGAACATTTTGTGTATATACGAGGGCTGTCCAAAAGGTTCTTAGACAATCGCGTCTTTGTCATTTTAAACGGTTTTAGATATGCATATTGTATACCTAAATGTGTCTCCTAAAATTTCAAATCAATCTTGAATGGTTTTGAATGTTTTCACAAGAATTAAACTAACATTTGAATGTATTAAAGGGTCACAGAGAGTACGCACGGCCCAGTGTAAATATTGTCCAAATTTCGTAAATGAGGTTTTATATATGAATGTATTCAGTTTTTATGAAACATGTCAAAACATCATAATCTTCAATCGTGAAGTAGTTAGTATTGTGTACGTCATTTTCATTTGTCATATGAAGTCCTTTTTAAATGAGCAGTGGATTTTTAAAAGATACTACGGCAAGAACATGTCTTTAAAAACGCCAGAAATAGCGACGTCGGCTGACCGCACGGAACAGCAAGCCATCATAAAATTCTGTATCGACTTGGGTAAAACACCGAAAGAAACGAAACAAATGATGGAGGAAACAGGAAAAGCATCGAATTACTTCGAGTTTACTTATCTACAAGTGACACAAGCGATTTTCTGATGAAGTGTGTTATTGTACCCTCTGGCCAGACGGTGAATGCAGCATATCACTCTAGGGTAAACCAAGGACTACAGCGTTATAGGCAATGTATATATAATGATAACTCAACTGTAAGAATGCACATTGCTCTGATTTTTCTACATATACTTTATTATACTCTATATTCAAACTTTATAACACTTTCCTGGAGATTGCGCCGTAATTTTGAATAAAATTACAACTTTTTGGACAACCCTTGCACATATATTTTGGTGAACCGTAAATAGTGCCTTTTTGCAATACTTAAAAGACTTACGATATTAACAATTCATCTTCAATAAGTATGACTCATTGTTGCAATTTGATCTGTAGTTTTACCTATGATAGACATTGGTAGACATTTTGTTAACTTAAATAAGAAAGGGAGATTTTTTTGCAAGAACATTTTCCATTTTAAGATATTATTGAGTGTAAATTACACAGATCTTACAATTAGTTTAAGCTAGATAAACTCAAAATGCATACATTTATGCGATATTAATTTTTAAATGCTTAATAAAACATTTTTCAATAGGTTCATCAAATGCAAAGCAGATGTTAAATGTGCTAAAAACTTTCTAATTCTTTGATTTAAAATCATTGATTTACTTTAATGTCTTTAGAGTACGACATTTTTTTTTAAATCATACATAATATCATTATAAGAAGTAGAAAACTTTAACAACAAAAGGATAATATACTTGTATAACCTAACATAAAAAACTATAGTTCTATATATAAAAATAAAGAGTTGCGTCCAAAATCATCTGAAGCCTGAAACTTATTTGTTGTTGTAAAAAAATACAACTTCGAAATTTCAAATTTCAAACTTAGAATTCAAATTGACAGCTTGCAGAAACGATGAAGGGACATTAAAGATTGAAACCTATCGAAAAACACAAGGGAAAAAATGGCCTGCCTCACAGGCCATTCTTCTTGAAAACCAACTATGTCGCCATCACTCTACAATGTCATAAAAGCTTGTACGTCATTAATGGCCCATAAAATTAGATTTCCTATCACTAAGCTATGAAGAACCCCGTAAATCATTCTGTACTGAGAGGAAGGTAAACGTTTCAGGATCATAATAAAAACTGTTTGATAGAAAACTTGAAGAATCAGTAATGCACTTTTGATGATACGTCGATTGGGTGCACCTGTATGTTCTGAGTAGATGATGAGTGCGACATCGTTGGCAAACTGTCCACAGGAAAAGACCAGGAACAGAATATGGTTGTTCGGAATGTTCCCGATAATCCTGAAGTCATTGAGGGAGCCCATCTCTTTCTTGATCAAGTGAAATCCTCGAAATATCAAACAAATTAAGACAAACACGGGCATTGTAGCACAATATTCCCATTCTATTTGCAAAAATGTAGTATCTTCAAAGTCTCTCATGAAAGACACTTTTGTCGCTGACAGGAAGATCAAGACAGAAAATACAGATATAAGGATTCTCTTCTTTCTAGTGAATGAACATGATCCAAAAATAAACTCTGTCTTTGTATCATCATATGTAACTCTTTTAGAATGTGTTTGTTTCGGCAAGTTATAACATGGAAATATGTTGAAGGAATACATATATACACCAAACAGTACTCCTGTTGAACTGGTATTAAAATTTCATTCATTAGTTGAAGAATGATGGACCTAATGCTAGAATTCCAGTAACTGTTTCTGTTCAGAATATGTTCAGAATTATGTTTCTGTTGCACGCACAGTCAAGTTGGCTGGAAGTTTCGAAATGTAACCATACATGAGTCGAAACAACGTAAAAAAACAACATGGATACATTGGTTAAAATTATGGTTAACATCAAATAGTAAGTGGCGACTTTACGTCGTAGCCGTTTGTCCGAAATTTTTGCAATAACAACATACTGCAAAAATGCAAACGTTGCTTCTGCAACACGTCCAGAACTGCTAAATAAATAATTTCTACTATTTTGTGGGTCACCTCAAAGCAGCACTGTAAGGAAATGATTATGTTTATTAATTCATATTCATATACAACGATACCGATCGCAAACAAAAACAAAAACACGTTAAGCATTTTCGACACTGGGTCTTTTATTTCCACCGGATCCATATATTCGGATGGTTTGTACTTCACCATTAGAAGAAGACTCACCAAGGACGCAATGGAGAAAAGTGTCAAAACGTAAATTACCAAAAGGACTTAAGGGTAGGCGTTTCTGAAATACCATGAATAGGGATTTTGGCTCTCCCCAAAATAAGAAAATGTTACATCAATCAATGTTGTGGCCACAATTATAGATGAAATACTGCCATCTCACTTAAGCCTTCTTTGCATTGAGCTTCCATCGAGACGGGTTCCGACAGCCAACATGGACATGGCTGCTTGTCGTAGCGCACGAAGCTTCTTCATAATTATTATTTTAACGTATTTTACACAAGTATTTTGCCTTTTGTTTCGCAATGAAAAATGTATTTGTCCTGTAAAAATTGTTATCCTATTATTTTGCCAGTTTGTTATGAGTAGTAGGATCTCCTCCCCCTGTATGATGAGTTTCTGTGATAAAGTGACGCGTCGTTGTTGTTTTTATCACATGATACTTTCATAATGGATATGCAGGACCCTTTGTTTCTAAGAATAAATTTATATGCATGTATTTGTTGAATATCGGAGAGGAAACAGGTCATTTAAATATACATCTTTAGCTTTTTAATTGGAATTTTGTTTTAAAATTTAAACCGAATTACCGAAACGTGACCACTAAGGAAATTATAACAGACAAATTTGACTCTGGTTATAAATACGGAAATATTCCTTGCAATTGTAATCCACAAGAAATAAAAGGTTTACTTTTATATAAGAATAAGGAATCATTCTTTGAGAATAATGAGGTGATAAAATACAGTCGGGAGCGTGATCAAATCCAGTAAACCCCAAAGGTTTATAAATACGGTATTTTTTACAATGTTAGGACACAATGAGTGTAAGAATAAAAAGTATTACTCACGAATAATACTGCGTGCATATGAAATGCTTTATCTAATTTCATACACTATTAACTAAGTTTAGCATATGAAAGATGTAGCTAATGAATGCAATTTAATGAAATACAGAAACAATATTTTTTGATGAATTTTTTAGTTAAAAGGTATATGAACATTGGTGTTGCATACTTATCGTCTGAAGAAATAATACTGAATAAATGGGTTATTTTATACGAAGATACCTGATGAAAAAATGTGCGTACATGCGTGTTAAGGGTAAAGTTTTCATCTTAACAGGAAAATATCTTTTAAAGGTTGATGATTTGATGTCCCCTTCTGAACACCAGATGGGAGAAATAGATGTGTTAATTAATTATACATGATAAATCATTATTTTTTATTTTTAATGCTTCCTGTTAAAGTGTTAAAATAAATGCAATTCCAAGTATACTGAGTAATCGAAAATTACATTAACCTCAGATTTTAATAAAACTCTGCAATCAATTACTGTTATATATAGTAGGTTTGTATAATAGAATATTCTGGACTATTCTAAAGTGGTCAGTTATTCTTTCTAGAACATTCTTGAGTGTCCAGGTAATTCATGTAACTTCTTGTACAGATAATTTCTAGAATTTGCTAGATTTATATTTTAGTATAAATAACCTGTAAACAGTGTTCATAAGATAGACTCTCATTGGACTTTTGTTCGAAGACATTAAACTGAGAACAGTTATCTACCTGCTGGGACATTGTGATTTGATCCATTTGGCAGATTGTAACGGACACTCTTTAGTTAGGATTCTTAGTGTAAGTTGTATTTATATATATATTACTGTAAATAAATTATTAAGTTTAAAGTTTAATCTTTGTGGTTGATCTTTGCTGGAATTTAGGGTTATTCTGACCCATAACAATTACACTGAATTAATTTAAATGGCCTGTAATTCCACATAGTTTATACAGGTTTCACACCACATTAAAAATGGTGTTCTTTAAAGAATAAGTAATGATGATTTATTACTATTTACGGAGCAACGAAACGTTCAAACTTCATTTATTATAGTTTAGGAAGTTACCAACTCTTGCTTTCATCATAAAATATGTTTGTGAACTTAACCCAATAAAATTTGATTGGCCGATGTAATGAACAAAACTCATAAACTTGGACAAATATTAAGCATTCATGTTTCTCTTCACGTTCTGAATCTGGCTTTACAAATAATTTGCAACATGCCTTGTGTAAATTTATGACAGTTGCAAAAGATTTAGCAGAAAACCGGGTTGTATTTATTTAAGTCTTCTTTATATAAAGTAAATGTCTCAAGGTAACACGAGTATAACACTAACTTGCGAAGTTCCGACTAGAAGATCTCAAAATTGTCCATCAATACTTATATATACAAGTCTTATGGCTGCAACTGCTGTTGTGATTTACATGTACAAGACTACAAGGCTGTATGACGTCATTGGATACTTATTGCTGCCTGTTCTCGTGTTTATATTGAATTTGACTTCTGTGATATTCTGGATTTCGTTGAAGGTATTGGTTAAAACACAACCTAAATCCTATATGACGACATTTGCTAAAGAAAAATCTGTCATCAACTTGGTGTTGATTTTCTTGTGGATTTTGGGTCTTGGAGCTATATCTTATTTCATTCTTAACACAATCGTATTTATTATACCTCAATATGATTATTCTATATAACGCGACATCTGATTGGTTCTAGAAAATCACGTGCCAGGGCAATAAAACTTCATATTTCCCTGTCATCATCATATTTTTCATCATATCCCACCCCTTCGAATTTTCATTCCATGCTTATGAAAAATCTCGAGGATGAACATACGATGTAATTAAATAATTAATTCTATTAAAAAATATTTAAATCCTTTTTTATATAAGAAAGCTGACATAGAAAGAAACCGGTAAACATTAACTACGTTATTGCTTTACTAGAATTGAAAAACGATTAGAACCCGATGTATTCTGAATTATCACCTGTCGTTCGGTATAATAAACAATTTATTGCATGATTGTGAGGGAAATATGAAGATTTTTTCCCCCAGAAAAATCATATTTCCCTCGGGCGTTGACCTCGGGAAATATGATTTTCCATGGCGGAATAAATCTTCATATTTCCCTCACATTCATGCAATAAATGTATAATGTTCAATGCTCTATTGAAGACTTCCCAACTAGACAAACACATTTTGCAAACAGTGCATATCGTGCCATTCATGCAGTCTTCTTATTGGTCCAAACAATCGTTTTGTCTGATATTTCTAAATTACATCTAAGACGCACAAAGCTTATTCAGTGTTTTTTCGAGGTCATTTTGCTGACAAATACAAGTACTTGGATGTACAACATCTCAATTATACAAAAACCGATCTCGATTAACTCTACGTATACGTCCCTGTGTTACTGGAATGCTCAAACAGCAACCAAACTAATTAGTCCTTTGCATCCAATAATGTTTGCCATTGAGCAAGAGTACAATTTTCTGTCAGTGTGCGTGATATTAAGTCTGTTCTTTGTAATCATTGGGAGACAGTGGACATTGACTACACCGAAAGATGACATCGTCGATCTTGGAAACTTAGTGGACGATTTGTAATTTCTTCATTTGTTTCTTTTCTTTTTCAATTACCATCTACAGGTAACTCTCGATAGCTCGAAGTCGATGGGACCGAGGAAAAACTTCGAGGTATCAAGAGTTCGAGTTTTTAAGAGTTCGGTATTTTCCGGGTTGACCGACGGGTTTTATAATTAGTCTTACCGGATGTTATGATTTAGCAATTTATTTAGTGCCAACCTTACGCACGTGCTGAAACAACGTTTTCTTTTCAGTTAAATATACAAACCTGGATGTTTTAAAAACTAGATAGAAACAAATTTTGAATAAATTCATAATAAACTGTAATTATTTATATAATGCATCATATTAAAATCAGATTGCTCAGTACTACAGGACTTCGAGATGACAAATCGTAAATTAGATAACTGAATATCACACATTGTTCCCACTGTACGGCCTTCACCAGCTGTAAGACCTTGTTCAGCAATAATCATTATAATGACAATGATGCTGATAAGCATAATTTCTACAGTTTTATAATTCTAAAATTTTGACCATGGCTCAAAATTATCGTTTCGTTTCAATTTTAAATTATCGTAAAACGGTCGGTGTTCATTAAAGATTAGGTATCGGTATGGTCAAACATCAAACAATTATCACCTTGCAGGACAAGTGTTGCCTGAATAAACAACCCGTGACATGGGTTATGAATAACGGGACTGCAGTTTGACTTCGAGGGATCAAGGGTTTCGAGGGATCGAGAGTTCGAGAAATCAAGAGTAAATTTGCTTAGTTATATTGGGAAAAAAAATCGGGACCCTAGACTCACTTCGAGCGATCAGGAACTTCGAGTGATCGAAGTTCGAGCCATCGAGAGTTACCTGTATAATTATTTTTCTGCTGTCAGAATCATATAACATTCAAACATTACCTAATGCCTTGGAGCACGCAACAATGTTTAATAGTGGTACCTTACTTTTGATATTTTTCATGGATTTCATATCCTGCACCGAATGAACCTGGACTCTTTTAAAAAGAGGTTCAATCTGATTACTTTTTTTGATAACGATGCCGTTTACATTATTTGTGCCTCTGGTTTTATCATGTATGCCACCATTGGAGTGTCTAAACATATTCATAGAGGATCATTTGACCCGATAGTTATAAAATACACACTAATTCTGATGGAGACCTTTCATCAAACTATATTTACTCTTTACTTAAAACGTTTTGAAGGGAAATGTTATAAGAAATTGTATTTTGTATTAATTTTCTTGCTATTTTCAAACATGATAGGATGGATTTACGATCAATTCTGGATATATTCTATATCTTACAGTAATATCAATGAAGTATTTGGTCCATTACATCCAGCTGCAAGACGCACACTATACAACTTTGTTTGTACAAATTTCAATCGTTCGTGTATTTGTATAAATTCTACAAGAAGGAAGATGATTTTTTTTAATTATTTCCAAAACAAGAAAGAAAACATAAGACGGACGTAATGTTATGCGATGTTATGTTTCTGCTTTATATAAAATTTAATGTATAGTAATTTTCATGTACAATTGTCCTATGTACGAGAATTTAGTAAATCTATATTGGATATTTCATTAATTAATTCATTCATTTCGTTCTTTCTTGAACAAACCAATAAATGTAAGCGTTTACAGGTCAACCTATATATTCTTACATAGATTAGCCCAACCAACATATCTATAGAAAGATTCTTATTATTCATTTTTTTGAAGACAAATCAAAAAGATACACAAAGAGTTTGAAACATTTATTTTAGATAAAAACATGAAAGTATGTATGATATACTTTGTCACTGCTGATTGTCATAAGTAAATAAAAATAAAATATACGTATTATTTTCTCTTAATTGCATCATCTCAAAAATTGTGGAAAAATTGAAATATCTCATTCATAATTGACAGATACAATGAATCGCGCATGTTCTGACTAGGTAAAAAATTAAAGCTGATGATTTCAATATGATTACTGATTTTTTGGTACCAGTTGATAACTTTTCTTAGGGCAATATTATTACACATGGTGAATAATGACGGATAAAAGAGAAGCCACTGGACGTCAAAGTCGTTAATCTTAAAATAAAAACTCTCCTTAAAGTTATATTTGTCAACTATGTACTATACTTTCATTAGTACATGTTTAACACCTCGAACAATGGAGTTTTGCTACTACCAAATGACTTGGTACACACCAAGTCCAAGCTTTGCGGCTCATTGATATTGCTAATGTAAACATAATTTTTTGGTCATAATTGGCAATGATTGGTAATTGACCAATCATTGCCGCATCTTGGATTGAAATAATAAAAACTCAGCGGATGCCTATTTGAAGGAATTAAATCTGTTTAAAGGACTGAAAAACAGTAAGCAAAGAAATCGATAAGCATGGGAATGATACTTCTAAGTAAAATATTCATGAATTATTAGATAGCAAATATATCCCAGTGTATAGATTAATGGGGAAAACTATAACCGTATATGGAAACAGAAAATAACACAGAAACCGCTGCTATAAACGACAATACATCTATAAATCTATATCTATAAAAAAAATCTATATTAACACATACTGAGAATGATATATCGGTATATTTACTTCAAAGGCAGACCAAATAATCCCAGCCTTTTAATTTTTAACACTAAAAACAATGTACAAATAATATTTTATACACATATATGAACTGTATCTTTTGAATTTGTAATAATTATAAGATGCATAAGCTTGTTTTCCCATCCTTTTCTCAAACATCGTGGGAAAATATTAACGATTCTTCCGTTTTCCTATCTTCTGTCCCAGAAGACATGTCAACTTGAAAATGACCAAATCTTAAAAAGATATTCTACTTGTGATTCGAATACTACTCACTTCAGTCAACTGCTGTGGATACATGTACATTTGTCAAAAAAAATAACTTTACAATCACCATTACCAGACTAAGCTGTGAAGAAAATTGCCCATCTTTTGAATTAAATAAGATAATCTAAGTCAAATGATAACTATCACAAAAGAATGTTTCTATTTCTGTATAAATACAAATAGAAGCACAAAAAGTTCAATTTTTTTGTGTGAAACATGTACTAAGTATGTTGTTAAACCTCGTCATTCGATTTGGTCCTTCGCTTCGCTCGGCACCAAATCTCATGGTACTCGGAAAAAGTTTACATATATATATATAAATATATATAAATATATATATATATATATATATCTAAAGTCTCTTTTTCAGTAATAATAAAAAAACACTTTAAAATACTTGCTACTACCAAACAGTGTTTTAAAGTGTTTTTTTATATATATATATATATGAAAATGTGCGTTTGCCAGAAACTAGACCTTTATAATGTTTTATTATCTTATTCATTTAAATGAAGAATGGAACAAAAGGTGTGTGTTTGTACAATGAAGCAAAATGGATTAGATATATTTCTTATGAACTATTTCATCATAACAAATCGATGCAGAGAAATAAAAAGAAATGGGCACGGTCAATTCAATAATTGTTTTTAACTGTCGAGTTAAAGGCAAGATAAAAAGCTTACAATTTTTAGGCTGAATCTACTCCAATATATACGCCACCATATTCAGTTTACTGTGCGCTTTCCATATAATTTTTTATTTTGCCTTGTAATATTTAGTCATATCAAGTAGAGAACATGGCAAAAGTACTGCGTTACTTAATCTATGTTAAAGAGAAATAACCCGTCTGCACAATTACTTATAACACTCCAGCTGAAACCCGAATGTTGCATTTAAGAATAGAGATAACCCTCAGCTAGATAAAGTATAAATGTGCATACTTATTAAAAATATGTGTGAAAAGCGTCGCAATTATCAATTTACGCATCTGCTTCATCTTCATCTTGACGTGTCCAAGCATTCCCTATAAGAAAGCTTCACACATTAAAAGTATGTATTTTGTATGTATTCGTTTTGTGTAAGGTTACCCGGTGTTTTAATAAGAAAGTGTAGACATGCAAACCAAGGTAATGGTTGTCTTTAAGCAATAGAAAAATTATCTAAACTAAGTAGAAAAGATAAATGTGCAGTAAATAAATAAATAGATAAATAAATTTCAAAAAATAAGTTAAGATATAAATAAAAAAATAAAAAAATTAATTCTAAGCACTAAAAAAAGTGTATGTAAGTAATACCCGTGACAAAACGTAATGTCTTTGGTTCATATGGTAGGTCAACGACAGAAAGTCAGAAAGTTTTCAAAAAAGAAGTCGGATAATATCACGAAATTATTTCTTTTCATTTGAAAAATATTCTTTTCTGGTTGTTCAAAGAAATCATCAGTTGGGATGAGGGGAACTTAATTGACAATGTGAACAAATATTTGTCTTTCTTAAACAAATGCATTCAGGAGAGGCACTTGTCCAACTATTTCTTTAAATCTAGATATCTCTTTGCTGACAAACTAAACAATGAAACCGTGAGCACCCGTCTTTCTTTTGAAATGTTTAACATACAGAAAAAAGTCTTTCGATGCTTTATTAATTGCGAATGATATTACAAATACGAGAATGGTTATTTGTGATCATTGCGTCTCCTACTGCAGGGACAACGAGCAATTTTCTTGAGATTGGTAGAACTGGTTTGCATATTACAAATTGGGAATTCCGACGAAACAAGTATCGAAGTGACTATGGAAATCATGTTCCTTCAAACGAATGTTGACAGTTTGATCAAAGTTGCAGAGGAAGTTCAAAGTTGCAGAGGAAGTGGCTGATCAGCTGAGAGATACACTTATGGGAACTTTATTTCCTTTTCATCTAAAATAGAAAGGCTCTCTCTCTCTCTCTTTCTCTCTCTCTCTCTCTTCACTTGGCATGTCTAGCTTTTTTCTTTATAAGAGTCATCCGGGGTGAAACTAAATATCTCACTTTATTATAATAAGAAGTAAAGTGCAACTTTTTAACACGTAAGGAACTGTAGCTCCCAGGTCGTCCATCGGATTTTTTAGACCGAAAGCTACCGACCTGCAGCTAATAAACAGTCATACAAGTCAGCTGATATAATGCTACTTAAAATCTGAAACAAAGACTTTGGAACGAACAAGGACCAATTAACCTTTAAAATCACAATTAGATATGATTTCCCTTAGAGAAAACATTTTCAGTCGGGAAAATCACAATTTATGTAAATCATCAGACTAAGATTTCCTCAAGAAAAATCGACATTGATGGGATATCCGTGAGGAAGTTCCTTCTCTGGTACAAGTTTTCCAAATTTTTTTTCTTAATATACAGCTATTTTACGGAAAGAAATAATTTTCTCGAGGCAGTGCTCTCTGGTGGCAGGTTTTCATGCTTGATACGAGCAAATACAGCATTGCTACGAAATAGGACTGCTCTAAACGTTAATTTAAAAAACATTTCCTTTATTTCATTTCAATTTGTCCCATGCGTTAACCTTATGCTTGCCTTAATCATTGGTTATTTTTTTTTTATCAAGTGGATTCAATTTATTCATAAAACGAAGAAATTTTGACTCTTTTTTTTGGATGTGGCATTTAAAAAACATGCATCAAATAAGGAGAACAAGTTTTGAAAACCTTAGTTCAAGATCTCACAATGATGGTAATGTTTTATCAATACTTGTATCTTCAAGTACTATGGCTGCAACAATCATTGCTATTTTTTTATACGAGACAACTCAGTTGTACGACATCGCTGGATTCTTTTTGTTGCCTGTTCTCGAATTTATTATGTATTTAACTTCTGTGGTACTTTGCATCGTTCGAGGGTGTTAGTCAAACGCAAACCACGATGCTACATTATGTCAATCGCTAAATATCACTCCGTCATCAACTTAGTTATGGCACTCCTGTGGATTCTGAGTCTTGGAACTTCAGTTTATTCCATTGTCTGCACGATTGTTCGTGTTCAATGTGCTTTAGAAGACTTGCCCGCAAGACAAATACATATCGCTATTGGCGCATATTGCATCATTAAAGCATCTTTTATGCTAATCCAAACTATCGTTTTGTCTGATTTTTCCAAACTACGTCTCAAACGCACCAAACTTATTCAGTGTTTTGTCGTGATAATTTTGCTGACAAATTCAACTGCTTGGATATTCAATATCTCGCACGTACAAAATTTAACGTTGGTAAACTCAACTCACTGTTACTGGAATACACCATTATCAACAAAAGTCATTGTTCCCTTGCACACAATAATGCTTTCAATTGAACAGGAGTACAATCTTTTATCAATTTGTGTAATTTTAAGCTTGTTTCTCAGAAATACCTGGGGGACTTGTTATTCCTCTTCTGGTGACATCCAGCACAATGACATATCGCACTGGAGGGAGGTTTGGAAACCTAGTAAAAGACTTGTTATTTTTTCTATCATATCTGTCCTCCTCCATCTACCAACTCTTGTTATTTTTGAGATGAGACATTCTATACCGTACACCTCAGAATGGACAACAATAATGTTGAATATTTTCCTAATTATGATAATGTTTTATGGATTTCATATTCTGCGCGAAATAAACCAAAATCCTCTAAACAAAGAGGTTCTATTTGATTACTTTTTCGACAACGATGTAGTTTATATTGTATGTACATCTGGTGCTATTGTGTATGACGCAATAGGAATATCTTTAGAACGCTTTGATAGCGGAACATTTGACATAAAAACCATAAATTACACTCTATTTCTGTTCAAGAACTACTATCAAACAATAATTATTCTTTATCTTAAGAAATTTAGAGGAGAATTTTATAAAAGATTGCAGTTTGTATTAGTTTTCTTGCTAGTTTCGAACTTGAAAACATGGCTTATCTTTCAATTTCTGATTTATTCTATATCCTACAGTGATGGAAACGAGGTACTCGGGCCTTTACATCCAGCTGCTAAACATACATTGTACACCTTGATTTGTATATATCGATTCCAGTCTTGTATTTATTTACATCAATTTTACAAAAAGGAAAGATTTGAACAAACTCTTCCAAATTTTTGAAATATTATCAGTCAATATTCAAAAGGAATAAAACAACTAGGCATTCTAATTTTTGTTTTTCGATTTTTCAAATAAAAAGGGTTTTTAATGTTTAGAGATATTCACAACACAATTGATATCGTCATATGTAAATGCAGTCTCAAATAGAATTTATTTCTTTAAAAGTAAGTGATCTAATTTGTTTAGTTGAAATACTTCAGTTCGTCCGGTGAGAATTCTGTTCATTTATCATAACTTTACATCAAGATTATTTTTACGAAATTATATGTAAAGTCATTAAATAATGAGACTGTTTAATGATTATATCATATACGAAATCCAAACAATTGATGAAAAACAAAACAAACAAAAAACTTCATTTTCCTTGTACTGGCTGCTCAAGCCACAATGCCCCATATGTTTTTGTCGGCTTGTCCGTATGTTTTCAAATAAGTTAATTAGATATTTGTTTTAAACAAAAATGAATTACAATTATTCTTGCATACAGACATATATAATTTGATTTTTATGTGTAATATCAATTCAGTTTATTATTTGATTGAGTGTTTATGTAAAATTTCATATAATTGATTCATTTCTTCACAGTTAAAGAAGTATATCTTGTTTCATGACTTCGTGATACGTGTAGCTCATTAGTATATGTAAATACCGCAAAGCGGAAGGAGAAACAAAAGCATTTTATAAACTTAAAAAATATTAAGTTAAAATAATAGGAGGTAAATATAATTTTGAAATCTGTAACAAACTGTAAATCTTTGTATTTTTTTTTTTTTTTGGTTTTTCAATTACCCTTGGTTCACCCTTTCGGTTTATTCATAGCAATCCTGTGGTGAGCCCCTTGTTTTAATACTTGAACCTTTGGTTCCCATGGTTACATATCAATACTGTGGGGAACCCCTCGTTTATACTTAAAAAATCAGGTAAAAGCATGCACGGGATAGTACCCGGGAAATCCAGCCGATAGACGTGGTCGTCATCTCGTCTAGTGCTATCAGGGACCTGTCCTTAGAAAAACATCAGGTATTTAAAAACCCATTTTATGTACGTTTTTAACAACCCGCATTTGAATAGTTTTCGAGTAGTATATTTTCTATTGTTTATTATTTTTTATCAGGGTCTCGTTTGCCTTGTATTTTGCCTGTAAGGTCTTCCTAACAGAACGTCAGCTGTCGGGGATATGAGCACTCTCGGGTGTTGAATTTATTAGCGGCTATGGTCTCAATGAAGTAGCCTCTGTCGACGTATAGTGACAGTAGTGCATGAGCAAGCTATGGCGGCCCGTACGACGCACCTTTAAATCTAGTTTATTCATTTCTACCTGGCGGTGACCCTCGTGGAACATCTTCATTATTCAAAGCATTTATAGAAAACATCTTCATTGTGAAAGTTTAATACTTGATAATCTGTATTGTGTATTTTGAAATAAATTGAATATTCAGTTTTGTTGAAAGACTTTTCTGAAGCTTGGACCAGAAGTCGGCCATTCAATACGGAACCCCACCCGTACTACCTGAAATTAATTGAATATTCAGTTCTGTTGAATGACTTCTCGGAAGCTTGGGCCAGTAGTCGGCCATTCAATACGGAACCTCAAGAGGGAACATCAGTGTGCCACGCAGTCCGTTACTATAACTTGTGCCGTGCAATTTACAACCAAAATTGAACATTGAAATTTCATCAAACACTATTTCCAGATGGTGCTGCACGGAGGCTGAGTAAATAAAGACATTAACTCTATATATTTATTTATTTTATTTGTATAATTTTTTATTAATATTTTTGTTGTTGAATTTTCGGGTAAGTTCTTATTTAATTTGTTAATAAATATTTTGTTTAACATTTTAAATTTGTTCTTTTGTTTTATGTAAGCTCATAAGGATGTATAACCACACATCCTCACAAAATCATATGCCTACCTGTACACAAGTATTTATTGATCACCAAATAGTAATTATTAGAATATGCCCTGTATGTGACGATATTACTTTTCTGGAAATAAAATGGGAATATTGTGCTACAATGCCCATATTTGTCTTAATCTTTTTGATATTTCGAGGATTTCATTTGATCAAGACAGAGATGGGCTCCCTCAATGACTCTAGGATCATCGGGAACATTCTGAACAACGATATTCTGTTCCTGGTTTCTTCCTGTGGACAGTTTGCTAACGATGTCGCACTCATCATCTACTCAGTGCCCCCAATCTACGTATCTACGTATCATCAAAACTATATTCCTAATTCTTCAAATTGTCTATCAAACAGCAGTGGCGTAGCTAGGGAAAAATTATTTGTTAGCAGGGGTCTGCTGAGCACATTTTTTAATTCAGGAAGTAATTTTAATCTAGTACAATGTACTAGATTTAATACTTCAGCCATGAAATTATAATTGTACTTACAGAAAAAAGTTTTATTATACATTTTGGTTTTTATTCTTTTTTCTACATAAAATGAAATATATTGGAACAAAAACATCAAAGATATTAAAAACAAAACAAAACACACACTAACAGATACCTTGCATCAAGAAAATACATCTAAAAAGATAATAATTACAGTGCTTAATCGAGCTACGCCACTGAACAGTTTTTATTATGATCCTGAAACGTTTACCTTCCTCTCAGTACAGAAGTTTTTTCTATTTATGTTTTGAGCTAGTAATGAAAATATTGTATATATGATCCAAGTAATAACATTACTTGAAAGACATAAGAATGATTAAAATAAAATAATTTTATTAAAGGAAACAAAATATATATGTAAGAAACTCTTTAGCCCATTTGACGTCTGCAGAAGACCCTTAATTATTGAAATTATTTTTAAGCTCCTAGAAACTTAAATTGCATAAAGGTATGAATTTTGAGTTTATCTAGATTACTTCATCCTAGTATGATACACACAATCTAATCTCAAGAAAAATCTTCAAAAAAATTTCTAGCGATCGCCTTTTCTTAGTAAAGTTGGCAACATGTTTCCTAACATCTTAAAATTATGATAATGCCTCACAATCAATTCATTATCAACTGAGTAAAATGTGAAAAAAAACCTAAATTCATGCAAGTGTCAAAAGAACGGCCTCAAACCCATTGCTCGTTTTTAAAAAAAATGCGTCTAAAATACCTGGATTAAAAATGAAACATTCGACTTATTGCTTTATATGGAAAATCCCCTCATTGACATATGGCAAAGAAGTGTCAATCGCAAATTTTTTTATACTATGTGTTGTCCTCGAAAATTAATAAAATTAAAATAATAAATAATTATGTTACACACATGTTAAAAAATATGTGATCATTTGATGTAGAGAAAATTACTTTCCCATACTATATACGTAACACAAATAATTTTTAAAGAAATTTACTCTTGTGTAGAATCCTTTTTCATTTTAACATCAATAACCTTTATTGTACTGATAAATTTCACGTTTTTTTTAATTTTAATTTCAGTAAGTCTCTTTTAACACAACCCTCTCTCAATGGGCAAAGCTTCGAAGCGTTGGGAAGACAAAGCGTCTGGTTAAACAAGACCTTTACCTGGTTCCCAAGGCCTTCTGATTGTGTAAGCAAGTAAAGTGCTTGCACAATCTAATGAAGTCGGGTACCAGGCTAAATAGATCCGCTGAAATAACTATCGGTAATAATATCCATGGTTTATGGTTTTTAATTTGCTATTGTCTTTTGATTTAAACCACAATTATTAACACATTATATACTAACACAATGATTAAATCTTCATAAAAATTCCAATTAAAAATGCTTTTAAACATTTTGGATATCAACGGCGCTATTTGAAATATCTTTTTGAGGTAAATAAAAATCGTCAAGAAGATAAACAGCAAATATCATTAACAACAAAATCCGAGATCCGTATAAAAAGAATATTATTTTCAATTTGAATTGGATACACGCACTTTCAAATAAAGCAATAAAGCAATAACACAAACTCAAAATATCCAAAGTTTCTTTTATTGACTTTGTAGAGACGAATAACTTAAAACCAAAGACCTTAAAGAGTTTGATATGTGTAGTCACTTTTGTAGAACTGATACAAATAAATGCATGATTGGAATCGATATATACAAATCAAAGTGTACAACATATGTTTGGCAGCTGGGTGAAGAGGCCCAAGTATTTCATTGCTATAATTGTACGATATAGAATATATCCAGAATTGAAAGATTAGCCATGTCAATGTGTTCGAAAATAGCAAGTAAACTAATACAAACTGCAATCTTTTTTTACATTCTCCTCTATATTTTTTTAAGTAAAGAATAAATATTGTATGATAGTAATTCTCGATCAGAAATATAGTGTATTTCATGGTTTTTATTCCAAATGTTCCTCTATCAAAGCTTTCTAAAGACATTCCCTTTGCCGAATACATAAAAGCACCAGATGCACACATAATAAATACTAACTCATTGTCAAAAAAGTAGTGAGATTGGACTTCTGTATTTAAAGGGTCTTGGTTCATTCGACGCAGTGTATGGAATCCGTAAAAGATTGTTAAAAGTGAGAAAATGTTTGCTATCATTAAAGCCAATTCCCACGTATTTGGCATTGATTTTCTCAGAAGAAAAATAACAAAACCTGGTAGATGGAGGAGAAAAGAAATGATAGAAAGAATGACAAGCCTTTTACTAGGTATCCATAATTGACAAGATGACAGGTTCTTGTTGTCGTTGTCGCGAGAATAAAACGAACACTTCTTCCACTGTTTACCGAGAAATAAGGTTGAAATAAGACACACTGATAGAAAATCGTACTCTTGTTCTATTGAAAGCATTAGAGTATGCAATGGAACAATAACTGTTTTAGATATATGCGTATTCCAGTAACAGTGAGTTGAGTTCACCGATGTTATTTTTTGTATGTGTGAGATATTGACCATCCACGCACTTGCATTAGTAAATAAAGTAATCCCGACGAAACACTGAATAAGTTTTGTTCGCTTGAGACGAAGTTTGGAAAAATCGGACAAAACAATCGTTTGAATAAGCATATAAGCTACCTTCATGATGCGATACGCACAATTAACAATATGCTTGTTTCTACTGGGCAAGTCTTTGATGGCACATTGAACACCCACAATTGTGCTAAAAATGGAATATACTGAAGTTCCAAGACTTAAAATCCATAAAAAAGTCAGTACTAAGTTGATGACAGAGTTATATTCAGCATTTGATATAATGTAGCAATTCGGTTTACTTTTGATCAACACCTTCAAAATAATGCAAAAGATCACAGAAGCAAAATACATCATGAGTCCTAGAATAGGCACCAGAAACAATCCAATAAAGCTATTAAGTGGAGTAGTCTCGTATAATGAAATAAACACGACTACTGCAGCAATAGCAGCACTTGCAGATGTAAGTATTGACAAAACGTAATCATTGTTATATTCTGTGGTCGGATTTTCAAGACTCGAACCCCTTACTCGAAGCATGTTTCAACTTAAAAGAACTGCCACATTCAAATAAAATTGAACAGCCTAATTTTCCTTGTCGTATAAGTATTTTATATCAACTTGGCAAATGATAAAATTTCCAATGAAAACAGGAAGTGTTACAGGTCGATTCTGGAGAATTAGTTGATCTTGTCGAAACCATTTTTAAAATTACATATAATAATTTGTTAATGATATATATTATGCACAATTTGTATGATAAATAATGAAATGGATTTGATGTACATGTGTAAACTAAAGTATTATATGAAATCTATCATTAAAGACAAATTCTAAAAGAACCAACTAACATTCATCAAAACTTTTTTTATAAGAACAATTTCATTTGACTTACCAAAATTTAAGGTGACCAAGAAATGTCAAGTTTGTATATAACAGTTTACAGGTACCTAGTGTTATACAGTTAATTTTCTTATGAAAAAAATATACCCATCCCTAATAATTTATGTTCATAATGTGTTAAATTACGGACTGAATCCTCGCAACCATGAACACTAACAAATGCAACCACAAAATACGCATGACCATGTTGTATGCTGCTTAGTTTCTTACCAACTATGCCGAAGAACATAATCTTCTCGATCCGGTTGCAGTGATTGAAAATTCTTCTACCATGTAGTGAAAGTAAACAATCTTTACACACAAAATATTATGGTCTGTTAAATACAAGCATTTGCGAACTATTGAAAAATAAAAACAGGTTATGTAATTTACATTACCGGTGAAATATCACAAATACCGTATGGTGACGTTGGACTGAGCCCAAAATTAAAACTCACATAAATTCATAATAGAATTTGGTCGCCATATTATTTTCAATCGCTCCTCATCTGCTACTGCGGTATATATACCAATCTAGAAAGTTACGGTCGATTCAGTTTGCACGGACTACTAAACTTTGTAGAAAAAGTAATAAATTTAAAAAACAAGAGGCCCATGGGCCAGATCGCTCACATGAGCAACAATAAACATAATAAAATCAGCTTTATGTAGTCATACTCAAAATATCGGGACAATGAGTGAGTAAAATAGATCCTGTATTAAAAGATTTTCAAAATATTCTCCAGATGTTCTGTTGAGCCCCTTTTGTAATTGGATAATTTCATAGTTATATCACATATTGAGCATTGCCATTCTCAAAAAGATCTTGAACAACTGTTCATAAAAATATGAACGTACATCAAACTTTGAACCCCTTGTGTGGCTTAAGAATTATCCAGGACCACAGTCTAAACAACTGAGAATCAACAGATGTCAAAATGATTGGATATTAGTAATAATATATACTATATATTTTTGAGAATGATTAGATTCATTTCCTATGTAAAAATTCGACCCCCAATTGTGGTCTCATCCTTTTTTATTTAATTTTTAAAGATTTTTCTCTATATATTACACTACCTGAGGATGCTTCCACACAAGTTATAGCTTTTCTGACCAATTGATTTTCGAAAGTAAGATATTTCTCTTTACATTCCTATGTAAAAATTCGACCCCCCATGGTGGCCCCAACCTACCCCCGGGGATCATAAGTTACAGCTTTTCTGGCCAATTGGTTTTTGAGAAGAAGATTTTTAA
>WFKH01010931.1:53375726-53404854 GCA_016163765.1 Magallana hongkongensis
AGTTACAGCTTTTCTGGCCAATTGGTTTTTGAGAAGAAGATTTTTAAGGATTTTTATCTATATATTCCTATGTAAAAATTGACCTCCCTCCCCCGTTCGAGACCCCACTTACCCCCGGGGATCATGGTTTGAACAAACTTAAATATACACTACCTGAGAATGCTTCTACACAAGTTACAACTTTTGTGGCCAATTGATTTTTGAGAAGATTTTTAAAGATTTTTCTCCATATTTTCCTATGTAAAAATTCGACCCCCATTGTGGCACGTATGTTGCCCCATCGTACCCCTGGAGATCATAGTTTGAACACACTTGAATCTACACTTCCTGAGAATGCTTCCACACAAGTTACAGCTTTTCTGGCCAATTGATTTTTAAAAAGATTTTTAAAGATTTTTCTCCATATATTCCTATGTAAAAATTTGACCTCCCTCCTTGAGACCCCACTTACCCACGGGGATCATGATTTGAACAAATTTGAATCTACACTACCTGAGAACGCTTCCACACAAGTTACAGCTTTTCTGGCTGATTGGCTTTTGAGAAGAAGATTTTTTAAAGATACCAACACATTTTTAATAATTCTTAATTATCTCCCTTTGAAAGAGGGTGTGGCCCTCATTTGATCAAACTTGAATCCCCTTTACCTAAGGATATTTTGAGCAAATTTTGGTTATAATCGACCCAGTGGTTCTCCAGAAGAAGTCGAAAATGTGAAAAGTTTATAGACGGACGGACGGACGGACAGACAGACAGACAGACGGACGCCGGACAAAAAGTGATCAGTAAAGCTCACTTGAGCTTTCAGCTCAGGTGAGCTAAAAAAGGATTTTAAAAAGGTACACTCAATAAAAATAAAAGAGAGTATACTTTGAAAGAATTATAAAAGTATCCGCACAGATAGTGTTGCCTTACTTCGCGTGCACATCGAACACGTGTGTCGTTCATACAGAGTGCATAACGCCTGCATCAGATTGTAAATCCCGGCCGCACTACATATAACATCGTAAATTAGTAATAGTGAATCCAAGAAAGTAACAACGTGCTGTCGATTTTATCAGTTTCTACAAAATCATCCCGTTTTCTTAAGTCCATTCCGTCACAGCACGATCTACTACAGTGAATAATTTGCGCATGTGCGATGATAAAACTGTACGACACAGGGATACGCTCTACAATTATTAAGGAATTTTGAAATATGTGCCTAGATTTTTGTTTGTGTAGTCTTTCATTGGATATTCCTGTACGACACATGTGCCTGGATTTCA
Source organism: Magallana hongkongensis (assembly GCA_016163765.1). NCBI lineage: Eukaryota > Metazoa > Mollusca > Bivalvia > Ostreida > Ostreidae > Magallana > Magallana hongkongensis. Next base: position 53,376,995 of record WFKH01010931.1, read on the forward strand.
GTCTGTTTTGTTTCGTCTTTCAAATTTATTTTTCATAACGCGTTTCTACAAATAATTTTGCCCAATGCAACGGGTTCGGGCGATTGAAACACCTGAATGCGGTGAAGCATGACTAGTGGTCTCGCCCTTATATAGGAGGTTTGTAGCGATGAGCATAACAATAGAAATCATGGCGGTAAAAGGCATTTTCCGCCATATTTCTCTTTCATCGCCGTTATCTCTACAACCCCTATGTAAGCCGAAGACCTCTTAATAGTTCAAAGTATTTCGCTGTAGATGTCTCACCTATGCGGACGTACATCTTACATCGCCATGCTACTCTGTTGCGATGAAATTATCAAATTTTATGTACTTTTTAACAACCAAGAAGAAAGTTATATCAAATACACAGGTCAATACATCATGTACGAACAGAAAATACACATAAAACAGGAAATAAACGCACAAAATCTAAGACATCGTAAGGAATACTACACGTCGGCCACAAGTTTCAGGTGTGCAATTGGGTGTAACGAAATCGAAGGGTTTTTATACCTGTATTGTGGTGCCTATTTTTGAGTCGTGTTCAGATTTAAAGCTGACATGAATTCATAAAAGTATTTTGTCGCTAAACTAGTTACGATCGCTCTTCAGCTCCTACTGGGGTATATATACCGGTCGAGAAATTACAGTCCGTTACTTTCCGATCGAGGCATTCAGGTTGCACGGACTTCTAAATGCATAAGCTATACTTCGTATTTATAAGTTTGAAAAAATGAAATTTAAAAAAATCCCAGTCAATAGAAAATAAGAGAAAGCATTAAAAAATGAATTGCCAAGGTAATACTATCCTTATCACCATGTACATATAGTGTTGCCTTATTCGCGTTCACATCGAACACGTGCGTCATTCATACAGAGTGCATAATCATAATGCTTGCATCATATTGTTAAGCCTGGCATCCATCCCACATAGTACATAAGCGATTGTAAATCCAAGAAAATAACTGTGTGTTGCAGTTTTCATCAGTTTTTACAAATAAAAAATAAATCACTCTGTATTCTGAAGTCCATTCTGTCATCGCACGATCTACTACAGTGTATGGTTTGCGCATGTGCGATGATAAAACTGTACGACACAGGGATACGCTCTACAATTATTAAGGAATTTTGAAATATGTGCCTAGATTTTTGTTTGTGTAGTCTTTCATTGGATATTCCTTACCAGTGCAGTAGTTATATTTTCTTCAAAAGGCGTTTCTACAAATACTTTGCGTCCAAAGTAACGTGTTCGGGTAAATGAAATACCTGAATGCGGTGAAGCATGACTAGTGGACCCGCCCTTATTTAGGGGGTGTGTAGCGATTAGACTAACAATAGAAACCGACAACTAATATGGCGATTGTCGGAGATGTAAGAAGACTAATGCGTATTTATGAATTCATGTCAGCTTTAAAATCGTGAATTCAATTCTGAGCTAAGAAAATTATTGCACTCTGTTGTTAAACCCTTTTTTTGTATTTTTACACATGACAAAACAAATGTTGAGTCAGACTGTGCTTTCGGGCAACATTGATAATGTTAGTTTTCTTAGTACCGTACAATGTTTCTGGGCTAACAAAATCAATGATACTCCAGTCAACTTCTGATTTATATTGCATGTGCTAATTTATTTACTTATCCCCTAAATTTAATATTCTTTAATTCAAGGCTTTGATAAAAACTCGATACGATTACCCACCCACCCCTACTCTCTCAAGTCAACTATTTTATAGTTACGGCGATTTGAATTTTGCCAGCATTTTTAAAAGTGTTACTCTAAACATTAATTTCATAATTTCCGCCATTTTAGAGTAGTGGTAAAAAAAAAGGAAGAAGAAACATGTGGATTTTATTGTCCAATAAGTGTGCTAGTCGTAACGAATAAATAAAATTATTTCTCATTTTAATATGATATATTCATCTGAATTTAATCATTGTGTGTTGTAACTATATGTTGGCAAACTTTTTCCGAGTACTCTGAGATTTGGTGCCGAGCAAAGCGAGGGACCAAATCGAATGACGAGGTTTAACAACATACTTCGTACATGTTTCACAAGAGAAATTAAACTCTTTGTGATTTTATATGTATTTCTATAAATTTTTCTGTTAGTTATCATTAGTTCAAGGTCATCTTATTCAATTTAAAATAAGGGCAATTTTCTTCACAGCATACCTGGTAAGGGTGATTGTAAAATTATTCCTTCTGGAAAATTTACCTGTATCAAACACAGTTGATTAAAGTGAGTAGTATTTGAATCCCAAGTAGAATATCTTTATACGATTTGGTCATTTTCAAGTTAACATGTCTTGTGGGGCAGAGGATAGGAAAATGGAAGAATCGTTCATATTTTCCAACGATGTTTGAGAAAAGGATGGGAAACAAGCTTTTGCATCGCATCTTATAATCATTATAAATTCAAAAGATACAGTTCAGGTTTTGTTTATATAATCTTGTACATCTGTTTTAAGTCAAAATTAAAAGGCTTGGATTATTTGGTCTGCCTTTGAAGTAAATACACCGAGGTATCATTCTCAGTATGTGTTAATATAGATTTTGTATCGTTTATAGGAGCGGTTTCTGTGTTATTTTCTGTTTCAAGGCACGGTTAGAGTTTTCCCCAATAATCTATACATCTGGATATATTTTTATCTTATTCAATAGTTATTTATTTTGAAGCATCATTCCCATGCTTATCTATTTGTTTGCTCACTATTATTCAGTCCTTTAAACAGGTTTAATCCCTTCAAATTGGCATCCGCTGGGTAATTGGTCAATTACCAATCATTGCCAATTATGACCAAATGATTATGCTTTCATTAGCATGAAACTTGGACTTGGTGTGTATTAAGTCATTTGGTAGTACCAAAAATCGATTGTTCGAGGTGCATGTACTAATGGAATTGTAGTAAATAGTTGACAAATTTAACTTTAAGGAGAGTTTTTACTTAACATGAACGACTTTGACGTCCAGTGGTGCGTCTTTTATTAGTTATCATTCACCATGTGTAATAATATTGCCCTAAGAAAAGTTATCAACTCTGTACAAAATAATTAATAATCATTTTAGAAATATAAGTATTATTTTTCTACCAGTCATCACATGCGTGATTAACTGTATCTGTCATTTATGAATGAGATATTTCATTTGAAAATAATAAGTATATTTTATTTTAAGTTAGTTATGATAACCAGCAGAGACAAAGTATATTATGCCTGCTTACATGTATATATTTTTAAAAATGTTTCAAAATCATTCTGTAAATCTTTTTGATTTGCCTTTACAAAAAATGAACAATGAAAATCTTTTCTAAAGATATGTTGCTTGTGCTCATAGAGATCTTCATCAGGAGATATAGGTCCACCTGTTAAACGCTTAATTTCATTGCACAATTTAAAAATTACAATGCATGAAATTTTATATAGAGCAGAAACATAAAACTGCATAACAATATCGAAGTCTTTTTTTTTCTTTCTTTCAAAAAATCGATATTGTTAGAAAAAATTAAAGTAATTTTCCTTCCTGGTTGAAGAATTTATACAAATAAATGAACGATTGTGTAATGAAGTTCTTTTTGGATTTTATGGTGGTATAGCGAAAACGACAAACAGTAAAATAAACAAAACAATCTGAACTTATTTATCAAAAAAAGAAATTAAAATAATAGAATATGAAGATACTCACAAATTCACACCTTTACTCTCACTAAGAAAGAAAATATAACTTTAAATTGTAGATCAAATAACACTAACAATGAAACAATAGTGAATTAACTTTTAACACATTTAATTTTCAGTATCTATATGAAACAAATAAATGCTTTAAACACAACCTAAATATAGATATAACAGTATGCAAAGGGATAAACCAACAAATCAGAATTATCAATACTGTTATATGTAATTTCACAGAAAAAGTAAATTGAAATGTTATCTGTAATTGAATAATTAACTGTTATCACTGGCTTATCTTATATGACGTTTAATCATCAAATAGAGTTGAAAGTTTGGCTTCAAATAATTGCATTAACTACACTAAAATAGTCACCACTGGGCCTCCATAGCACACAAAACACGTAAACAAAATGTCCTGTCTCCAGGCCCGGACTCGAAGGTCTCTCACTGGCGACAATCCAAACACAGACATCCCGACCATTAACGTCTATCAAACTCGAGCTTCCGTACGCCCCACTTGCGTCACACCCTGCTCCGTTAATGTATCTCGGTCACAGTCCTGACCCACATAGGCTACGCTCAGCCTTCAACTGACGTTCACCACTGACACACCTGGTTTAACGATATAACCCTCCATGCACTGAAACAATAATTACCTATTATAAAACCTATAGACATATTCACTAATACAACGAAAATAACAGAAGGCCACACCCCCGTAAATATACCATGAAATTGACAAAAATATACAAAAACAAAAACGGCTGGGGAAAAGCAAATGCCCAAACAGATTCAAAGTATTTCTGGCTACCAGGCTACCAAACTAACTTCTGGAATTCGCCATAAATTACAAACTGGAGGACAAATTCAGCAACGTGGCCGCACACTTGACAAGCAGCCATGACTTTCTAACTGACCAAACCGGTTATGCTAAAAATAGCCCTACTACGAACACTCTCGATTGGAAATATGGAACACAACTTAGATCAAAATTACAACTATTTAAACAAACAAATACAAAACTGAAATAAACTGAATTCAACTTCATTACAGATTGAAATCTATATAACAAACAAAGGTGTATAGTGTTTCTCTAGCTGCTGGATATAAAGGACCAAGTACTTCATTGATATTACTGTAAGATATAGAATATATCTAAAATTGATCGTAAATCCATGCTTTCATGTTTGAAAATAGCAAGAAAATTAATAAAAAATACAATTTCTTACAAAAAATTTTCTTCAATTCGTTTTAGGTAAAGAATGAATATAGTTTGATAGAAGGTATTCATCAGAAAAAGAGTATATTTCATTACTATCGGGTCAAATCATCCTCTTTGAATATGTTTAGACATTCCAATGGTTGCATACATGATAAAACCAGAGGCACAAATAATGTAAACGGCATCGTTATCAAAGAAGTAATCAGATTGAACCTTTTTTTTAAAAGAGCCTTGGTCCATTCGGCGAAGAATATGAAATCCATAAAAATTTATCAAAATTACGGTACCACTTCTAATCATTTTTGTTTCCTCAAAGGCATTAGATAATGTTTTTACTGTTATATGATTCTTCCAGCACAAAAATAACAATAGATGGTAGTTGAAAGAGAGAAAAAATGAGTGAAGAAATTACAAATCGTCCACTAGGTTCCCACGATGGACGATGTCGTCTTTCCGTGTAGTCAATGTCCACTGTCTCCCAGTGACTACCAAAGAACAGACTTAGTATCACGCACACTGATAGAAAATTGTACTCTTGCTCAATGGCAAACAAAATTAGTTTTGTTGTTGTTTGAGTATTCCGGTAACACAGGGACGTATACGTAGAGTTAAGCGAGATCGGTTTTTATATAATTGAGATGTTGTGTATCCAAGCACTTGTATTTGTCAGAAAAATGACCTCGAAAAAACACTGAATAAGCTTTGTGCGTCTAAGATGTAATTTGGAAATACCAAACAAAACGGTCGTTTGGACCAGAATGAAGACTGCCTGAATGGCACGATATGCACTGTTTGCAATATGTGGTTTTCTAGTTGACATGTCTTTAACAGAGCATTAAACATATACAATTGTGTTTAGAATGGAATAAGATATAGCTCCAAAACCCAACATCCACAAGAAAATCAACACCAAGTTGATGACAGATTTTTCTTTAGCAAATGTCGTCACATAGGATCTAGGTTGTGTTTTAATCAATACCTTCAACGAAATCCAGAATATCACAGAAGTCAAATTCATTATAAACACGAGAACAGGCAGCAATAAATATACAATGACGTCATGCAGTCTAGTAGTCTTGTACATCTAAATCACAACAGCGGTTGCAGCAATGATACTTGTAGAAATAAGTATTGATGGAAAATTGTGAGATCTCCTAGTCGGAACCTCACAAGTTAATGGTATACTCGTATTATTTTGAGACATATCTTTTATATTAAGAAGACTCAAAAAAACAACGCAACCCAGTTTTTGCTCAATGTTTTGCAACCGTCATAAATTTAGACAAGCTATGTTCCAAAATTATTGTGTAGAGTCAGATCCAGAAAGTAAGATAAAATTGAAACATGAATAATTTGTCCACGTTTATGAGTTTTGTTCATTACAACGGCCAATAAAATTTTTGTCTCACGACGATTTAAGTACACAAACAGATTTTATGATGAATGCAAAAGTATGTAACTTCCTTAGTACAATAAAAAAGTTTGAACGTTTCCTTGCTCCACAAATCATAAATAATAATACATTTTCTTTTATTCTTTAAAGAATACCATCTTTTTTATGTGGAGTAAAACCTGTGTAAATCTATTTCGAATCACATGTCATCTAGAGTTACTTCAATGTAATTGTAGAGTTTTATTAAAATCCAATGTTAATGTATTTTTCGATTACTCAGTTTACTTGGAATTGCATTTCCTTTAACACTTTAACACAAAACATTAAACACAAAAAATAATGATTTATCTTGCGTGATTATTAACACATTGATGCATGCGCAATTTTTTTTCAGTGGGTATTATCATATAAAAATATCTTTTCAGTATTATTTCTTTAGACGATGAGTATGCAGTAAATACCAATGTTCATATACCTTTGAACTAAAAATTCATTTAAAAATATTGTTTTCTGTATTTCATTAAATTTTATTCATAAGTTACATCTTAAATATGCTAAAGTTAATTAACAGTGTATGAAATGAGATAAAGCAGAATACTTTTTATTCTTACATTCATTGTGTCCTAACATTGCAACAAATACTTCCGTATTTATAAACCTTTGGGCTTTACTGGATTTGATCTCGCCCCGACCGTATTTTACATGTATTACCTCATTAAGTTCAAAGAATGATTCCTTATTTTTTTAAATGAAAGTAAACATTTTTATTTCTTGTGGCTTAAAATTGCAAGGAATATTTCCGTATTTATAACCAGAGTCAACTTTGTCTGTTATAGTTTCCTTAGTGGTCACGTTTCCGGAATTCCGTTTAAATTTTAAAACAAAATTCCAATTAAAAAGCTAACGATGTATATTTAAAGGACCTGTTTCCTCTCCGAAATTCAACAAATATTGGATATAAATTTATTCTTAGAAAGGGTCCAGCATATCCTTTATGAAAGTATCATGTAATAAAAACAATAACGACGCGTCACATTATCACAGAAACTCATCATACAGGGAGAGGAGAACCTACCACTCATTACAAACTTGCAAAATAGTAGGACAACAATTTTTTACAGGACAAATACATTTTGTGTGTCATTGCAGAACAAAAGGCAAAATATTTGTGTAAAATACGATAATATAATAATCATGAAGAAGCTTGTTGCGCTACGACAAGCAGCCATGTCCATGTTTGCTGTCGGAACCCGTCTCGATGGAAGCTTAAAGCAAAGAAGGCTTAAGGGAGATGGCAGTATTTCATCTATAATTGTGGCTACAACATTGATTGGTGTAACATTTTCTTATTTTTGGGAGAGCCAAAATCCCTATTCATGGTATTTCAGAAACGGCTACCCTAAAGTCCTCTTGGTAATTTACGTTTTGACACTTTTCTCCATTGCTTCCTTGGTGAGTCTTCTTCTAATAGTGAAGTACAAACCATCCGACTATATGGATCCAGTGGAAATAAAAGACCCAGTGTCGAAAATGCTTAACGTTTTTTTGTTTTTGTTTGCGATCGGTATCGTTGTATATGAGTTGATAAACATAATCATTGACATACAGTGCTACTTTGAGGTGTATCACCTACAAACTAGTGGACATTACTTACTGAGCAGTTTTGGGCGTGTTGCAGAAGCAACATTTGCATTTTTGCAGTATGTAGTTATAGCAAAAATTTCGGACAAACGGCTACGACGTAAAATCGCCACTTATTATTTGATGTCAACCATTATTTTAACAAATGTATCAATGTGGTTTTTTACATTGTTTCGACTCATGTATGGTTACATTTCGAAACTTCCAGCCAACTTGACTGTGCGTGCAACAGAAACAGAAATGTGTTACTGGAATTCTAGCATTAGATCCGACATTCTTCAACCAATGAATGGAATTTTAATACCAGTTCAACAGGAGTACAGTTTGGTGTGTATATGCATTCTTGCAACCATGTTTCCAAGTTATAACTTGCCGAGACAAACACCTCCTGAGAGAGTTACATTTGATGATAAAAAAACTGAGTTTATATTTGGATCCTGTCCATTGGCTACAAAGAAGAAAATCCTTATATCTGTATTTTCTGTCTTGATTTTCCTGCCAGCGACAATAGTAATTTTCATGAGAGATTTTAAAGATACTACATTTCTGCAAATAGAATGGGAATATTGTGCTACAATGCCAGTGTTTGTCTTAATCTGTTTGATATTTCGAGGATTTCATTTGATCAAGACAGAGATGGGCTCCCTCAATGACTCGAGGATCATCGGGAACATTCTGAACAATGATATTCTGTTCCTGGTCTCTTCTTGTGGACAGTTTGCCAACGATGTCGCACTCATTATCCACTCAGTACATACAGGTGCCCCCAATCTGCGCATCATCAAAAGTGTATTGCTAATTCTTCAAGTTTTCTATCAAACAGTGTTTATTATGATTCTGAAACGTTTACCTTCCTCTCAGTACAGAAGGGTTTACGGGGTTCTTCTTAGCTTACTGATAGGAAATCTAATTTTATGGGCCTTTAATGACGTACAAGCCTTTATGATCTCGTCGAGTGATGATGATATAGTTGGTTTTCGAGAAGATTGGCCAACTGCGAGTCAGGCCATTTTTTCCCTGGTGTGTTTCTATAGGTTTCAATCCTTTGTGTCCCTTTATCGTTTTTGCAAGCTGTAATTTGAATTTTAAGGATTGGAAATTATATTTTTTTTTTCATCCAACAATTAAGAAAAAGGTTTCAGGCGTCCGATGATTTTGGACATGGCGCTTTATTTCTATCTAAAGAATTATATATTTTTTTATGTTTAGGTTATACATGTATATTTTTTTTGTTAAAGTTGTATACTACTTGTGATGATATTATGTATGGTCTAAGTAACCATCATACTCTACATTAAATTTAAATCAATGATATTTAATCAAAGAATTGGAAGGTTTTTAGCGCATTTGACGTCTGCACTGCACTGTGGAATCATTTTTATTCGTGGGGGTCAATGTTCGTGGGTAGACAAAAATTTTCCTGGTTCGTGGGGACGTAATTTCGTTGGTAATGTAATCGGGATAATTTTCATAACTATGAAACAAATGATTGTGTATAGGTTCGTGGGGATGTAAATTCGTGGGCAAGGGTTACCCACGAAAGCCACGAACATTGGTCCCCCACGAACAATGATGATTCCACAGTATTTGATGACCCTACTGAAAAATATTTTTAAGCATTTGAAAATTAATATGGCATAAAAGTATGCAAAACTAAAGACCTTACAGACTGTGTTAAATGTTGTCACTTTTGTAGAACTGATACAAATAAATACAATTTTGGAATCGATATAAACAAATCAAGATGTACAATGTATGTTTAACAGCTGGGTGCAAAGGTCCAAGTATCTTATCACTATCACTATAGAGTATAGAATATATCCACAAGTAATAGCTTTCCAAAAAGTTTGCCTGACTAAACAAAATTATTCCAAAGGAAGCATGTATCAATTAGGCTATCTTATAAGAAATACTCATGTTTTAATTTTCGCTGCTGTTCATAAATTCATAAACGGAACGTACAGATTCAAGAAGCAATTTAAGTACTTTTCTTATCCAGTGCATATACATGTATATCACTTGCAATTAAATTATTTTATTTTTTCAAATTATTATAGGAATGTACATGTTTCAAATAATTGTACGCTTGAAAGCGGAAGAGAATACAGGCAAATTTTAAATTGTATTTGTCATATTAAGATGTAAAATCAAAGTTCAACCATAGGAAAGGAATAGAAAAGGATTTTGTTCTCAAATAAAGCTGCATGTGTACACTAATTGGTAAAAATTATGAATGTGATACTATGGCGCGAAGTCCTGCTTTAACTTTCAACCTAAGGATGAGATCTTGGATGCTTGAATGAACTCATCCATGGATCCAATTTTTTGACATTTGTTTCGTAACAACGATATATATTATACTTTTGATCGAATGTTTTTGTAGCAATATGAAGTAACATAATTAATGAATTAACATACACACTACTAGTAATTGTTTAATGTACATTTAGTAAGACACGCAAATTATACCCTTTTCAAGATGAATGAAATCGCCCTATTGATCGAAATATCAGGGCACGCCCCGCTTCGGTGAATTACATGTAGTTCCACCAGTAAATATTCCAGCTATATGAACATATATTTATTTTAATCCAAACTCATGATTTTTTTGTAAATAATGATAATCCAACATCAGTTATTACTTAATTCTACCGTAATAGACAATAAGTAACAACTTGTTGCGATGACACCCCCTCCCCTTTCCACAGTTCAAACATGGCTTTCTATTTTTAAATCAGGATTTCACACGTGCATGGTGAACCTCCTTTTTATTTAAAACTCTTGCTCACTGTTGCTTATTACATCCCATAAAACATTTTCATAAATTGCGAATTTAAATGTTGAAACATTTAACATGCATCGGGTGATCTTTTTTTATAAAAGATATTGATATTGCTAGTACCCATTGCTGCACTGTTTCGGAGAATGCAACTTTCAAAACTTAGATATGCCTGACGTCATGACGAAATATCCGAAATAGCAAGTAAATTAATACAAACTGCAATTTATTTTTACATTTTCCTCTATATTTTTATATGTAAAGAATGAATATGGTATGATAGTAGTTCTCTATTATAAATATTGTGAATTTCATTGTGTTCATGTCAAATGTTTCTCTATTAAAGCGTCCTAGAGACATTCCTATTGCCGCGTACACGATAGCACCAGATGCACGCAAAATGTAAATTACATCGTTGTCAAAAAAGAAATCTGTTAAGAAAATTTTGATCCATTCGGCGCAGGATATAAAATCCATAGAATATGATTAAAAGTGAGATAGTATTTATTATCATGATTGTCCAATCTCATGTATTTGGTATTGATTCTCTCATCACAAAAATAATAAAACATGGTAGATGGAGAAGGAATGAAATGATAGAAGAAATGTCCTGTATTTTGTTTCAATGATCGACAAAAAAAAGTTATTGTGGTTGATGTCGCGCGAGTCCTCCAGTGTTTACTTACAAACAAACTTGATATTAAACACGCTGAAAGAAAGCAATATTCCTGTTCAATTGAAAGCATTACAGTATTCAAGGGAATAATGATTTTTGTAGATATATGCGTATTTTAGTAACAGTGAGTTGAGTTCACCGATGTTAAATTTTGTGTGTGTGCGATATTGGCTATCCATGCACTTGCCTTTGTACACAAAGTAACTACAACAAAACGCTAAATAAGTTTTGTTCATTTGAAACGTAGTTTGGAAAAATCAGACAAAATAATATTTTGAACAAACATAAAAGCTGTCTGGATGATGCGATATGCGCCAATAGCGATATGCGTTTTTCTACCGGACAAGTCTGCTATTGCACACTGAACACGCACAATAGTGCTGAAAATAGAACATACTGAAGTTCCAAGACTCAAAATCTATAAGAATGTCAGTACTAAGTCGATGACGGAGTGATAGTTAGCCTTTGAAATAACATCTCGGTTTGCATTTGACCAACACCTTCAACATCATGCAAAAGATCACAGAAGTCAAATACATAACTAACCCAAGAACAGGCAACAGAATAAATCCAAGAACGTTTTTCAGTGGAGGTGTCTCGTACAAAAAAACCAAACATGACTGATGCACCAATAACACTTGTAGTTATAAGTATTGGCAAAAGATAATCACCATTGTCATATTTTTTGGTCGAATTTTCAAAACCTCTTCTGCAAAGCATGTTTTCCGTTTTGAGGAACTACTACATTCAAATGGAATTTAAAAGCCTAATTGTCCTTATTATATCAGTACATAATTTTAATCTGGCATATAAAACAGACCAATTATACCAGCGAGTATAAGAGATCAAATCAGGAAAATTGATTAATCTTGATGAAAGTATGTTACGGTTTTTTTTAGATAAAACTTAAAGCATAATACATAATTATATATGATTAAGCATTGCAAATGTGTTTCCTTTTATAAAAATATGGAAAGACAAAAAAGGTTCATTTTTGTTTAAACTTTTTAACGGATCAAATGAAGGTCATATTTTTGACGTCACAATGATAACAACATTCACTTATTGTTTGACAGTTGCACTATAATAAACCTTAACCACAGTAACTGTTTTGTAAATAATTTTGAACTTTTTGTCTTTACCAACAGTAATATAAATGTTTAAACAAAAATTTCTAAAATTTCACCGAAATATGAACTTGGTTGGTATAAGATCAAACATTATTTATTTCGTGACCAAGCAAGTTCCTATCCTTGTTAAATTCATTACTTTGCTGTTTATTTCTTAGATATTTACATTTGCAAATATGTTCCTTATTAGAACCTATATAAAAACGTTTGTTTGTAAACTTTTTAAGGAATCAATAAATCATACTTTAACGTCAAAATGATCACCGCACGAACTTATGCTTTGACGTTTGCATTATTATAAGCATAAAGGAAGGTTATGTTTATGGTTCTGAACGATTTGTCTTTCTCAAACGTAAATATAAGTAATAAACAGTAATGTTAAAAAGTTCACCGGGATATAAACTAGTTTGGAACGTTATCAAATCTTCTGAGAAGCTCTTCTGGCTTCACAGGATTTGATCACTTGACCAACAAAATCATATCTTAAAATTTTAAATTGCTGTTTATTACTTACAAAATTTGAATAGACCTGGCATTGACACATTTTTATTTTCTTAGCTATAAAATGATAAAATATTTGTATCTTCAGGTCACTTGTACATTAAAACTTCTCCTACAAGCCGAAGCTTCTAAATTTCTTAGAGATACGGAATTCCAACGTTTATTCTACCATGCGTTCAACTTGAGCAAAAGTTTAATTGAGGGGGGAGTGTTGGTTCAATTTTTAAAAAATTATCGCTTTTCATTCAAACAAAAGTCGTTGTAATATTCGGACCTGCGGGTTTGTAGACCGACGTTATATCCATTGCACTACAGACATGTATAACAGTTTCATAGTGGATTGAAATCGTCATGTTGTAACATACTGTCATAAAAAGTAAAAGTCGCAGCGTGTTAACAAAAATTTAGGTAGTCATATCAATCATTATCACATCTTAAGCTCAATATACAATGAGTATCACTTATTTAATACATTTTTGATATTTCACTGTGCTTTCTTACGCCAGGTGACGTTATAGTCAAACACTACGTAGGTTGTTCAAAATATGTAGAAGCATAATTGTTTTACAATAAATTTGTACACCTACCAAACAAATTATGCAGATTACATCCCAAAAGATTACAATCAATTAACAACCACAGCAGCTTAAATAAATCCAAGAATGTATAACATTAAATCGAATCCAGTGCTCAGTGCCATAACATACGTTTCTTAGGATGATGGTTGCTCCACTTTTCAGTTCACGCAGAACAATACATAATTTTTCAGTTGCAACCACAAGCGCAACAATAAATGTGATGGGATATTAAAAATCAAGGCTTAGAGATAGAAACACACAACTTGTTGGATAAAAATCTTATACCATCGCAAATTATGAGAGATCCTTCATTAATCGTTGTCTAATCATTAATAAAAACCATTGAACACGGGGAATAAACAGTTAAAAATAGTCAAAAATAAATGCAAAAAAAGAGTTGTTACTAGTAAGATAGGAAATATACAATATGGCATTGTGTGTTGTTATTAAAAGAAAGTGAGAAAACCTGTTTACATCCTGCATAGTGTTTAACTTGCTCTGTACTGATATGTCATCTTTGTTTTTATCGCTCTACATTCATTATAATTTATTTCACAAACCATATCTTTGCAAACTAACGTGAACTTCTTCAAAGCAATGTCACTTTTACTCTAATAGCTTAGTCGATTAATCGGGGACATTACTCGACCGATAGCTGGGTACTCATAAAATTATATAAAACTTGTTTTTCTTTTTGAAATTTACTAACGGTATCTTTAAAACCTCTCATGAAAGATACTATTGTCGCTGACAGGAAGATCAAGACAAAAAATACAGATAAATGGAATTTCTTCTTTGTAGCCAATGAACAGGATCCAAAAAATAAACACAGTCTTTTTATCATTATATGTAACTCTCTCAGGAGGTGTTTGTCTCTACAAGTTATAACTTGGAAACATGGTTGCAAGAATGCACATACACACCAAACTGTACTCCTGCTAAACTGGTAATAAAATTTCATTTATTGGTTGAAGAATGTCGGATCTAATGCTAGAATTCCAGTAACACATTTCTGTTCTGTTGCACGCACATTCAAGTTGGCTGGAAGTTTCGAAATGTAACCATACATGAGTCGAAACAACATAAAGAACCACATTGATACATCGGTAAAAATAATGGTTGATATCAGTCAGTGGCGATTTTACGTCGTAGCCGTTTGTTCATAATTTTTGCAATAATTACAAACTGCAAAAATGCAAACGTTGGTACTGCAACATTTTACTTTCACCGGATCAATATATTCGGATTGTTTGTACTTCTCTATGAAAAGAAGACTCACCAAGGAAGCAATGAAGAAAAGTGTCAAACCATAAACTATTAATAAGATTTTAGGGTAGTCGTTTCTAAAATACCATTTCATTAGGCATTTTGGCTCTCCCAAAAATAAGAAAATGTTACACCAATCAATATTGTGGCAACAAAAGACGAAATACTGCCATATACCTTAAGCCTTTTTCGTTAAGCTCCCATCGAGACGGGTTTCAACAGCAAACATGGACATGGCTTGCCGTAACGCACCAAGACCAAATGATAGTATTTTTAAATGAACGTATTTTACACAAATATTATGCTTTTATTCTTCAATGATACACAAAAAGTATTTGTCCTGTCTGAAATTGTATCCAATTATTTTGCAAGTTTGATATGAGTAATAATGGGTTTCTGTGATAATGTGACGCGCTGTTATTGTTTTTTAAATATCATATATTAATACTTTCATAAAGGATATACCGGATCATTTGTTTCTAAGAATAAAGAACTTGGTACGGTAAACAGCAAAATCGGCCCTGTTTTCAAAGTTAATGAAATTTTAAATAAAATATCTGGAGAATTAGCCAGTTTTAAAAAAAATTTGTAAATATCTTTAAAGGTTTTCGTATTATAGTTATCTAAACATAGCGTTGTTTATAGCTATCAAGCTAACCAATAACGTCATAACGTCACGAAATGTAATGACAGGGTTACTTATATAGTAATAATTATGGAAAGGTATATAATTTAAATGAGGACATATTGTATTATTTATTTCCTTGCCTATTGCAATAATCAATTAAATATGTTTCATGTTTAATGAATTTATTCATCATCATAGTATTTTGCATTCTCTCACCAGAGGCGTGTTTTTGAAATTTTGGTGTATGTTCTCAAATGCAGCCTTATAGAAATATCGGATCAAACATGACAAAAACCTATAATTTTCACAAAATCCGTATACAAGGTCCGGTTTCGGAGTTTACAATTACCAATCGCACGTGAATTTCAGCAAACGAAAGTTATTTTAATACATGAGGGATCCTACATGAATTTTTCTGGCGTACAGATTGAAGATATCTTGTGTTTGATTTTTTACATTTCAATGGGGCCAATAGGTAATACTTAGCATACCCAGTTCTTTATATCCAGTATTGAATTTCGGAGAGGAAACAGGCCCTTTTAATATACATCGTTATCTTTTTATTTGGAATTTTGTTTATAAATCAAAACTGAATAACAAAAACGTGACCACTAACTTAAAGGAAATTATAACAGTCAGATTTAACTCTGGTTATAAATACGGAAATATTCGCTGCAATTTTAAGCCACAAAAAAAAAATAAAATAAAAAGGTGCAGTTAAAAGGTGTGTGTATATGGGTATTGTATACTCATCGTCTGAAAGAATGATTTTATGAAGATAACTCATAAAAATGAAGAACTAATATCAAATATAAAATATACTCTTTAAATTTTCAACGGGTGCATGTGCACGTGCGATCGTGCATCATAAGAGTGGTTTCATTTTAAACAGGAAAATATCTTTTTAAGGTTAATGGTGTTTTGAAGTCCACTTATGAACACCAGCTGGTAGAAATAAATGTGTTAATAAACATGCAAGGTTAATCATCACTTTTGATGTATTGTCTTGAAGTGTTAAAAGAAATGCAATTCCCAGTACACTGGATAATCGAAAAATACATTAACCTAAGAAATTTAACAACACTATGAGATTATACTGATTTCAAATAGGTTTATACAGGTTTACACCACACAAACGACTGTGTTCTTGAATAAAGAAACAATTATTTCTATTTATGGAGCAAGGAAAAATTTAAAGTCCATTTATTATATTTTAGGAAGTTATCTACTTTTGCATTCATCATGAAATCTTTTCATGTACTTAAACCGTCGTGAGAAAAAAAATTATTGGCCGTCGTAATGAACAAAACTCGTGAACTTCGACAAGTATTAAGGATTTACATCTCAATCTTATTTCACTTCCCGGATCTGGCTTTACAATTATTTTGCAACATACCTTGTCTTAATTCACGACAGTTGCAAAAAAGTGATTTGAGGACAAAATCGGGTTGCATAGTTTTTTTTAAATGAACTTAAAGTCTTCTTTTAATATAAAAGAAATCCCTCGATGTGACACGAGTATACTAGAAACTTGTGACGTTCCGACTATGAGATCTCACAATTTTCCATCAATACTTATTTCTACAAGTCTCATGGCTGCAACCGCTGTTGTGATTTACATGTACGAGACTACAAGGCTGTATGACTACATTGGATACTTATTGCTGCCTGTTCTCGTGTTTATAATGTATTTAGCTTCTGTGATATTCTGGATTTTTTTAAGGGTATTGGTTGAAACACAACCTAGATCCTATGTGACGACATTTGCTAAAGAAAAATCTGTCATCAACTTGGTGTTGATTTTCTTGTGGATTTTGGGTCTTGGAGCTGTATTTTATTCCATTCTTAACACAATCGTATATGTTCAATGCTCTTTTGAAGACTTGCCAACTAGAAAAACACATATTGCAAACAGTGCCTATCGTGCCATTCAGGCAGTCTTCACATTGGTCCAAACGATCGTTTTGTCTGGTATTTCCAAATTACATTTAAGACGCACAAAGCTTATTCAGTGTTTTTTCGTGGTCATTTTGCTTACAAATACAAGTGCTTGGATATACAACATCTCAGTTATACAAAAACCGATCTCGCTTAACTCTACGTATACGTCCCTGTGTTACTGGAATACGCAAACAGCAACAAAACTAATTAGTCCTTTGCATCCAATAATGTTTGCCATTGAGCAAGAGTACAATTTTCTGTCAGTGTGCGTGATACTAAGTCTGTTCTTTGGTAGTCACTGGGAGACAGTGGACATTGACCACACGGAAAGACGACATCGTCCATCGTGGAAACCAAGTGGACGATTTGTAATTTCTTCAATCGTTTCTTTTCTCTTTCAACTACCATCTGTTGTTATTTTTGTGCTGAGAAAATCATATAACAATCAAACATTATCTAATGCCTGGGAACAAACAACTATGTTTAGAAATGGTACCTTACTTTTGATAATTTTGTATGGATTTTATATCCTTCGCCATATGGACCAAGGCTCTTTCAAAAAAGAGGTTCAGTCTAATTACTTCTTTGATAACGATGCCGTTTACATTATTTGTGCATCTGGTACCATCATGTATGCTGCCATAGGAGTGGCTGAACATAATCATGAAAAAGCAATGAAATATACACTGTTTTTGATGGAGACCTTCTATCAAACTATATTCATTCTTTACCTAAAACGATTTGAAGGGAAATGTTATAAGAAATTGTATTTTGTAGTAATTTTTTTGCTATTTTCAAACATGATAACATGGATTTTCTTTCAATTCTGGATATATTCTATATCTTACAGTAATATCAATGAAGTACTTGGTCCTTTATATCCAGCTGCTAGACAAACACTATACACCTTTATTTGCTTCTATCGATTTCAGTCCTTTATCTATTTGTATAAATTCTACAGACAGGAAATAAAAATATATATTAATTCTTTCTAATCAAATCCAATTTTGAAAAGGAAAAACCCTAAAAAGATTGCCTTAATGTAAGATAATTTATTTGTTGTTATATGTTGTTATATGTTTCTGTTTATCTATAAAATTTCATGTACCTTAACTTAATATTGTCCAGAGCACTTAACTAATAGTTTTTGCTAATAAGAGACATCCCTTTTGAATTTCACACAGTAAAATGCAACCAATTGTCATTGCAATGGTGTTTGAAATACAGTTGAGTCCCATAATTAGTATTGTTGTAAACATTCATATGTCTTCACAAGGCTTGTCATGTCCCTGAAAATTGAAGTTTGAGGAAACAAATGTTTTGTCCTGTCTGTATGCAAAATATTTTTTTTTCGTTTAAACTTTTGAACTGCAGTAAAAGAATGTTTATATTTTCTAAGCATATTCATCTGTCGATGTTACGAACGCACCCTTTTCATATTTAATGCATTTGAATTTAAATCGCATGGTTTGTTCTTTTCCTTTTAGTCTTATAATTAATAGAGCGGAGAAGAGTGCCTAATGGTTAAAGTCATTTTTTTAATACGAATAATTTATAGTCAAAACTAAGGATTTTTGATTTTAAACTTTTCTTTTGATTTTGACGAAGTTATTTTATAAAAGTCTAAGACGATGTAAGTAAATGTGACAATACTCACATATTTTTTTAATTATACGTTTAACAATAATCGTTGTCAGGCGCGGATCATCAGATCAAACTCGACGCTTCGCGTCTCGTTTGATCTGATGATCCGCGCCTAGCAACTCGACGTGATCCGACCCTTTGGATCAAGTTACTGTTATAATAATATATATATATATCGTCTGCAATATCTAGATCTTCCAGCATTTCTGACATGGTCCAACTGATTCCAATTCGCTTGCTTTTGATGGTTTCTTGTATGATCCAGTCAATGCATAATGTGAAGAGAGGGGAGAGAGCAGACATCCCTGTTTCACTCCTGTCTTTAATTTAAACTAATTTGAAGGTTTGTTCCGCATAATTTTGGCATTTAGGTCTCTGCACAGCGTTTTGATGATAGAAATTAGTTTTTCTAGGATTCCATAATGATTGAGAATTTTTTGTAAGGCTAGTCTACTTACACTGTCAAAAGCCTTGTTATTGTGTATTGTATTTTTAAAATTATTACTCATCTTTTTAAAACACTTTAGAAGATGTTTCCATTTGCACCATATACCATGCAGTCGTACAAATTAGATTCTTATGTTTTTATACCTTCATATTTGACACATATTTGATACCTAAATGAAAATCTACCTGTAGAGCCAAAGCACGAAGTGTGAAAAGGCTGATCAGTCCTACCAATCCATTGCGTTTAAAGCCTGATGGTCATCTGGTGATCTCTATAATTTGAAGGTTCTCAAAGATACGTGTCTGTGATACTAAGGAATCTTATCTATAATATAAATCGATTCATGAAAGTGATTAAGTCGTAACAGATTCTATTTTTTTTAAGTTAAAGAGACGTGGTGATGCACAAACCGATGATTTACCAAACATAGAGTATTACACGATTTCCACATATTTTATATATCATATAAAAAGAAGAACTTTTGAAACATTTCGGTGTTCAAAAGTAACAAAAAAAAAGTCCGATTAAAAAAGGAAAAATAGAATTATTCGTTAGCCCAACACATAGATATTAAGTTTCTCTTTCGCTTCATAGTCACGCAAGCGGAGAATGTAAATACTGCAGCGTATCATATATCATGAGCAAACGGCCTCTCAGTTGAACCCGATGTTTATGTGTGTCTTGTTCAGATATGTCGTTTAAATGTGACTTTGTGATACCATCTGACATATGTGTCTTGTAGGTACCTGTATATGTTGTCTTATTAATGAGATTGTGTGCTTTAATATTGTGATGTCATTTTATGTTTATAGTGCTGCATGCTAATGTGTTGTACTGTTAATTACTTTTCGATATTACTTCCAGATAAAAAGACAACAAAAGCTCTAGAGCTTGTGTTGTCTTTTTATCCACATGCTGACTTTAAATAAAGGTTATCTATCTATCTATCTATCTATCTATCTATCTATCTATCTATCTATCTATCTATCTATCCATCTACAATCAATCAATATTCATTACAACTCAGTTTGTTGTCATGTTTAATTATGGATGAGTTTTAACGACTTATAAACTGGTAGATAAACTGGTAGATGATGGCTTATGATATGTGAAACCTCCCGTATGATCAAATTTCATCAATTTCTTCTTATTTTCGTTGTCATAATCAAAAAGTAAAATATCTTCTTTAAGCCACCATGCCATTTTTGAGCCATCATGCCACTTTAAATGTTGCAATGTAGAAATACCATACAATGTGTATGGACATTCGTGTGTCTCAACCATTTCAATTTTGCAGCTCAAATTTGTCGTAAATTAGAATGCATTCTCGCCATTATACAGTCATTTCCACAATGTATTCAGATGTTGATTTTATTTTAATAATTCAAGCCGCCATTTTTGCTCTTTTTCTATTCAAGAAAGTTTTTTTGTAGATTCATTTGAGAACTTTTGTCCTTGCATATTTTAATCATAACAATACAAATATGCATTATGACTACATAAGTTCTGTCACAAGATTCGGTACTTATGGGCGTCAGTCCAAATTAATATGATGAATTTTTTCGCAAATTAATTGATATTAAACAGTTTATCAAATGTGTAAAATCCCTAACGCAAACTAATTAAATCCAACATCATCTAATCCTACTTTTGAAAAGGGCAAACGCGCACGCAAATTTGTTTGGAAGTTGGTTTTTTGTTGTTGGTTTTTTTTTTTTTGGCATGTCAATAGACAATCACTTGATTTTGGGCGCATTCACTTTTAACAATTGTAGATAGTTTTCCTGTATTTCTGTAGTGCAAGGAAACATTCTCTATGTTTCCGCCAAATGTAATGTTTAAGTCATTAAAAACAAAAAGTTAATATAGACAAAACAACAGAATCTGAGCTTCATAACCTCATAGCAACACACAACAGTAGACAATGGTGTTGAAAATAATCGCAGAAATGCTAACCGTTGGAAATAGCGTGGGAGATAATGGTCAGAAAGATGGACACGTATCTTCAGTTCTCCTTGGCACGAGTTTTACAGCTATACTGTTTGCGTTTTTCAGAGAATACATCAATCCAACGCTGTGGTATTCTCGCAACCAATATCCTATTGTTTTGATCATTATTTTCGTTTTAAGTGTGATGTCTATATTTTCTTGGGTAACCTTATGTGTTCTTGCCAAGTATCAAACAAATATGTATCTAGGAGATCCACGAAATGACCCGGTATCCAAGCTAGTGCACATCTTCTACGGAACTTTTGGAGTTGTAACAATGATAGACTATTTCCTATGTATTATCGTCGACATCAATTGCTATCGGCAAAACGAAATCGAGTTACCAGCGAACAAACTCAAACAAAACTACTTCTATCTTATCAGTGTGATTGGACGATTTATCGAAATTGTGTTTTTCTTGGTCCAAATGGTTTCCGTACGTTGTCTATCTGCTTTTCAACTGAGACGAAGTCTGCTTGTGCACTACTTTCTTTCTGTTATTTTACTAACTAACGTTGCATCATACCTCTTCAATGCATTTAAACTCATGTACGATATGTTTCAAAGCGAAAAACAATTTGAAAACCAAAGTATTGGCAGTAATGTGACAACTCGAACGTGTTACTGGACGTCCACACTAATAACTCAATTTCTACAACCACTTTATGGAATTATTATCCCTATGCAACAGGAATATTACATTCTATCAATTTGTTTTATTGTCAGCATGTTTCCGCGTATTTCTAACGTTGAACGAGATGATCTCGAGGTTACCGTTGAAGAAGATTTTTATCGCTCACTGCCCGATACAACGGGAAAGCAAACTTTTCAGTTTCGAAATCGACGTTTAGACATTCTTGTCTCATCCATTGCTGTCGCAATGTTTATTCCCGGGATGGTTGTTTTGCTGATGAGACAGAAAAGTTCGGACGATCGAATAAACTTGTTTGTAGCATGGCAGTGGTGCCTCATTTTCCCTAATCTCGTGCTGGTCACAGTGATTTTGGCGGCTTTTCACGTACTTCGGAAAGTAGACGCAGCCGAATCCATGAAAGAGAGAAACCGGAGCTACCTGATGAACAATGACACCTTTTACATTGTGTCTTCTATTGGTGTTTTCTTCTTCAACAGTTTTGGCCTTGTATATTCACTAGCGATGAATGAACCCGGAGTCAGCACTGCTCGTTTCGTTCTGTTGATGATACAAATTCACTACCAGACAATTTTTATAATATCTCTCAAAACAAAGGGTCTCAGAGGGGTTAAAAAACTCCAACGTGTGTTATTGTTTTTATTATATCCAAACCTTCTGTGCTGGATTTTCGACGAATTCTTCTCCCTTTTTCCGCATTTTGATTATTCATACGAGAAAGCCGTTGGTCCAACATGGTCGTCCCTCAGACAGACAATTCTACCTCTTGCCAGTTTCTACCGATTTCAGTCTTTTGTTTTTCTGTATCGTTTGTGGAAATTTAGGAATGTGACTTTAAGATAAATATTTGTTCTTATTCGTATTTTCGTCGATTTGAATTTACCAAAATCAGATGTAAATAAAATAACTGTTACAGTGTATACAGAAATTGTGATAAACTGTTATAAGAATCTACTCATGAAAAAGATGTGTTCAAATTTGATGTTCTTCCTTCCTTCAGGGACTAAATTTCACATCTTTCCATTTATCTAATAATTTATGTTTAGAAAACCCAAATGTACATTTATTATTTTCTGTATTGTAGAGAAAAGTGAAAGATAGCTGTATTAAAATCCAATAAAATGTAGGGCTACAAGTTTTGACGAAGGGTGTTCGATTAGCGCGAGAAACCAGCTCAGGCCAACTTTTATCAATAAAACGCATCAAATTTCCATGAATTCAAATTTTCATGGAATTCAAATCATACTTGTATACATTGATTTTGTATTTGTTTAAGATTAACATACTTCTTTCGTAACGTTCCCGCATTATCATGGGGACTGCTTGTACATTCATGCGACATTGACACTGAATGGAGTGCAGGTGCAGGTGACAAGATTTAAAATAGGGAGGAGTACATCTGCTGTATATTTTTAATGCTTTTGACTTTATTATAATTGCGCATATTTAAGATATATATGCTGAAAACAATTAAATTTTAAATATTTAGATTTCCCCAGTGCCTTTTTCTGTGATAACACTAAGAATCGATTTTTTGATATATATATATATATATATGTAGTCCAATACAGTTCATCAATGGCTATTTTAATATTTAATCGTACAATTGCTAAAAATTATATAAATATAAGTAATAAGGAATCATCCCTTGAATATTATGAGATGATCAAATACGGTCGGTCGTGATGAAATCTATCATAAAGCCTTCGTATGGCACACCAAATATACAAAAATTGGCTAAACATAGTTTCAAAGTTGATAAACTAGGTTTATCGACTGTTACCTATAGTTTACGAACCGTAAACTATAGTTAACGATTCGTTGACTATAGTTTTCATCTGTAAAACCATATTTAACGGTTGTAAACTATAGTTTACGAATGCTAATCTAAGTTTGTCTGCAAATAACGTTAACAATAGATTTTGCTGATAAATATAGATTCACATCTGTTAACTATAATTTACATTCGTTAACTATAATTAAGAGTTGTTAATTCTAGTTTCACAAATCGTTAAACTATATTTATCAGATAGACTATGTTTTGCAATCGCAAATGGTTGTTTTTAGTGTTAATTATAGTTTTACACTTCTGAAACATAGATGATCGCGTTAAGGATCGCGTTTACAGATGTGAAATATAGATTAACGTCGTTCACTATAGTTTTCTGTCCGTAAACTGTAGTTTACAACCGTTAAACATAGTTTATTGACTGTGAAACTATGATTAGCTCATTTTTGTGAATTTGGCGTGCCATACCTTCGCGCTTTATTGGATTTTATCACCCCCGACCGTATTTGATCATCTCATAATACTCAAAGATTGATTCCTTAAATAAACTTCGGGATTTTATGTTGTTAGTTAACACGTAGATTACGTGGCAAGTTAGCAAAATCAATGCATTTGTTTGCTATACTGCAGAAATAAAATACTGCGTTATATCCGTAATTCGTTATATCCGAATAACGAATTCGTAATAATAACTATAGCGAATTCACTATCTGCATGTTTTCTTTTACAAGACTATAATTTTTGCTTATTGAGGCTTAAAATAAAGATACATTACTTTGTTACCTTTAATGATCGGGTTGTGAATAGAAAAATTTATTTGAAAATAAATTCATTCAAACTGTTATGTTAAATGGTGGTGCAAACTTTTTAAACTGTAAAGAAATTCGTTATAAAGTGTTAATTTTCGTTATTATTGACCTCTACGGGACTCAAAATCAGTTCGCTATATCCGTAAATTTGTTATATCCGAATTCGTTATAACCGTAACATTTTGCAAAGATTTGTTAAGAATTTTACCGGGGACTCAAAAGAACTTCGCTATATCCGAGAATTCGCTATATCCATGTTCGTACTAAACGAGTTTTACTGTACAATGGTGAACATCGAGTTCTGTTTACAAGAAAGCATGTAGCTAGTGAGCTTAGATCTCTAATTTTTTGGCTCATTTTTCGAAAATACGAGATGTTTTGAATTTATAGAGGATGGTTTTACTTCCTCGTTATTAGTGCAACTGATATAATTATATTTTTTTCCATAAATAAATAATGTTATCTTCCTCAATTAAAATGATAATCAAGTGCTTAAGATTTCAATATCAAATTAGAAACACTTGTTTAGAGGGGCATACAAAACACGCAAGTTCGAGTACTTCTCATGGCATGATGGCACGTTTCCCGGTCATCAACATCACTAGCATTGAACAGATAGGCGTACCATTTAACCAACCGTTTTTAAAACACTCTCTTGAAGAAAAGCGTGACATACCAAATAGTGTAGATGTTAACATCTTTTACATATGATTGAAATATCCACAATCCATATATTAATATTCATCTCATCAGGTTTTTTTATTCATGCGAAATAACATTCCGCAGTTCTTGTTTCCTCTGGTTGGATTTATAAAGTTTGTTTTATATCTCTCAAACCATACCAATGGTACATAAGGTACCTAACAAAAATAATTACAAATATGCACTTACAATGTACAATATATAAATTATCACGAAATACAGGATTGATAATTAAATCAATTTGAACACCTGCATCATTAAGAACCACTTCAATTGGAGGAAGAACTAATTTTCAATTACGTTCACCTTGTAAACATTAATTTTACCGAATGTATTCATATACATGTACCAGGTTGTGAATTAATTTTTAACAGCTTCAACATACCCATTAAGGTGGCTCACTACACCTTGAAATACCTGGTAGTTTCTCAAATCAGCAAAAAATTAATTATAAAAGATAGCATGATGCAAAAAAAATATACAAGTCAAATGGTTTTAAAAATATGGAAATTTGAATAAAAATTTGATTTTCAAAAAATGTAAACAAAAGCTCCACGTGCACTTGAATTTGTGATCTGCGGTTCACAAACCGATGTTTTAACCATTGAGCTACGATTATATTCAACCAAATCAATGGATATAAACAATTTTATAACAAAACATTGAAATCGCCATCTTCTGACAATGCGTCTTTAAAAAGTATGTCTTGATGTAGTGAGCTACCTTCAGATTTTTAATGCGCAATTGTGCCAGAATGCTTGTTGAAAGTATCATCAAGTGGTATGTAGTCATTTTTTAACATATATCAAATTTCAAAACAAACTATAATAATATTTGATGATGTTTTATTGATTATGCTGCAAAAAAAGCATTATTAATAAATATAGAGAAAAAAACCTTAATGCACACATTTTCTTTTTTTCAAAGTCTCATGTTGCGTAAAGGAAATTACTATAGGATGCTGAAGAAAACGAATACTTTCCTTACTTTTTTCTCTTAACCCACCCCCATTAATGGACCAACCCTTAAAATCGGCCATTGATCAAAAACTTCCACCACTTACCAAATCCCTATCTAAGGGTAACTCCAACTAGAATCCTCCTCAGAATTTTAAGACAAACATCCTAAACTCCGAGAAAGGTAAACGCAAGTCCAACTTTAACCGCAAACTCATAACGTACTGCCGACACTCCAAAGACATCAAGTTGTACATGAATTGAACTTTAGAAATGCTTAGCAAATTTTTTGCCAATGATTTCTTTATCGGACTTCCAAAAAGATTACTTCTTTTTTTTTTTTAATTAAACTTTAACTATAATTTTTTATAGGACACTATTTCCTTCCATCCTCCTACTTCAGATGTAGCTTGAATTGATCCGTTCCTGTTCCTTTCCTCCTTTCCAGAACCTGTGATCCATTTTAACAGAACAGAAGAATAGTGAGAAAATAAATCCCAGCGCAGAATCATCCTGTGCTGAGAGGTTGAGAACACTCCTTCCATTTATGATGTGTATTCAGTAATGAAATGACTGTAAACAATAATGCTTCACTATTTGCATTAAAGATGGCCATTTGTGCATGGTCTGTTTATTGCATAGTGAAGCAATATTGTTTACTGCCAAACCTTTGATATCTACGGATTTTAAATCTTAAACCTGATGATTATATTTGCCTAATAGATGGATTCCCGATTTCCAAAATAATTCCAGTTAGATTCTAAGGATCCATCCAGAGATTCCTTAAACTGAGAGGGGCCTGAAAATTTTTCCAAATCCTGATCCCTTGATCCCAAATGATCCAAGATAGTTATCCTAATTATCCATGTTTGCATCCTATTATCCAAACATGATAAATCCAATTCATCCAAGCTTGTTATCCTAAATATCCAAGCTTGACATCATAATGATCCAAACTTTCCCACAGAGCAAAAACCTTCAGAATAGAAATTTTAAAACATTAAAATATGAATGATTAAAAAGGCATATATTTAATGATTTTTCACCACAACATGAGGTCTATGTGTAGACAATATTTGGTTATAAAACAATAAAATTGATATCTGTTACATGAAATGGGCGATAATGGTATAAAATAGTCTGAAAAGCAAACTTTTCTGTACAATAAAACTGTAGCAAAAGACAGTTTCATGATAATAGCTGTCACAATACTTCTTCAAGTGTCTATAAGTCAATGAGTTGTTAAATGGACTTCATATGCACAGATCACAAATATGCATACCATAAACAGTCATCCAAGATATGATTTAACTGCTTGGCCATTTTCGTTTCTTCTGAAACTTTGCATCACTGTAAAATAAAACTGAATCTATTAACAGGTCGAGACCACTAGATTTTGTGACGTCGGCATAAATTTGCATA
>WFKH01010931.1:53419854-53434204 GCA_016163765.1 Magallana hongkongensis
TCTCTCTCTCTCTCTCTCTCTCTCTCTCTCTCTCTCTCTCTCTCTCTGCGGTCCTGGTTTAATATGTAATGATTTTTATATGGAGGGGGTAATAATATTCGAACACTTAAAATTTAAGTGACATCAAAGTAAATAATATCGCTTATAAAACTACAAGCGTTCAAAATCTTCCGTACATTTCGAAATATGCGTTTGCTATTATTTGTGTGAAGCAAATATAAATATCGTCATGAATTAATCCTGGTATATATCGACAATGGGGATGGAATCATGATCCGCGCGTTAGTTTTTATCGCACTGCATTGTGGTCTGATATGTGAGAAAAAGAAAGCAAACATTTTTGACCAATGAAAATTGTTCAAACAGCCAATCATGGCCTAGAATTTTGGCAACACATATACATTATAGTTGAGCGGTTACCAAGTTGGATCACTCGCAAGGTATCTTAGCAAGAATCCCCTGAATATTCTGTGACGATTTCAGAATCTAAAAGGTAAAACATTGATCTTGTTATCATGTGTTAAATTTACAATTTAATAACTAATCTAATTTAAAATAGTGCAATATTACATTACTTATACCTAATGGTCAATGTTGCAAATTCTATGTGGTAGCCATGGCAACATTTTCTTTCTATAGAATATTTCAACTCCTGAATTTTATTGTTGTTTACTGTTGTCATGGAGTTTGGTCGTTATATATTGTTGATAGTAAACGAGCAACAATGATATTTATAATTGTAGGCAATCATGTCTGAAAGGAAAGCAGTCATCAAGAATGCTGACATGTCAGAGGACATGCAACAAGATGCCGTGGATTGTGCAACCACAGCCCTTGAGAAATACAACATTGAAAAAGACATTGCTGCATACATCAAGAAAGAATTCGACAAAAAATACAATCCCACATGGCATTGTATTGTTGGAAGAAATTTCGGTAGCTACGTTACCCACGAGACCAAGCACTTCATCTATTTCTATTTGGGACAAGTTGCCATCCTTCTCTTCAAATCTGGTTAAATGCCATAGTTAATGTTAGTTTTAAAACAATTGTGGGAATTGAACAACGGACAAATGGAATTTTCGGGGAGATCTTCAAGTGCAAGATATTACTTTTTTTGCATACTCTTTCAGTTGGAATATAAAACTTTGTTGATATCTTAATTTATTTTGTAAAAAAAATCGAAAATTATAGAGGAAATATAACATCCTTTCTTTTGAAATGGATATGTATTGTGTAGACATGTTACTTAAGAATTCTCCAAAGAAATGTTGTGAAGTAACAAAAGTTCAATAAATATTTACCCTTGTTATTATATTTTTATTATATAAAATTTTATACAAAATAAACTTGTGGTTCTGTCATGAATGATATTTACAATATTTAAATTTTTGTTTTGTTGAATAGTCATTCAGTAATATCAATAATATACTGTTCTAAGTTTGCAAATGAGTGAAATAGAAATGAGAATGGAAAATGTAATGAGCAAATAATGGTCGCCTGAGAATTATAATGTTCTAAGTGCCAAATTTACAAAAAAAATGAGTTATGCATATCGTTAGAATCGGCTAAAGGAGATCTATCTACACGTGATGTCAAATATAAAATTGTTTCACAAATGGAGAAAATATTAACAGTAATAATTGGGGCGCCCAATAGTGATCAGTCTGTCCGTCTGAGATTCCTTGTCCGGAGCATACCGTATAGCCGTTTTTTTTGGCGGTACACAAATTTGGCAGATTTGGGCCTACAAGGTATACCATTAATTTTGGCGGATATAATTTTGGTGAATCCTTTACTCTTTATTAAAAATCTACTGTCAGTTTATTTTTATAACTAAGAAATTAATGTACTTGAGCAAAATTCCTAAAAGAAACTGTTAGTCAGACAATTATCTGCACCTGAGTTGATAATGGATCACACGTCTCCTAAAACAACACAAGCTAACACCCCTGTCACTGGGGCTAATTACACACCTGAACAGGGAAAAGGGATATGGTGTTTAAACAATTAACTTCTAATTTATAGTATAATGTTTAGCTTTTATTTATTTACATTAGTTTTTTATTGATTTTGAGTAAATGTACATTTGCATGCTGTATCACTGTATGCATGTAACAATTGTCTCTTTTTATCATGCTCACGGACTTGAAAAAAATATATTAAAAAAAATGATCTCCAAAAACTTCAGATTTGTCATTAAAATCTATAATAAAAAGTACTTAAATTTGGTGATTTTAATTTTGGTGAATTTTCAAAAATCGCCAAAATAGGCCAAAATTATATCCCCGCCAAAAAAACCAGCTATACGGTATCTTCTCTTCCTTTGCTCCAATCTGGCTTAACTTCACCTACATGGTGTCTTTGATTAAAGGGTATGCAGTGACCTTGAATGATGTTTGAAGGTTCAGTGTCAAGGTCATTGGATCACACAAAAGTCCTTTTTTAAGAGCATATATATATTCTCTACTTAGCCCTATTTGGCTTATACTTTACTTAAACAGAGCTTGTTGGTTAATGGCATGCAGTGATCTTGAATCAAGTCAATGTGAAGGTCAAAGCGGATCTCTTTATAATCGGTTTTAGACCGTAGATTATTTCTCATTTGCTTAATCTTGCTCAGATTGAAAATGCCTGTATGTAAGAGGTAATGATATTGAATTAGAAGTTATGCCAACTGGAAATTTTTAAGTTATAGGTCAAGGTCAAAGCAAAATTCTTTGAAATTCTTTTCATCCCATTGTCCATTATTAAAGCAGGACCCTTTGAGATGGTCACCATCTCAATGTTGTCTAGTATGTTCTATCTCCATGTAATACAAATTCATTAGTACAAGAATGTTCCATATGGCTCCACTATAATCAAACTGTTTACTAGGGTCACATGAGTAATGATTATCCATAGAACTTAAAGCACGTTAAACTATTTTTATCAATTCATAATGTTCTGTCTCCAAACCCACTTCCCGTTATATTCTCAGATATTTCCAAATAAAATGTTCTATGTCCATGTTAATTCTTTTAATTTACAAACTAGTTTTACCTTGCTGTTCTATGTCCATGTCAAAATCTCTTGATTTACATACTACCTCCTGATTTCAACGAAAAAGAAGCAATTTTGTAAAACAGATACATTAAATACCAATTTTCATGCCAAATTTTGCAATTCAAAAGTCTAACATAAGAAAGTTTTTGATCTCTGAACTTTTAACACCTCTCTCCCAAAATTCTACAGAAATCAGATAGAACATTCTAATTCTCAGGTAACGAATGCGTTACTTAACTAAATGTTACAAAGGCCAGAAAACTGGTATAATATATAGTCGAATACTGTAATTTTTTGAAATGTGACAAAGACCAAGGCGAGAAGATAAGTACTGTATGTTATTATGTACACTCAGGTGCCAAAAGTATGTCAATTTTTTTCTTTTCACTATATATTTCTTTGAAAACCAACATATTTCAAAGAATCATTAAAAAATAACCCCTTGACTGATTTTGAAAAGACTTAGATTGTTAAATTCAAAATTTCTCTAGCTTTTTGGCATATTTAAATACTTTTCCAACCTTTTGTTCCTGAGATTTGATATTCACAATCCAAAGAAATCCAGCAAGTCTTGTTTTCAATGAAATATACAGTAAAACATGCATATAACTAAGTGCCAGGGACGGGCGATTTTGCTTCGTTATAAACGTAATTTGTTATATCCGTCAAGTTTACAACATGTATTAAAGCCACAGAGAATGAAAATCACTTCGCTGTAAGCGTCAATTCATTATAAGCGTGTTCATTATAACCGTGTTTTACTGTATAGGGAAAAAAAAGAAAAAATGACATACTTTTGCCTTTTGGCATGTGTATGTGATAAAAAATCTAAAGGAAAGTGAGTCTGATGAACTATCAGATTTAGCAGAGTAGAAGTAGGCCTAGCATGCTGCCCTGATTGTCATTAATAAGTCATTTTAAAATAAGAAGGATTCACACAGGAATCCTTATTTCACTTTATCCAAAGGGTCTTATTAATTAAATATAGTTTATTTATGAAATGTTGTAAGTGCTTTTCTAATTAAGAACTTGTATGTAAGAATCTAAGATTTATATAAGCTTAAGGGTCTGGCCATGCATAGTCACCAATTTTCTTTATATTTTTATACATGGACACACCTAAGTGTAAAACGCAAATACACACTAAAAGTTGGTTGCTGGGGGTATCCGTTGCCATGGTAACCAAGGTTTAAGATGGAAAAATAGCAAAACATACCTACTTTGAAGCCAATGACTATAAGAAGGTGTTGTCCACTATTATAAACTGTCAATTTTTATGTCAAAGAAGAAAATTGATGGAGAAACCAATACTTTTAAAATGTTACCATTAGATGGAAACCATTAAAAATTTTTGAACTCTTGAGCTTTTGAATTTTTTTAAATAATTTGAAATGTAAAAATATTAAATTTTTACATCCCTATCAATGTCCATGCAATATACATTTTATATATAAAATTTTACACCCATTGCTATGGTAACAAAGCCAAAAAACATAAAAAATTAAAAAATTGAAGGTGATTTTTGTATGCTGTACAGTGTATTTCCTGATTTTAGAGATTTTTAGCAATTGTTTTTGTTGGAACTTGTAAAAATCATTATTTACCACAAAAAGCTTTCTTATGCAACACAAAAGTGTTGTTGCTATAAAAATTAAAGTTGCATAGGAAATCACACGCATACTTTTTGAAAAGTCCATAGCAATGGCAATGATTTTTAGAAAATTTCAGATTTTTCAAGTTGTTTTATAGTTCAGGACATACTTAATATTTTCCCCACCAATTGATATAAAACATTTAAACTTTATAAGTGAATAATTTAATTCTGGTTGTAACACCTAATTTGATTGGCTAAACAAATTCGTATATATCATATAACATAACTTGCCTACGTCACAATACAACGTGCATGTAAAACGTATTAATCCACTTGACGTCATGTTTCAATTTTGTACAAATTAACGTTATTTTACTTAATAATGGACCTGTTTTCTGATTTTAGTCATAGAAAATAAAATTATAAGAGATAAATTTAATTTCTACTTATGTTATACAAGTATAGCATAACTTGGAACAGTTTACACTTTTTATAAACCGCTTTGCGGTTTATAAAGTGTAAACTGCCCCCAAGTTATGTTATATCGCATAACATATGTAGAAATTAAATTCATTCCTTAAATAATACCCATTCGAAAAAGCCTCAAAATATCAGAATTTACCTTATTTTTCAGCTTGTTACTATAGGTTCTCAATTTTCATTTTTAATTTCCTTTTTTGCACTGTCATAATAGTGTTTACTAAAAAAAAATGAAAGATATGCATTTTAAAATTCAAATTAAATGAAGAAATCATATTTTGAAATTTCTCCTTAAATACCATGGAAACACTTTTAAAATATGTGTTTCTCCATATTAAATGTTTTTCTTTCTCTTGAAAAATTACAATTTTTTTTCACAATATATTCTACCCTGGAAACCCCAAATTGTTGCCATTACACACAATATATTCTCAAATAAGCATTAAAATGCCATTTATACATCTTTACCCTCTGTTACCATGGCAACGGGACCACATAGCAACAAATAAATGGTTAGGCTTTTTTACTCATCAAAGTCTATCAAACTGTAAAGTATAACGAAAACCTATGACTATGCGTGGCCACCAAATTTTGATTCTCACATAGAATTTATCTTAATAGAATCAGAAACAGGCTTCATCTGTTATTTTCATCACAGTCAAAACACTGGACATCAGACAGAACAAGATATCGATTCTGTTTGACATAAATGTTTATGAAAACATTGAAAGTCAACTATTTATCATCATCGGATACCCACGGGTGATCGCGTTTTTTACTTTTAAAAGACGCGATCACCCGTGGGTATCTGACAATGACTATTAATCAGCATATTCTAAATGCAAATTACAATGGCTTAAAATGGAAAAAAATAAACCTGGTAATTAAAAATCAAAAGAAACTAGCTCTTAAAAACAAAACATCTCAAGATAAATAGTCAATTTTTATTGGTAAAACCATAGTCACCTACTGCCATTTGCCATGTCTGTAATGTTGTTACATGTACCAGTATGTTCCATCACTTTGGAGGGCATGGTTACATCATTACTTTATTCTCTGTACCATTAAATCTTTCTGTTAACTCAGTGAGTACCTGATCTAACTAAACTGCTACTTTTATAAGAGAAGTCAATGGCATCCATGGATGAAGTGACCACATCTCTAAAGAGTATAACATCTGCGTGGTACAAAAATCTTCAAGTCTGGTACATGTATTGCATGTATATCTAAACACAGCTATAGTTTAAAGTCTGCTGAAAGCAACACACAAGTCCTTTATCCCAGTTATTTCACCACTTTGAGTAATTTATATCCGGAGTGTATTGCAGATACACCAAATGTCAAATTTTCATAAGTCACCATTCCAAAGCCAGCTTGTCGAATCATAGCAGCAAATTTTTTCTGGAAGTCACAGAGAAAACAAATATCAAAATGCATTACTCCTGGAATGTAAAATTTCTGTGTTATTAATATGTACAGCTTTAACATTTGCTTCAAAAAAATATTTTGAATGATAAAGTTATAAATGTCTTAGTCATAGATTTATCAATGGCAGTTCTTAATTTACCGATAGCTGACTGCTGTTATCATACTCTAGCACCTTTTTGACAACTTGTCTGCTAAAACATGTACTAAACAAGCTTTTATTATATGATTGATTAATTCCTAGCTCTCTGATTGGCTCATATCCAACTATCTAAAAAAAATAGAGCGTTATATTCACCTGCATGTGACCTAGGAGGTCAATATAACATTTAATTTTTTCTACATTGGACTAAAAATAGACCCCCCAATGATATATCGCGTTTCTCAATTTGTTCAGCTATGGCTTCAAAGTAAAATCTTCACTTGATAACACTTGATTTGGTATATCTGTATCAATTTGTCGCTGAATCATATAATAAAACAATTATTGCTGTTTTTGAGGTCAATACAATGACTTTGCTGGCCTTCAAGTACAATATTCACCGAGCCAAGGGCGAGGTGAATATTGTACTTCAAGGGTAGCTAAATCATCGTATTGACCTCAAAAACAGCAATAATTGTATAATGTTCTTTTGGACAAAATTAGGCGACCTACGAAATCTTTATCAACAGATTACCTGATTTGGAAACTGCCTGATGCTCTCCACCAAATACTGGTAAGATTTCCAGTCCCGAGCCAAAACTTGACCCATCACTGGAATAACTTCAAATGAATAGGAGTCATATAATCTGAAAACAAAAAATACAATACCAGTATAAATATCCATTTCTGGTCATCATCATAATCATCCACCAAATGATTTCAATTTTCATTAATTTCATAATTCATAATATGTTCATTTATCAATACTAAATATTTACATTTACTGAGTATTTTTATTTAGAATTACACATTTCAAAATAATAATAGAAATTTGGATACTTTCAAGAATGGCAAATACCTCCTTAAACCTAAATTATTGACTTGACTAAATTCCAAACACATAAACCGTCCTCCTGGCTTCAATACCCTGAATGCTTCAGTTAAAACCTAAGTTATGAACAAGAACAAAATAAAAATAACATTCGTCTTCTATATAATAGACAAATAATTTTACTGTAGTTACATAGTTTGTAGTTGACCTATTATAGGTTGTACATGGTCAGTAAACTCTGAACATGCAGAGAAATGACACTGATTGGCTATTTTTGTCTGCTAGCTGTTCTGTCCATGTTCATCGTAACATGTATATACTTTATGTACTTGGTATATCATGAATAAACAAGAGGCCGACATGCCTTAACGGTCACCTGAGTACCATAGCCCAGACCTGTCAAGTTTCATTCTAAAGTAAAGAAAATTAAAATATTGTAATGACGATCACCTCTCTGCCTGAAATCTTTAAAAAGGACTATAAAATCTTTAATTTTGGCAAAAAACTTTAAGATCATAATAGAGTGCATGACCCGATATTGAAAATCTGCAAGACTCTGATAGGAAACAATTTTCCCATATTTGTTAACTTTCCAGATAGGTTTATGTGTATGTTTTCATAGATAAACTAAACCAAGATGGCTAGTATACATGTTTTATTTAAAACAACCTTTCATCTCCAATCCCCAGGGACCAGACAGAGATTCTCCCCATTTAAATGGGGCAATTAAACAACAAAATAAAACCCATTGATAATTTATGTTTATACTCCCTTCACATATTCCAGTTTTTCAATATCCAACCTTTATTGCTGCATGACCATCTGGCATTTATCCCAAAATTATTTTACATGGCCGCGCTTATCACTATAGTGATTTTGGCTATCCAATTATTACTTTACTATTAACAAGTGTATTTGTTTATTTAGAAAGTTCAAAAACTGTTTTGACTGTATTGTTTTAAATAATAAAATACTTATATAACTACTTAATTACATATTTTTTTATGATTTATTATTAAATATGAACAAGCAAGGAAAGATAACTCCATTATGAACAAGCAAGGAAAGATAAGTCCATTAACTGTTACACCCCACCCCCCTCCTTTGAACTCTTTCCAACTCTTTTGAACATCACAATATCTTAACTTTGATAGACAGCTTCAATCTTTCTTTTTTTCTAAATATGTGAAATTACTCATTTCATTCATTGAAATTCCAGAGCAGAATTAAGACATATACCCCCCCCCCCCCCCCCCCACCCCAGCCATAACCCTTGCCTTACATGAAGGTGACATGCCATGTAATTAAAGATGACAGCTTAATTTTTTTTTCTAAATATGCAGTCAGTTGTCAGTTTCTATTCTACATTTTTTAAACATTATATACATTAACATTATATGACCATTTTGGCCACACCCTGCAGTAAGAACCCCTACCCTAAACACTATATGACTGTTTTGTGCCCACCCTAGATTCAAAATTCCTACATTGGGGGACATGAAATTTACAATTTTGGTAGAGGGCTTTATTTTCTTTTTTAATATGCAGTCAGTTTTTATTCAGTATCAGCAGAAGTAAAGAAAACAATTTTTTAACATTATTAATAAATGCATTAACACTATATGACCATTTTTGCCCCACCCTAGAGTCAGAACCCCTACCTCGGAGGACAGGAAATTTACAATTTTGGTAGAGGGCTTCCTGTTCTATAAAATTAGGAATTCAGTTTTCCTTACAGAAGTGTGGGAGTAGAGAAGACGGTTTTTAAACATTAAATGCATTAACACTATGCATCCATTTTTTCCCCCCCCCCCCCCCCACCCCAAAAGAGTCAAAACCCATACTCCAGGGGACATGAAATTTACAATTTTGGTAGAGGGCTTCCTGGTCTACTAAATTATGAATTCAGGTTTTTTTT
Organism: Magallana hongkongensis; assembly: GCA_016163765.1. Classification (NCBI taxonomy): domain Eukaryota; kingdom Metazoa; phylum Mollusca; class Bivalvia; order Ostreida; family Ostreidae; genus Magallana; species Magallana hongkongensis. The sequence goes on from WFKH01010931.1 coordinate 53,429,291, forward strand.
TACAGATTTGTGGGAGTAGAGAAGAAGATTTTAAACATTATATGCATTAACACTATATGGCCATGTTGGCCCGCCCAAGGGCCTGAACCCCTGATCCAAGGGCCATGAATATCACAATTGAGGTAGAGGAGTTTGTGGACATCATAACCATGCATTCAGTTTTTTCCCCACATGTGTGGAAGTAAAGAAGAAGATTTTTTTAAGATTTAATACATTTTCACTATATGGCTATATTGGCCCCACTCTAGGGCCTGAACCCCTGTCCCAGGGGTCATGAATTTCACAATTTAGGTAGAATACTTCATGGACATTGTAACCATGCATTTAGTTTTTCACAAATATATATGGGAGTAGAGAAGAAGAATTTCTCAGATTTAATACATTTTACTATATGGCCATATTGGCCCAACCCTAGGGTCTGAACCCCTGACCCAGGGGCCATGAATTTCACAATTTTGGTAAAGAGCTTCCTGGACATCATAGCCATGCATTCAATTTTTTCCTCACATGTGTGGGAGTAGAGAAGAAGATTTTTGAAAATTTGGCTTTTTTTGCATATTTGGCCCTGCCTATTACGCCCCAGGGATGGTAGAGCCATGAATTTCACAACTTAGATTCCTCTTACCATAAAGATGCTTCACACCAAAAATGGTAACAATTGGCCATGTTCTTTTCAAGAAGAAGTTAAAAATGTAAATTTGTTAACGAACGATGCACGACGGACGACACACGAAGACCAATAGCAACAGGTCACCTGAGTGACTCAGGTGACCTTAAAAACTCTAAATGAAAAGTATATGAAGTTTGAGCTCCATGTGGAATTTTCTGACCCTAAAAATAACTAAACCTATAACAGCTCAACATTCTATAGTAATGTATCAGATCAGTACAGTGTATAAGAGTATTTATTTTACTCAATGGGAGTATCTGGTATTGACTGTGTGTGGAATATGTACATGGTCTTCACATAACTGTGGTTAATCAATTACCCGGTATTTTTTGTACAAATAAATAGGCAGTATTATTTAATAAAATGTTGTCAAAACAGAATAAATCTCTAGATATAGAAGAATAATGTGCATTTTACAAAGCTGATTTGCAAAAAGCACACATAAAATAAGATTCTGATAGCCAAATAATCTCACTTTATCAACATGGGTACAGTTGCGGATTCCATAAGCTATTGTATACGCATCAAAACTGTTGTCCTCAAAGGGCAAACATTCTGCATTGCCTTGAACCCAGTCGATACCTTGCAAATACATGCAGATAAAAGAAGTCAGAAATACCTGTATAATATAACTGTACTTTAAGGAGGAATAAGACATCTTCATTTTGTGATGTACTTATTTCCAAAATAAATGAAAGAAAAAGTGAGCAAGCTCACATACCCCATGCTCCCCCTAACTTGACAATGCTCTGTACTCATAATGAATGGCAAAAAAATATGCATTAAATACACAAAAAATTTGATAAAGGGCATTAACTCACAAAAAAATACATCAGATCAAAACTATCTGCAAATATGCATATCTATTCTTTTATCTTTAACAACAACAAAATTCAAAAGAGCTGCATGAAACTCCCCGAAAAATTAAGGAATCAGAATTTCCTGATTATATGCACATCTACACATTGTGTTCTAAATACCTACAAAGTTTTACAAAATTCTGTGCAGTGGTTTAAGAGGAGTTGCCCTTACAAAAAACAGGACCATCAGCATTTCCTGAGAACTTACCTGTAAATATCCCTGCCTCTTCAGCTCGAGACTTTCCGACATTCAACATTTCCTGGTTTATATCACACACTGTCACATGAGAAGTGTCCTCTTTATAGCCTGATAAATCAATTTTTTCCTCTTCCCCATAATCACTTGGAATAGAATAAGCTCCAGCTTCTATATTTGTTGGAATTGAAAAACTTTCCTCAGCCATGATTGGATCATCATTCTGAGACTGTATGTACTGAAGAAACCTAAATGCAATGTCTCCTGAAATATTTTATTAAAATCATTTCATTTGATGTTCAATAAATAATCTTACTGTATGTGAATATCCTTTATGTATAGTATCATAGCATGACTGTTTATACATACAATAATTGTATCACATACATGTACATTAAAGTACATGTACCGTAATCAAAAACGATACATATGCCAATAATTTTTATGAATTATGACCTGTAGCATTATATCAGTAATAGCGCAGTGGGTTTTTGGATAATTACCCTAGTTCATCTTTCCCCCACTTCTTATATTAGCAAAGCCTACCTGTGCCACCTGCAACATCTAAAAGCTTTGTCCCTGCTACTGGAGCCATTCTGTGGATGAAATGGTCTTTCCATAGTCTGTGTATACCAAAGCTCATGGCATCATTCATCAAGTCGTACTTTCCAGCAACATTCTTGAAGACTTCGTAAACTGCGTAAAGATATGTTTAATAACAAAGTTATGATAAAGAATTAAATAGACTTCAATTTAATGTGTTACAGGCAAGACATTGTTAATTAATCACAGAGCAAAAACAATCTCTAAGTTGAATTTTACAGCATGATAATAAATTTTAGACAAAACTCCACTGATACAACCATCACTTTTTATTAGTCTCCAACCGTTGAAACAGGAGGGAGCTATAGGCTTTATCATTGTCTATCAGTCATTTTGTCCCAACTCATTTCCATACTTTTTTGTTTACATGGTTTGGTGAATTGAATTAAAACTAGCTCTGTAGCTTTATAATGAGAAATTACATATCAAGTTTGAGTTTTATTAAAATTGATCAACAGTTGATAAAGAAAATAATTTTAAACGACTCATTTTTATTACTAATCGCATTCGTCCTTAAAAAAAATCTTTTATCAAACTTTCTCACGACCTAATTTAGCACATAATATGACAATTGTTTAAAATTGGGGGTGCCAATGCAGGTGACATGTATTGCTTATGCAATACTCTCAAAATGCTTGTTGATATTTGGATTAAATTCTGAAATAATCATTCATAGTAATAGTAGATGCAATTAACAAGACAATTTGAACCCCTACCTACCAGACTACAAGTAATATTATTTCAAATATCTTAGTATTGGTTCTTGTACAAAAAAATTGTGCGTGTGACTAAAGTTATTCACCAAAATTAGAATGCATACTGTGATAATTTCAAAGATATAGGAAATAATGTTTAAAAGAATAGGTTTGGCTGGGATAATTGCTTAGTTACAAATAAATCTGCATGATAGACATCACCAAATTTATGCACTGTAATTGTGTAGGTAATGTAGCTGTTATTAAATGGTGAATTTAATTTACATGTTTAAATTGCAAAATATCTATGTAATGATTCACAAGTCCTTCTCCAAAAATATGCAAGTAGTCAATATCTACTTGTGTTGCAGAATTCAACTTTACATTTGATCATTGCCCCTTTGTTCAGTGATGTGAAAAAAGAGGCTCATTGGCTATACATTGTTCACCTGGATTGGAATTCTTGATAAATAATAAGTTTTCTTTCTTGCAGAATATATTTTTTGCATGTAAAATTTGTTTTAAATATCAATATTTTCTAATGGAACAAAACTTGGATGCCCCTCAATAGGGCATATGAGTATTATTGTAATTGTTCTAAATTGATACTGGTTTAATGAGATTCTGAAGGAGAAAATGTGAAATGCTTACAGATGGATGCATATATGGTCATAAGATAGCAAGTCACACCGGCCTTTTCCCCGTTCGGACGGTGGTTTGTTCGGCCCTGGCGAGTTTCGGACCTTCGACGGTTCGGCCTTAGATACCTAGTCGTTTCGGCCTGAGATAATAAATCAGTGTTGTTTTAATAAATGTGTTCATTAGTTGTTTTGTTTTTTGAAATGGAGTGTGTCCCCCATCATCGACATCAAAGTTTCCGTCAATTAAGATTAATCGATTATTAACCAGCATAACAAATTTAATGAAGAGATTGTAATATGGCAAAGCAAAGTCAACATTTAAAATTAAGAGGCATATATGATGAGAAGATAATTGGCTTCAGTGTCATAAAAGGCGAGTTCTCTTTCCCAAATTATATTTGCTGATCTCCAAGTCAACACGATGTCAGGTAAGTTTTTATTAGTTGCATGTCACCTTTATAGAGTTATGTTTTAAATTAATTCACCACAGAGGTAACAATCATGAACAATGAACCTAGTCTTCATTTTTCTTACAGTAGCTATTTTTTGGTAAAGAAACAGAGCTTTAATCAATGGAAGAAACGTGGTTATTTAATTGTGTAATCAATATTGAACAAATGTATGACTGATAAGCCATTAAATTAATCAAATAATGAATAAAGTTAATATTAACACAGTAAAGTTAAAAATCATCTTAGTAAGTAAGTAAGTAAATCATTTATAATAGTGACCTGTGTATCTTTAACAATGAATAATATACAACTATACAGAAATCAAACACTCGGCCCACTGGACCTATAAGTCACTGTTAACACTAAGTAATATTTTTTTACTGTATGCGTGAGAATTTACTTTGTCTTAATTTAAGGTAGACCCAGTGTTCTAATGAAAGTAGTTAAATGAAAAAGTCTTATTGAGTTTGAAAATATACAAAAAATATTTCATTAATTCTTCACACAACCTTCCAAAAAATTCACTAAACTGTTTGATAGTCACTTGAACATGTATAACCCCATATTATTTGATTTAGTTCTAAAAATATTAATAATAATAAATTCTAACTGCTATTAATTTAAAGTAATTTCTGGTGTAAGATAATGTAAAATATTTAGATTAATTGAGGTTTAAGTATATATGACGAATGAACACTGATGAACAGATTATTAAGCATCTAATTGAATAAAAATGTTCCCAAAACCATTTTTTATATGTTTGTTTTCATTACAGACGAGCCAGCAGAGTGTGTTGT
>WFKH01010931.1:53434214-53462767 GCA_016163765.1 Magallana hongkongensis
CGAGCCAGCAGAGTGTGTTGTTTGCAATGCTATTGTGCGAAGACTTCAGGAGGCCTTATAGACCGCTATTGTGCGAAGACTTCAGGAGGCCTTACAGACCAGACCAGTGATCATGCATTATGTGTTCAACGAGTGATTCCGCAGATAGTGACAGTGATTGTGTAATGCAGTGTTAGTAATAATGCTGGATTGGACAGATTAGAAGGACTGTAAATATTATGTTATCTTTGAAATTGTTGCTGTTGTTTAGTTGTTTAGTCTTTACTGTTGTAGTTGTTTAGTGCTTGTTCAATGTTATGCTTTGTGTTGTGTTTTCAATCCGCTTATAACATTTATTTATATAAATAAAAAGTTTATGAATGACTTAATTCTCATTTTATTTATTATATGAGTTTTCTCTTTACATATATCAACAGAGAAGGAGACTTTATAATTATTAAATATACAAAACTGACGACTAAAAATAAACAACATCATCAACCCGAAAGGGAAAACCGACTTAAGAAATGCTCTCTTTTTTAACATTAATTTGATTTTAATTTATTAAATCCACTCCACTATAAAACTTCCGAAAATAGGCTAAAAAATAAAAAATGTCTGAAAATAACAATAATACACTATAAATATAAAACATCCGAAAATATGCTAAAATGTCAATAATAGTACACAGGCCGAAACGACTTAGTGTCCGAACAGATCTACAGTCAAACGGGGAAAGGCCGAAATGACTAGCTTCAGCTTCAGACAACAGATATTGTTTGACAGAACAGCTGCATTGAGATAAAAAAGATGGTAATTATGTATGAAGCTTTTATAACAAGACACCACCTTTGGCATATACAGAGTGCGTTCAGAGTATTTCCAGTGGTACAAATACCTGTTTGTCAATGGTAACAATTTGTGCCATTGGTGCTATTGGACCCATATGTACTCTGAACGAGTTTTGGGGTAAAAATGGTGGGAAATTTACCAATGTTAACAATGGTACCTTTGGTGTACCATTGTTAACACTGCCTGATTATTTAGCGGAAAATGTCAAACCAAGATGCAATATTTTTGCCTCGTTAATCATTTTGCAGCAAAAGGATACATTCATAAATATAATTTTTAGTACAGTAAAGTATTTCTTTTCCTTACAATTTTTTTTCTCCTGCAAAACGTGGGTAGTTCATTGGAAGAAATGGCTAGAGTGAGTCATTACTATGAGATTACTATACCATCATATACACCCGATGATTTTAATACCGTTTGTCCAGGGACACATTTGAAAGTAAATGCTACAATGCCAACAACAATCCAAAGGGCCATATATACCCTTCATCTTGAAAAAGAACTGTTTGTGTTTTGTGGTAAATACGTTTGAGAGCTTTTGATCTTTGCATGGCTGATCGGTTTTAGAATAATTTATTCTAGTGTTACAAGAGTATATCCTTCTCCTTGAAAAATATTAAGGCCGATGAAATTAGATGGCCTATATCACAAGCAAAAAATTGGAGAAAACTTTCAATTTCAAAATGTTTTGGGTGCTTTGGATGGCAGTCACATTCCAACCAATGTCCCCAAACACCTACAACATGTCTACGTCTACAAAAAGAAATTTTATTTAGTTGTACTTCTCGCATGTTGCAATGCTTGTAAGGAATTTTTCAGCTGCAACAAGATTCAAGATGGAAAAGCTGTGAAAAAAATCTGTTGCCTTCAACAATGCAGACACAATATCTGCCATTTTTGTGACATCATTAAATAAGTTACCATCGCTAACAGAGCTCTAGATAGTCTGCAGAAATGTCTACCTGTGGTAAATTTTGTCGGCAAACATTGGTACCGTTGGCACACCAATGGTAAAAAATTTTACCCATGGTAACTTTTGTCTACCAACGGTAGTACTCTGAACGCACCCACAGTCTTATGAAATATACAATGGGTGCGTTCATAGTTCTGTCGTTGGTAGACAAAAGTTACTGTTGGTAAAATTAACTATCATTGGCATGTCATTGGTACCAATGTTTTTTACCAATGGTATATTTTTCTAGAATCTAGATCTAGAGAAGTATTGGTAAATGACTTCAAAACTAATTTTAGACATGGCGGTAAAAATGGAGACATTAGATCCCGGTTTTGAGAAAGCTATTTTCCCTCTAACTATGATGATTGGGGTGCAATTTATGATGCAAATGTTGTTGTTGCATAATTAGGGCAGTAAAAAGATGTTTTTTGTTTGACATGTTTACAAAACTGTACCAACATTTCCATTGGACTCCCAATGGTAACATTAGAAAAATCACTAATATTTGTATGCCAAACCCGTTCAGGGTTTATTGGTACAATTGATACCATTGTCATCCAATTGCACCAATGTTATATTGAAATTTGGTACCACTGGTAAAACTATGAACGCACACATTGTCGGCATCATAATGATCATTGCAATGAAAAGTAATAATAACCTCTCTCCTCTTTCTCATCTTCGGCTACAGTCTCAAATCCAAAATGTGTTTCTCTACTTTCCTTTTTGGTCCGTGTTTCATCTGTTGTTGCTGAAGTTGTTGATAAAAACCTGTAAATAAAATTTGCTAATGGTTTTTCGTTGCGACAGCAGAAACCACTGATTTTCAAGGGCGCTGCCATTTTGAAGGGAGTGGTTATTAAACTTCAATGTTGTGAAATACAACGAGTCTCTTGTTTTCATTTTCCAGAGTAAATTAAAAAAATCTATAAAAAAAATTAAACATTTTCTAACTCGCGTGACTGACCTACAAACAAAATTTCTTTTTATTTTTGTTCTGAGATTATTACAAAAGTTTTGCTTTAAATAATGAATGCTCCATAATTTTCGAATCGGGATCGAAATTCTTGAAAATACCTCCTGGAGAAAAAATTTCACTGATTCATTTATGATGGAAAGCTCTCGCCATGGAGAGAGAGCTACATTTCAGAATTGTCTTAAGAGACTCCTAAAAATTACCCACAGAGATGATGTATCCTCAAAAACAGACATCAACGTGTTGGTTGACGAGCTAATAGCGTTAGATTATTCGCAGAAATTCGTTGATGAGGAGGTATATTCCTGAGTTTTCTCTAGCCAAGGAAAAGTCATTTTTTAAAACGAATCTTTAAAAATAAGGTTAAAAGGAAACTGTGAATCAAAATATTTTGGTTAACTACTCAATGTGTATTTTTAATTTTTTTTTCATAGTGTATGTAAATTGATAAAATCCAATGTTTTAATATGTCTTTTTTTTCAGGATGCCAATAATTTGATTCGTCACATTTGCAAGATAATACCAGTTTATGAAGAGCAGATATCAGTCAAAGCATGTCAGATTATCCACAGTCTAACAGCGAAACAACAAGTAACATAATTGAATTACAAATCTTCATTGTATGAAATTATATGACATGGTCATTCCCTGATTAAGCAATTAATTTACATTTTGAATACATGTTTGCTAAATGTTGAGAGAAAAAATTCTTTATGTGAATTTTTTCAATTGTTCACAGTTGTCATTGGAAGAACAGGTGTTACGGAATACTACAGAATTTTTGATAAGTGCTGTGCAAAGAATATCCCACTGGGCAACTGCAGAAATTCTACAAACATTAGGAGCTGTTGTTTATGAAAATGTAGATAGGTTAAGTCAGGTTGGTTACCACAGTTAAACATAATATGAATCTTTGTTTAGCTCATTTGAGTTATCTGCATGCTCAAGTGAACTTCTGTTCAGCATCATCATTGTATGTAGCGTATGCTTTTAATGTTGTCATCTTCATCTATGGAACCAGTTGGGCAAACTTGACAAAAATGCATGGGTAAAAGTAAAGGGCCACATGTTAATGAAGGGGGATACAGATAAAAAATGATTAAATCAAACTCTGACGCCAGAATGGGACTACAAAATGGGAAAGTAATGCAAACAATATAATGAGAAGTGCGTCTAACGTGAGCAATGTGGCCCATTGGCTCGTTGTTAGCTTTGAATCAGAAATTATTAATAATGAATTTTAATTTCAATGCAATTCTTGTATACTGTAAATTGGAGTATACATGTATTTCCAATTTGTAATTTTGTAAGTGATAGATTATCATGTATAGCTGCCATTTAAATAAATTGTTTGTTTCTTTATACAGTTCCATGAAGTGCTGCTTGGATCTCAAGGAGTGTTGATTCCCCTGATAAAAGAAAATGCAACAAGTGAAGACATTCTAAAGGGAGCTGTGCAGTGTGTTGAAAACCTTACTTTTAGGTAAAAAAAAAAAGCCCCAAAAACTATCAAAATGTGATTCTTTACAGAACTTTTGAGTATTTTTTCCAAATTTGCTGAAAATAACAGAAAATCTACCAAACTTTAAATGTCTGAAAATCAATAATAAAAGTTCTTAATCAATAAAAACCTGATTTTTATTTTGAAAAGTCTTTTGACCCCTGGTGAAAAAAAGAGTTATGATTTAAGTAATCCATGAAATTGAACGTCATAATTAAATCTTAATTCAATTTGTAATGATCTTTATTTCACAATAGATAAAATTTTAGAAGAAAATATCTAATTGGCAGAAATTCTGAAATGTACAAGTGTAAGGTGTTTGCAGAAACAAAGCTCTAATGTGCATAGTTCTAACTCCTTTATTCCTTTTCTTCATCTATTTGATTAAAACTGTAGGTAAAAGAATAATTAGAAATAATAAAGGAGGATTTTGATAAGTTTTTTCTATTTAGTATATGGAAATTTATATTATGGGACATGTATTTTACCATGGGTAACACATACGAGGGGCGTTCAATAAATAATGTCACTAATCAGATTCCATAAAATGCAGGGTTCAACATGTTCAATTGACCTTTGAATTTCTTTTCACGCATGATTTGGTTCATGTTCTTTTTATGGCCGTTTATCTGACCATGTTTCATCATCGAATACTCCTTTGAGAAGCTGGTATATAACCCCTACTCGAGACACTGTATGAAAATATGTCTGGTAAGTCATCATCCAATAAGGCTGAAATTAGAGGCTACGTAAAAGCATGTATCATACTAGGTAAAAACTCGAAAGAAATTTTCAAAGAACTGTGTGATGTGTATGGAAACAAGTGTATGTCATTGAGACAAGTTTACAGGTGGGTCAGCAAATTCAAAAATGGCCAAACAGACCATGAGGATAAGCAACGTCCTGGAGCACCTCGCACGGCTTCAACAGATGCAATACTTGCAAAAATAACCGATATCATTACTAATGATGGTCAATTAACCATTAACGATGCCAAAGTACAAAGAAAGTATTATACACAATTTTTCCTTAATCATGTTAGTAGTGAAGGTCCTGTAGTTCAAGTTGCTATTCCAAAAGGCTGATCAATCACCGGACATGTATACAAAAATTATGGGCTGAAGAAAGTTAAGAAACATTACAAAAGGAAGAGACCAAAGTCTGGAATTCACAACATTCGACTTCTTCATGACAACGCCCCAGCACATAAATCCCAGATTGTGAGATCATTTTTGGGAAAAGAAAAGGTTCATGTTTTGCCCCATCTTCCCTATTCACCCGACTTGTCTCCCTGTGACTTTTTTCTTTTTCCCAAATTAAAAAAGCACTTGTCAGGAAGCAGAAGCACTTGTCAGGAAGCAGATATGCTTCAAAGAATGCTTTGGGCTCTGCCATTTATCCGTACATGTATATTCCATTCCCAAAAAACATTATACGAATGCATTCAAAGCTTTGATAAATTGGTTGAAATTAAGTGTGTCTGTTAAAGGAGAGTACATGTATTTTGAAGGTACCAATTAAAAAAATAACAACAAATATCTTATTGTGTTGTTTTTGTAACAACAATGACATTATTTATTGAACGGCCCTCATATAAACAATTTTTAAAATCAGGTAAGAATGCTGTAAATCAAATGGGTGCCATACTATATGTTGTATTAATTGCTGTAGAGTGTCCAGTGAAGACTACATGGAGGACAAGTATGCTGCTATCTGCTTTCATACATTGCTGGAGCTTTTACACCGAGTCCCTGTGGCCAATATTGAGTCTGGAACACAGTGCAAGGTACAACCACTGAACAAAGTTAACACTTCCAAGAAATGGTGCAGGTCCTCCGACTAGTAATATATACAGTAATTTACTTTATTGTTAAAAGGTAATATGTTTTAGTAATTAATATGAATAGTTAAAATATACATGTACCAGGTACATGTACATGTACTTATGCTTGTGTTTTAGATTCTGATATGCAGTTTACGAGGACTGCAAAATTTGCTGACAGCAACCAAAATAATGCCTTCTGAAAATCTTGGACCATTGCTTGCAGGAATAAGGGTATGTGTTTAAATTAATAATTGACATAGTGCATAAGGAAGTAAAGTAAAATAGAATCATTTTCTAGGTACATAAAAAGTAACATCTGACTTAGTAGATAAAAAGTAAAAGATTGAAAGATCTTATGATCAGAAACCCATTTTGAATCATGCATAACATATTGAATATATGGTTGATAATTATTATATAATTTTTCTTTTCTAGGCCTTTATGTTCCATGGCCTGCCCGGTGCCCCTGTCTCTGTCCCTGAAAGCCTGTACCCCACCCCTCTCAGTCAGTATGACCCCTCTCCATCAAGTCCCACAAAACCAGAACCCCAGACAAACGATGAATCATCAGCAAAGTCAGGAGGTCCCAAAAAATACAAAAAGAAAAAGGCAAAGAAAGGAGCAGAAGCTGCACGTAATGCAACAGCAAAGTCTTCTCAAGACAAGGATGAGGATGACAATGAAGAGACAGAGATACCAAAGTCCAGGGCTGCAGAAGCTGTCTCTTTTAGACCAAATTGGGCAAAAATCAGCAGCTCAGAATCTGAGTATTCTGACACTGAGGGCGGTCATAGTTCAAGGTTGCGGTCACAACATGCGAAAGTGAGGCAATGTGCTCTTGCTTGTTTGCATACAACAATAAAGGTAAAAGATAACTAATACACCGATTGAAATATTCATGCATTTACATGAACCAATATTAAATGATACCCTGGGTACATATAAACAAAATTGTTACATGTATTATGATAAAAATATTTTAGAAATTCAAGTTTTTGAATCTGTTTTGTTAGAGTATAAACAAGCGAGTGATGTTTGGATACTGGTCATCGTTTATTCCGGACTCCATTGCTGCAGGCAACAGTCCACAAGTCCACACTTTGTTTACTGTTATACTGAAGGACCCTTCTCCAAAAGTAAGCTGGAGGGTTCAAAATCTTGAGTTTCTTATAAAGGAAAAATACCTGAACAAATAAAAGGGCTTTGATGAAATGATATGCTCTGTTTTAAAGAAAGAATGTTCACTAGTTCTGACATACTGTATATGTTAAATTGATTGACATGCTTGAACATTATTTTCTTGCACTTCATTTTTAATGAATTTATGATAATGTTTGAACTGCTCATCTTAGTTGACAAATGTTTTCTGTTGATATATGTTTAGTGTAGAATGGGGGCCCTGGCTGCTTTGACTGCCCTCATTGATGGCACTAAAACCCTCATGGCCACTGCAGATGACAGGTTTGCTTATTGTTATCGTTAGTTATACTAGCCCGTCTTCTTGATCTATCTTAGGAACTCTTTGTTTTCAAATCAAAATAACTTTCATGACAACAGAATGACAAAACTTGTTTGGCTATAACAATTAATTTCTGCATACTTGCAAATTGACACAGAAAATTGTTATCCTCTGATATACAAATAGATTTTTAAGTTTATTTAATAACAGCTGGTGCAGTGTACATTTGCATACATGTATTTTAACCAAGTGTTTATAACTGCCTTTTAGCACATGTATTTGAGATCTTTACAAGATCATTTTTCAAGACTCTTTGTTCTGATTTCAGTGATCAAAAGTTCACCACATTTGTGCCTTTCTCTGCCATTCTGGCCTCCACTATACGAGAGCTCCACAGATGTCTTTTGCTGGCTCTGGTCTCAGAAAACATCCCCCTGACTTTGACACAGCTTATCAAGGTAAGAAGAAATTAACAAGAATGGATTTAATTTTTGGTAATAGTTTCTAGATTAGATAAGCATTTTCGAAGGGTAAACATTTTTACATAAATAATTCTCTGTATATGTATAGATTAAACTTGCATGTAGGTCACATTTGATTTAATGCGCATTACTCATTTTCATTTATTAATGAATAAAATAAAATTTCTCTCATGCCCTCATATGCCCTGTGCAGAAATTTTGTTAGAATTCCCAACCACATTTTAGATACAATACATGTTTCTCATTGATAATTCAACAAGACACAAAAAATGTCTTTAGTGGACTAAATGTAAAAATTGCAAATGACAACCAATTTAAAGAAACAAGGTGCTGTGTTTAAGTTAGTTTGTGATGGTTACAACTCTCTATCTTCCAGTATAGTTTAAATTGAGTGTTAAAAATATTGTCATGGTTTAATTTGTATATTGTTTTAAGAGAATTACAGAGAGTTAATTGAATGAGATACACTGTAAAGTTTACTTTCATTATCTTGTTTTTCAGTGTATATCCACTCTAATTGGCAATGTACCATACTCCAGAATGAGGCCTGGTTTACTTAGTCGTGTGGTCAAACAAGTCAGAAACTTCATCACCTACAGAGGTATGGTTGCCTCAAAGGTTTACTTCAGGATATTTTATGGATTTTCATTGTGCTAGACTGAAAAGTGGGATGTGTATTGATCAATAGATGCAGTAATGTGCTAAAGAGACATTCATAAAGAAACACACTTATTGGGGTTTTTTTTTTGTATTTATTTAACAAACACAAAAGACAATGTAATTACAAATATTACCAGAAAGACATGTCTGCTTGTGTAAGGCGATATCTACAGATCTTGTTCTCTTTTTTTGACAGACCCCAATGTGAGGGTAGCCTGTCTAACATGTTTGGGGGCGGTGGCAGCCATACAGCCCCCTCTGATGGAGATCTGTCACATCATCCAGCCTGCTCGACCCCCCAGCCACACCAGTGTGAGTCGAGATATAGACCATCTCAATGTAGACTCGGGCATCAGCAGTGGTAACCAGAGCAACTCCTCACCTAACACTGAAAACGGCATGATGGAGGAGAGCAAAGAAAACTCCTCCCCAAGAGTGAGGACTCCAGTGGGAGTTCACTCTGGGATCCAGACCCCGGTGTACACCGAGGGGAGTCTCCATGCACATGCTCAGAGTGTGTCTTGGCTGGTGAAGTTGTGTGTTAGGAATGTACTGCCCCACCCGAGTGAGAATGGGGAACACACAGAGCCTCTACCAGTAAGGCTAGAGTCCCTACAGGTCCTGGCTCACCTGACCAAAGGATACTTCCCAATCATAAGGTGCAGGATTATTTTTATTTCATTTTAATCCATTCAATAATTAATTGAAGAGATGTCATAGTGGTACATGTACATATGTTTGTGATTGTTTTATGATGATTAGATGATCTGTCTTTTTACACTTAATTCTTTTGAGGTAATGGATGTTTCAGTTGAATTCCTTCTCAAACCTGTATATACATTCACATGACTGTATGAATCATGTTTGTTCAAGTACAAGTACAAAATATCTTTGAAAATCTATTGATCCATTTCTTTTAAAAATTGTGTGCAAAGTACATGTAGCCATATTTTATTGTGTGATCTCTCTAATTACAGAAACAGTCTCCCCGTCCTTTTAGATTTAATTCTGAAATGTTACACAGACCAAGATCAGGTGGTCCGGTTACACACCTCAAAGGTAAGGTATTAAAACATAAGAAACAAAATAAATATCTTTCAGAATTCATTTTCTAACAATAAATTCAAATCTTCAGTGAATCATTACACCATCAATTTAACTTAAGAATACGTTTAGTAGAAGAAGAAGGAGTGGTTTATAATTGATACACATCTACTGTATCTACATGTACCTACAGCTTGTGGATGACCTGACCCAGGCTCTCCAGAGAGAGGTTCAGTCCACAGAGCTCACCGACTCCTCTGGTCGACTCAGCCTACAGCAGGTACCCTCATCTACTCACTGCTTCTATTGTAGACTGCTTTCTTCGCTCTTCTATTGTCTATTTGTAATGATTTCATGTGTTTGCTTTTTGGTGTGTTATTCTACTGTACAATCTGTATTTACAGTCAATCATAGAAAACATCAGTATTTCTTGCTGGTTCTATTGATTTATTAATAAATGTATTGATAACATTTTCCTGTAAATTCTTCATGTTTGGTAAGTTTGTACATGTAGTAAATTTGATCATCTGGCAGGAAATGAATCAAGAAGGCTTGTATTTAAAGACTGCAGGATTTTGTTAAATCTTTAAGGATCATGGACCTCTTACTTATATTTTGCAAAGGATTTCAGGAGTGTGATATTCTTTTTTAGGTGACTGAATTTTGGGTTTCCTTGCTGAATGGAGCCATTACAAACATTCTGCAGACCGAGTCAAACTGTGCGGTGAAGGCTACAACCTGTGATTGTGTGTCCAACATCGCTCCACAAGTCTACGCTTCTCTCCCTGTAAGAAATCCAACCAAAAATTGTTTTTATGGAAAAACATTTTAAGAAATAAATATATTTTTGAAATAGATCCAAAATGGTGCTTGAAATATGTATCAAACTGAACATGCACAATGTTTGATGATACCATAAACCCTTTTGTTGTTCTAACAGTTCATTGTTTGAATTAGATGACTCATGATTTGTTAAAGCTATTCTGTATTTTGTTACATGTAGTGAGCTATCGTTGTCCCTAATGTACTGTATACCAGTACACATATCTTAATATCTTTTTGCTTTGAATTACAGGTGGACAAGAAAGTGTTGTGTATCACGTTAATTCTGGGACTGACTTCAGACGAGGACAAGATTGTCAGGTCATCTGCCCTGAGAACTGTTGGTGTGTTTGTGTTGTTTCCTTGCCTTAAAGAGGTGAGCTAAATCAATAGGAGAGGTCAGGAGATGGTTCTAGATGTTACATGTACCTACACTCACAACCTCAGAAGACTTCTTCTGTTACATTTATTAAACCTACACTTAGAACATCACTTAGTGGCACCATTTCAGATAAGCAGAATTTTATATTTAGTGCTGGATCTGAATTGACAACATGCCTGATAATAATCCATTATCTGGTTTTAAAACAGTTGTTAAAAAGGTACAATGTAGCTTTTAAAATTCTGCAAACAAATTGATATATTGCGCCATAACTAAGTGTTTTCTTCAAGAGAGGGTTGTGAAGTGTAGTTCCTACCTTAAAATTGAGTAAGTTTAGCAAAGAGGTATACTTTAAACTCTTCTGCATTTCAGGCTCCTCCTGTTGATTGAGAAGGGAAGAATTTATGATCTATATTACTTTTTTAGAAACATTGTATGCTTTAAAATTACATATAACTAAGAAATACATGAAGTCTAATGCATGCTTGTAATTTAATGAGTGTGCTTATATACAAATGTTATCAATAGTTATGGGTTTTCTGATCCAATGATTGGTTTATTGCAGGATGTGTGTTTTGTGGCTGATGCAGCTAATGCCATACTGACATCCATGGAAGACAACTGTCTGAATGTTAGGTTTAAGACGGCCTGGTCTCTAGCAAATCTGTGTGATGCCCTTGTTATGAACAAGTAAGTATCGAAAAAAAAAAAATACCCATTATTTATGGATCATTTGGGATGCCTTTGTTACTGAAGATTTGAAACTCAATGAAAAGAAAATGATTGCTTCATTAACATGCATGTACATGATGATTATGTTAAGATTAGTAATCCCATTCTTTCACATATAAAATGTCATTACTGGACAATTGATATTGTTGATGCATTGTCTTACAGAATTGAAGGTGACAATGACTTCATGAATGACTTCTCTGATCTGCTGCTACAGAAGTTGTTTACCACGTCTATAAAAGCTTGTCAAGACAGTGACAAGGTCAAGTCCAACGCTGTCCGAGCTCTAGGCAACATCCTCAGATACCTGCCAATCAGGAGTCTGGGTCAGTAGTCTCCCCTCATGTACAGTATGTAACTGTATGTGTAGTCTATCTTCCTTATGTCGTCTTTTAGACTTGATTTACCATTCAGGTGTTAATCAGATAAAAGAAGGTTGTACATACCAGTACCATTTAAAAGCAATTGTATCTGGAAATATATGTTGTTGAGTGATCTTAGTCTTACAGGTACCTTAAGAATTAAAAATAAAAAGAATGGAGGCAAGCATGTGTAGAAATTCTCAGATATTTTAATACTTGAACCTTTGTAAATAAACTTTTTGCATGTAAATTAATGAACATGAAGCAAGATTTTATTTTCATACCAAAAAATACCTCAACTGGGATAAAGTTGTCTATTATATTTATTTATTTTTGAAATATCCTTTTTATAACCACATGCTACCGGGTAATTACAGACATTAAGAGTAGTCACCAGTCATATATAAAACAATGGATGTAAATATATTTTTAAAAAATTGTGGTTGATACAAATACATTTTACATTATATGTGAAAGTAACTTATTTTTCATTACTTATTGTATAGTATCTTGCATCATTTCTCTAAAGGAATGATTATTCCACTGATTGTCTTGTGATAATTCTGCATTCTTACTTATTTAAATATGCGTATCATTTTCAGCCAAGAGTTCCTTCAGGACTTCTGTAGAGAATGGTGTGAGGGCATTGATTAAGAACATCAGCAGTGGGACAATGAAGGTTTGTGTCATTAGAGCAAATACTAACAGCTGTAGTTGGTGAACTTATTAACATTAAAACCTTGTACATGTACAATAAATACAGCAAACTGGAGATATTTATGTGAATATTTTTCAAACTGCAGCTGTATTTTATAGATATACATGTACTGTACATGGGTATACATATAATGTTGTTATGCTCTAGTTTTGATATGATCTCTTAAGATGAAAATAATGGTACTTTACAGTTGCGATGGAATGCTTGTTATGCAGTCAGCAACATGTTTAAGAATACTTTACTGAATTTTGGAGGAGCTCCATGGACGGTATGTTTACATTGATTTAGGGGTGGTGGGGGTGTGAATAAATTATCATTAAACATTACCAGTTAAGTTCCCTCAATTGTGTCATTCAAGCACTGTAGAATGGGAAAACATTTTACTATGATCATAGTGACATACTAGACAAATTCTTTCTACTTTATATTGAAAATAAACTACATGTATAATGAATAACAACTCATCTAAAAACACAGAACTATAACAGCATGGAATATTCGCTTAGTATGCAGTGTGTCCACATCAGATATAAAGTGCACTGTATTTTAATTTACTCAGATAGCCCTTATCAAAAAACCATGTAGATCAGAATATTTTTTGGCATTTATCTACAACACCATTAATTGATGAGCCTTTGATTTTAATTAACAAATGATAGTACATGTATCAGTCCTTGCATTCTCCTTTCAGAGGGACCTGATGATCACCCTGTGTGGTGTTGTCAAGGACTGCAAGAATTTCAAGGTGCGCATCAATGCAGCCCTGGCCCTCGGCTCCCCCGCCGAGAGAAGTCACTATGGTGACTGCAGACTATTCGCATTTGTGTGGGAGAGCCTTGTAATCGCTTTGGAAACTTCAGAGGATATCACCGACTTTGCTGAATTTAAATACAGAAATAATCTAAACAATCAGGTACATAATTTAATTGATCTTTTATCGGTGGATTATCATTGTGAATTTGAAGAGTGAGTTTTTATACCTCTATAACATTGAGACCTGGAATCGGTGGAAATCTGTAAGTTTATTATTGGCCCATTTAATGTAAAATTATTATACCTATTTGGTTGCTTCATATTAGCAGTTTTAATAATAAAAGAGATGCTTGATTTTTGGGGGGTATTAATATTTCAGATATACAGGTACTTGTATTATCTTTAAGATTTCTATTTTGACTATGCAGATTTGTACTTCCATTTTACACCTGGTGATCTTGCTACAGGCCATTGACTTGGACCTCTTACATCAAGTATTCCTGGAGAGGTCCCAGGTCATAGCTGTTCATTTTGACAGATTTAGAACCAGTTCTCAAGATAGCAGCTCAGCCTTAACAGGTACATATACATGTACTATATAAACAATGGGGGTTGCCTGCTCCACAATATGAAAGGCATCATCAGACAAATTTCACATTCTTGAATGAAAGTTATCTCCCTTTGTGAGCAATTTTAACAAATTTTACAATTTTCCATATTCTTTGTAACATCAAATCTTCAAAGATTTTAAAAGAAATTCAAACATGTTTTTACAGTGTTCTGCTGTTCTGATATTGTCATTGTATTGAGCAACATACATGTAGAAAACACATTGAAAATAAAACATTCATGATTATTTGCCTGCCATTGACATGGTCAGTAAAATTTAATTTGTGCAAAATACCATAGAGGGAAAACAAGTTGTCCCCATATTGAACCTGCAATGGAAAATAGCTACAGTAGAA
Organism: Magallana hongkongensis; assembly: GCA_016163765.1. NCBI lineage: Eukaryota > Metazoa > Mollusca > Bivalvia > Ostreida > Ostreidae > Magallana > Magallana hongkongensis. The sequence goes on from WFKH01010931.1 coordinate 53,448,682, forward strand.
TCTACCGGTACATATCTATTGATTTTATGCACCAAAAACTACTGATAAAGCAAAGCTGTTTTAATTCATTCCTAAATGTAGCAAATAAAATCCTATGAATGTTCTTTGCCTTCTCCACATAGAGGCAGATTTGATTCAAGCCAAAGATCATCTGTTGACCTTGTTATCTGGTCACATGACCGAGGGTCAGAGGTCAGCACTGTGTCTTCTGCAGCAGCTTTGTAGAATTGATGGTAAGTGATATTTGAAGAAATTTATCATGCATTTTCTATTGGTACAAGTATGAATAATGAAGTTTCAAGTTAGTTTCAATTCAACTTTTGTTGGTTAATTCAAATGTATACATTAACGTAAATTAAGTACATGTATTTATAATCAAAAGTATGAAAAGTCTATGGGCAAATAAACAATGAGAATCTGATCATACTGTATATCATGGATGCAGCAGTTACTATTTACATGTGACCTCCCTTACATTTTCTTTTGTAGAAAATCTCAATGAAGAGGAAAGAGTTCAGGAGAAGTCGGCTTTCAAAGAGATTTACGACTAGTCTTGTTGTACAAAATACAGACACAAATAGTGTTGTATTAAAGAACTCCACCACATAAATTGATTGTGTATATACACCTGGTGTCTGACTTGAGATAAACATATGTAAATGTGTATCAGTATTTACATTTGATTAGACATGTATACAGCTTTACAATACTTTCCAGACTGTGATATGTAAATAAATCTGTAGACTCACTTGTTTTGCTTTGGTTGATTGCAACAAAATAAAAGTCGCTGATATATTATGATTGACATGAAGAAGAGTAAAAGAATACTGTACTGAGGAAACATCAAACTTGTTACACTGATATAAAATCTGGAAACAAAAATATCAAAATATATAATGCTGTTAGTTTTAAATTAATATGTCTATTATATGTACCAATCTTATTAAAATTAGACTTGTAAAATAGCTCCTCCACGATATAGAGTATCTTAGAAGAGTGATTTTATTATATAGTCTAGCTGCTGCTTTGAAGTTGGATTGTCTTTACTCCTAATAACCCTTTTTGTTTATTTTCCGAGAAATATACCAGGCACACTGTTACGTAGAAAATTGAAATCTGAAGGAGCTACCCCCATGTGCACTTTTGGGGAGCTGGTAAAAATAATACGGTCAATAACAAAATAATACCAAAATAGTTTTAGGTTTCATGACCCCCACCCACCCAAATAGACCCCTTCACGGTAACTGTGGTATTAGTCTTTTGCAGGGCAAATCGACAGAATTTGATGAAATATGATGTAGCGTCAATTGTTATTATCAACATAAATTTCGCAGTTTGAAATTTCCCGCCTTTTCTTCGTCGCATGTAAATTCTAAACGCGCGAGAACATCAAGACAAAATAGTTCTCTAGTCTGATGCTAAATATAATGCAACTGAACGTCTTTTAATGTTTATATTTTCAGACATAATTTAATTGCAATCTTTATGGAACAATAGATATAATGTAGTGTACAAAATAAACGCATGAAAAAATTGTTCCCTTAGGAAAAAACGCAGAAATCATATCAATACGCGGTGGCCCTTCTTGATCAATTTTCCGCCATGTTTATCTCGTTTTTCGTAAACCAGAAAGGAACTTAATAAAGAGTATGACCCTGCACATGGCCAGTGCACAAGGAATCAGCTAAGTAAGTCTATAATTTTTGTCACATTTGTCTTTCTACACGATCTCTTTGGAGCAACGTTGCCATATTTTCTGTCCCCCTATCGGTAGGTTGTGTTACGCAGAGGGCGCTGGCCGGTGTCAGAAATGCTCTACACGGTGGCGCTGGATACATGCTTTGCGTACTTTCAATTTCATGTTTTTGTCATCTTCAAACGTATCAAATTGTAATGATATAGTCACAAATATTTAGACATTAGAATCTTATATTGGAAACCAGCCAGATTTTGTTAAAATGTTTCTCCATGACCTGAGGTGAGAAGATGAATTCAGGAAAGAAAAGCAAATATCATATATAAACTGAAAATCACAGAAAACAGCTGCTATTGATATTTATTATATGATTTTGTGTATGCATGTATTTCTATTTTCCTGTTGTGTACATGTGTTGTATTGATATATATTGTCAGCCCTCTTGATAGAAAGGAGGAAAAAAAACCATGGACTCACAACAAGAACTGTCTCCTCCATCTACTATCTCCGCCCAACCAACCACCATGAATCTCCAAGACTTACAGAGCTACCTGGTTACATTCAACAAAGAAATAGAGCCAAGTGATCAAAATGCCTTTCAGGTATAGTTTAGTCAGAAATATCTGACGTACGTTTTCCTGGCTTTTTTAACGATTTTGATATATTACTGTAAAATTTTTACAATGCCAGGAAAACGTCAGAACCGGCGCCATTACGAAAACTGGAAGTTCACTGCCTCCAACAGGAAGAGGCATTCTCGGCTCTATTTTAAATAGATATATATGAATTTAAACTCAATAATACAGCTCAAAATATAAATTTACTGCACATTTTGTTAATCACACTAGTAAACATTTAGTGTTGTTGACCTATTTTCTCGCAAGATTTACAAAATGCACAAAATCAAAACAAATCTCAACAGTTCAATAGAATGTGTTAAACAGTCTGTTATGGGATGTAAGGACTCATGAAAGCGATATTAGTGAGCAGTAAAATCATCGTTTTATTAACTAGTAGCAAGTGAAACATTTGATTCAACTCGTAAATATTTAAAATTGAGCCAAGAATGCCATCTCCAGTTGGAGTCGGCTAATTTCCAGTTTTCATAATGGCGCTGTTTCTGACATTTTCCTGGCATGTTTTGTTTTGAACATATTTTATTGAGACAAACTCAAAAGGATTAGATACAAGTTCTTGCAACTTACTGGATATTCTCCTGGCATGCGAAATGTCAAAATTGTGTAAAAAACGTCAGATATTTCGGACTAGTATATTGATGAACCATACTCAATGTATCCCTTCTCATTTTGATAATATAAAAAAAATATTCTCATAAATGTTGAAATACAATTGAAATCAAAATGAGGTGAAAGAAATCTAAGATTTCTTATCGACATGTCCATTCTTTTTTCCTTCTTGTTTTAATGATTTCCAGCAGAAAAACACATATACCTGTTTTAAAGAAGTACAATTTTAATTAATATAAGGAAAAATATATGAAAAAATGATGTTTTTTGAAATGTCACCTCTTTTTAATTTTTAGAAATTAAAGGAAGTGAAAATGAAAAAGTTAATTGTTGCTTAATAAATTTTAAAAGCCTTTTGAAACTTAGAAATGAGGTCTGTAACCTTTTTGTTTATTTCTGTCATGAGATTTTATCAATTTAACACTCTCAGTGAAAGGTTTATGGAGGTAATCCATTTTTCCCCAGCATGCATCTATTCTCTGACGTAGATAAGCCAAATTGCTGCTGGTGACTGGGTCAATGTTTATACATAGTTGATAGAACTGGGTCAATGTTTATACAGAGTTGATAAATTTACAAGTTACTAAGAAAAATTATGCCTGGATGTGAAGCAAAATTTTGTACTGTCATGAGAGGACAAGGATTCAGTGTATAATTATTTCTATAACTGAACCTTAGGTAACTATATATGATTTGTGCAAAAAATGAATAGATAATTTGTGAAATATGAGACCATCGCATTTCAGATGTTTGTACGGAGATGTGGCAGTCAGTGTTTACATAAATAAAATGCTGTTTGTAGATTTCAAATAAATGTAGAAATGTAATTTCATTTTCTTTATGGGGTTTCTTACCATTACTTTTTATTTAAATGCTCTAGAAATCTTTCTCTCTGATTTGTTTTTATCTTAATTAGATTAGATCTTGATGATATGTATGCCGGTTCCAGGGCTCACACTGGCTCAAAATTTTGTGTCGCAACCTTTCGCGTGATAAATCATTTTTTTCTATCATAGTGTTTATCACCATACTATATAGAATACTAGTTTTAGATCTTACATGTACATGTATATTATATGCATACCCCAAACTACCATTTTTAGCCGGGTTTATGCTGTCATAAGAATAACAGAACTAAGTCACATTTTAAAAATCAGGATGCTCAGCAATGCACCTTGTGTGCTCATTTATGTAGCACACATAATGTTCAAACTCATAACATCAAATAAAGAAATTCCTGAGTGCAAGAAAAAAATAGGTCACAATAACACTGATCCAGGGACATTCCATTCTAGTTACATGTAACATTAACTGCTGGTGGTCATTCTGAGATCCAAAATCTTCCTCCATAAACCCTGTTTCAAAATGACAACTCTTTACATCCATTTCAAGTTTCAATTCACATTTTGATGATGGCATTTTATCTCTGTTACTAAGCGTGTGAAAAAATGCAATGTGTCTCACTGACGTCAGCATCGGTGCTGCCCTCTCTTAGATGCTTAGAGATAACCCAGCAGGGAGGTAATGATTTTAACAATATTGCAGCGCTCATGGATTGCAAGAATTAGTTATTCTAAGTTGTATATCTTCTTACTGAGGAAAGCTGTGTCTAAATGGTTTTCAGATATCATTATATACATCAAACGTATATACATCAAACGGACAAATTTGAGCCCTTGATCATTTTCTCATGTTCACTTCCTTTAATGAGAATGGTTACAGATTTCTAACAGCAAATTATTAGTGAAAAATTTGACATCTTTTATCCATTTGGAATTTCTAGAACCATTGATTTAAATATATACATGTATAAAACAGATCTCTCACATAGTCACATCAAATTCTTGATTATACATGTTTGGGTATTAACATATTAAAGATTTTATCAACAGTTCAAAACTGTGCCAGTTGGAACAAACCTAGAGGATGACAAGTCAAAGATTGAGAAAGATGGAAACCCAGAAGGAACAACAACAGGTGAAACAGAGGATATTGGTAAGTCAGAACTCTGCCTCTTTTGCTTTGTTTTAGAAATAATTCATTATTGTATGTCTAAAATGAATGGCTTAGACAACTTCAGATGATAATAATTACCAGTACTGTATATGGGTATAAACCTCTTCATAACACTCATGGAAAAATTGGTATTTTGAAAAAAAACCTTTCTGTTCCTGATCTACTTCTTCATGGCACAGTAACATAAAATTCATGTCCCATTAAAAGTCATGAATATAAAATCTCATTACTTAGCATGGTAAATTTACGAGGGTCAATCAAAAAATACGAAGACTTTTGCCATAGCTATGTTATTTAACGTCATATTATTACTGAATTTAGTAGACATAATTTAGCAATTGTTTCAAACAATTTGAAATAAAAAAAGTTTATATATTCATTTATTTCTAAGAATTATTTAGAATCCAATCCTGCAAAAATGAGGTCACGGCGCACGGTCAAAATTTGTGTTCTGTCAACAATAAACCATATTATGTTAAAAGTAATATCTCCATGAACTGGGCTTAAAACCAAATAATACTGAAACCTAAAATTAAGAATTGTCATGATATTCTATGTACCAAATAATGATGGGATATATAGATTTGTTGAACAGATATCAGTAACTAAAGACATATTGTCCTCTTTAAAATTTACTAAAAACATTGACGTCGCCACACGTCACGGCGCAACGAAAAGTATAAACAGTATGGATTTAACTCGGAAAAAAGCCAATAAAAACTGTGAAAATGCTCAATGGTGGAAAAAATAAGTTAAAATTTATTTGCACATTTGTGTTTAACTCTAACACATTTTATGGGGTGGTGGTATATGTATTTTGAACATCTAACAGTATGAAAGAGAGTAGAATATGTGTAAATATTTGATCAAAAGAATAAACAACGTCATCTGACATTCAGGGATTCTCTTACTGTAAACGAAGAAACATGTGGTAAAAAATAAGAAAACTTCGAGGAACTAACTTATGATTTTCGAACAAATGTGAAAAAATTAGATGTCAAGTGATATACTGCCGGTTTAAATTGTATGGTGAAAAGCACAAAAGACTCATGGTGATATAAAGATTGGGTATTTCTAATAACCGTGCGTGTGTATTCTTGACGTCATGCTTTCAACGTTACCATGCGCCGTGGTGACAAAACATGTTGATTTTAAAATCGGGTAACAAATATACCTTTTCATCAAATGGAATGAAACTTCGTTTATCAATAAAATAAGTGTTGGTGCATAAATTATTCTGTTAGTTATGACTTTAATGAAAAATATATGATAGACAGCCACATTGTCTTCGTATTTTTTGATTGACCCTCGTACAAGTTCTTAGACTCCTTTTGAAAGTAATATAAAGGTATTGAAATGCAAAAGCATCAGTTCAACAATTCATTGAGACAATACAGTCAAATTTCATTATCTCGAACTAGATGGGACTCTTTAAAAACCTCGAGGTATTCGAGATATCGAGGGTAAAATAGTTAAAAAATAATTGGTTGGGACTTATTAATCACTTCGACATATCCATTGTATTCGAGATATCGAAGTTCATCTGTATGTCACTGTGTAACACTAACACATGTTCATCAAAAGAATTTCTGTATATCCGAAGAATAATCAAGCAAAGGTAATAAAATTGTTTATTCATTAATGTGTCTGGTTATCAGATTATTGTAAGATATGAAAATGCCCAATTTCTTTAACTTTTATATTTCTAAAAGACCCCAATTTCTTTCCTCCCATGCTATCTAAGAAAACGGATGTGATCACATACGTGGGCATTAAGGGTTATTGTTTTAGGATATCTGTAAAAACAGCACCATCTTTATCCCAGTATTCATTGTGTTTCATTTGCTTTGTCTGTTATTTACAAGGTTTGGAATTGTTTAATATTAAGTTTGTAATTGGTTTGTTTTTTATCATATTCTAGGTGAAACAGAAAAAGTAGTTGACATTGGAGGTATTGCTGTAGATTTAGGGCAGATACATGAGGACGAGAATGTTGAAGATCTTCAGGTATAGTTGTTAATTTTCGTGTCGGGCTGATTTTTTTGTGTAATTTAGCATTAAAATTGGATGATATGAATTTGTTTCAATTTTTTTTTTCTCTATAAATGTTTTCTGTATAATAAAGAAGAACTTAATCTCCAACACATACTTCATCTTTTACAGTAGTATCATATAGATTTTTAAATTTAAATGAATGATATAAGTAGAACTATGGACATTTTGTTTATAAATAACTCTCAACAATAAGGTAAAAATGTAATTTAATACATTTATTTAAGGTCCAAGTTCCCATGTCTGAGATTGGAAACAACAGTATGATTCAAGTCATATCAGTCAACGGGAAAACCAGCTACCAACTAGTGACTGGAAACCCAGGCTCAGCAATATTTACATCAGCTTCCTCCACCGAGCCACAAATTGGTCAGGTACATGTAACATCAAACCTAGGCCATGTAAACTCTAACAGATTTGAATTTGTATGGTTTCACAAATTAAATCAAGGTTTTTGAGCATTTTTAATTTCATGGCTAAGAACTATATATGATATCGGTCAGATTTAGCCCCCATAATTCGTCATTTTTTAAAGTGTTTCAGTTACATTAAATTGTTATGTTATATTTTAGAAGAGTTGATAAAACAGATATTTTTTACTATTTATTTAAATTGTTTGCACTCACTGGCAGTTTATGACGTCAGAAGTTATGCAATTTTTATAATTTATTCAAAATCATTCAAAAATTGTCATTTTTCTTATCTTTATTCGAATGGGAAATATAGAGCGACACTTTGAACAACAAAAATATTTTTGTCCTTTATTAGTCTTGAATGGATACACCTCTGATGAAAATATTTTGTTTGTTCAAGCATGCGCTCAATGTTTTCAGAAAGAAAAACTGTATAAAAAGAAGCCATTTTATGCAAAAAATGGCGGGAAGAGGTTAACTTTGTGATGTCATATTTCTAAATTGTGGGGACTTACATGTAGATCAAAAGGAAAATTATAAAATAACTTTACATGTATATGTGTACAAAGAAAAAAAGAATTACAGATAAATGATGATGTTCATTTTTGGGGGCCATTTTAGATCCATATCATATATTGTCCTTTCTTGGTGTATTGAAATAATAATTTCAAAAGTTGTTCAAATTTGCTCATGTAGTTAATATGTAAAATTTAAAAGCTTTTGTTATTCTTTTGATGTGATCTTACAGTCTGTTATATCTGCTGAAGACAAATTGGGGGCAGAAGCTGTGCTAGCATCTGTTGCAGTATCCAGTTCTGGTCATGTAACAAACCAACAAACTTTACAGGTAAGAAGGTTTGTGATTTGCCATGTTAATGACTTAATGTTGATGAAAAATTTTTATCATCTAGAAGGAATAAAAAGATTTTAACAAATTACAGTCAGCGCCCTCATATCACTTTTTTGGCACTAGAGCTGATGCTTTGAAAATTGTTGCATATGGGGATTATTGGATATTAAATCATTATACATGTACATATATTATTAAAAAAAATTTGATACTATTGATTTTCATTGTTATGTTATCACATTCTTTCTATTCTATTCTATTCCCTTACAAACTATTTTTTATCATATGTTTTACTGAATTTATAAACTGCATTTACATATGGTTTATAAGAACTATTACCTATGGCTATTGATTTTACTTACTTTGATACTGTTTTTATGATTTATAGGTGGAGTCTGGAGAGATTGCAGGAGCACAGTTAGTAGCTCTACAAAACTCTGCTGATAGCTCCCAACCCCAGCTAGTGGCAGTACAGACAGATGAGTTACCTCCTGAGGCAGTGGAAGCTTCTCAGATGCTGATACCCAGCATGGGAGGAGGAGATAAACTACCTATGGTCACCCTCATGCCTCAAGATGGAAGCCCGGGAGAGCCCATGAATTATTTTTTGATTGTGACAAATAATGGGGAAAAAGATGGGACAAGTTTAAAGCCTATAACTCTAGATATGAGATCTATGAATGCATTAAAAACTGAGAAAGATGCGGTGGAGGAATTGATTGACGAGGACGGCAATGTTAGACGAGTCATTGAGATAGCACCTAAGTTTGACATCCATGGAACACACACCACCTTGTTGCAGTGTCGGTACTGTGACTACACTAGTCCAAAACGCTACCTATTGATGAGGCATATGAAGAGTCACTCAGAGGATAAACCACATAAATGTAACATCTGTGATAGAGGATTCAAAACCATGGCCTCTTTGCAGAACCATGTAAACACACATACTGGAACTCGGCCACACAAGTGTAAAGAGTGTGAATCTGCCTTCACCACATCGGGAGAACTTGTTAGACACATCAGATACAAGCATACTTTTGAGAAACCTCACAAATGTACTGAATGTGAGTATGCCAGTGTTGAGCTGAGCAAACTCAAAAGACATATGAGATCTCACACAGGGGAAAGACCCTACCAGTGCATGCATTGTAATTATGCCAGCCCAGACACATACAAACTAAAGCGCCACTTGCGCATCCATACTGGTGAAAAGCCATACATTTGTGATATCTGTCAAGCAAGGTTCACCCAGAGCAACAGTCTGAAGGCACATAAGTTGATTCACACTGGAAACAAACCAGTGTTTCAGTGTGAACTTTGTCCCACCACCTGTGGCAGACGAACTGACCTTAAAATCCACATGATGAAACTTCATACCAGTACCACTCCTCTACAATGCAGGAAGTGTTCTGAGACCTTCCCTGATCGATATTCCTGTAAAATGCACATGAAAACACATGAAGGAGAGCGATGTTTTAAATGTGAACAGTGTGACTATGCTGCAATGTCCTTGCGCCACTTAGAAGCACATAATCTTACTCATACTGGTATGTTATCAATGACAATATTCACATGTACCTTATCCAACTTCACAGTTTCATTTATTTTGATTATTGTTGAATATGAACTTCTTTATTTACTGGCAAGACATATTTTTGTTTTTAGGGGAAAAACCTTTTGAATGTGATGAATGCGATGCTACTTTCCGACAGAAACAATTACTTAAACGACACAAAGGCCTATATCATACAGATGAATCTAGCTTTATTTCTACTGGAAAATTGTAAGATTTCTTTTTCATTATCAATAAAAAATTTCATCTGAGGTAATTTGATAAAACAAGCATGTATTTTTAGATATGAATATATCCAGATAAAAATTGGAACATAAGCTTTGTAAACATGTGCAGTATGTTTTTAATACAGTGTACTGATGAAAACTCTTCAATGATAATTGTACATGTACATGTGTATTTCTTTATTTTGCACATACATGAACATTTAGGCCTGAATTCCATTTTGGTGTTGGTATTTTACAGAACAAGGGACATTGATTTGATACTTTAAAAAGGAAAAAGCTATAAGATTTTAGATAGGTAGAAAGAGAATGATGTTCATGTCTTATGCAAGTATAAGTGATATTGCAACTGCATCGGAGACTGTGTAACTAAATAACACAGTTTTGTTTTGTTTTTCTAGAATTATCCATAAAGGAAGTACAGATGAAAATAGGTCAGTTGTAATTCAAAGTTCTGAATTTGGCACAAAGAATTTGCTTCTAAGGAACTGATACATTAAAAATTTGTTTTAATGTGTTTAATAATATTTCTAAAAATTATTTCATCAGTTGAATTTTTCATTCTTGGGAAGTTACAATTTATATTGCATTAAATAGGTCCATAAGATTTGAATTTACATGTGATCATCTATAGAAGATTTTGTTAAAATATGAAATAAGCTATGGTAGTATACTGTAAAGGTATTATGTAGCGGAAATTGGGTTTTTAACAATTTAGCATGGAACTGAAATAGCATATTCCCAAATGCATCTATTATTATTCCTTTATACATTTGTAAATGGCATTCAGCGATGTACTCCTTGATTAAGCTGCTTTCTGCCAAAAAACGCTAAAAAGAATACACAGCTAAATGTAATACGTTTACAGTAATTTTCCTGAATTTTTATCAATGCTTACAATATTGAAATACATGATAGGTCAAAACCTGAAGGCATGGAATCCTCCTTAACAAGTGATCAACTGATCCACGGAAGTTTGTTGTCTGATCTGAAAGCTGGCCGTTTGGGTGACATGCCAAAGGTAGTTATTGTACACCCCGATGGTACTGTGGAAGAAGTTACTTCTAAACTGCATACACTGGCGCAAGAAAAGTCTGTGGAGGAAGTCATTGTGGCAAATAAACTAGAGGAAAAGTCAATGGAAGAGGTGATGATGCAAATTGTGGATGAAGAGACACAGGTATGCATGCTACAGGGAAAAAGCAATTTGTTTTTTTTTGTGTTCTACCAGTACATAAAATGTAGGTTTTCTCTTCCATTATGTATAACTTTTATCATCCACAATTATTGTCTCTTCATTTAGTATTTACTAATAATAGGTTAAAACTGATTTTGTGTTAGACCAAAATTTGATGTGCAATATTTTTTTAAAGGAATCGGAAAGTTCCAAATCTGGAGCCCCAGATGACTACTGTACATTTACTGTATCACAAACGGGAGACAGAGAACTAGATGGAGCTCCTATTCAGACCTACACCATGATTTCGAATGGATCTCAAATAGTGAGTATTACTTTGGAAATCTGCTTTGGAGACTTCAGTTTTGGAGAGTATGAATAAAATAGCATACTTTTAAAGTGTTAACAATTTATAAGATTGGCAAATTTAATTTTGTTCTCCAATGTCTGTCTTTGCATACCCCTTGCTTTTACTTGAAGTTTCAAATTTCATTTATTTTAAAAGAGTAAATTATTCTGACTTTCATATTAATAGATGAAAGTCAAAGGTCATGGCATCATGCTGCTTCAGTTGGTCCTGGCACTGATAAATGTTTTGGATTGTTTAATTTAGTCAAAGTATATGCTTTGTATGTATATGTGTTCATTTTGACTAAATTAGGCTTCTCTTTTATTTAAATGTATATGTACAATGCCATTAATTTAGCTAAGAGATGAGGGAACACAAGCTACTTTAGAAACAGACAGTGAACAAAGCAATGAATCTCAGAACAATTTGGCCACCTTGATCAGCAGCCAGACGATTCAGAGGACGGCAGATACAGTTCTAGTCAGAGCACACACCGAAAGCATCTCAACTCTACAAGGTGTGTGATATCTTACATACGCACGGCTGCATGAAAGACTTCCCTCATAAATGCATTTCATATTATCATTAAAATGTTTATAGATATAAATTTTTGATAAACATATACATGTAGTTCTTAAAGAAGTTTTAGTTACTGTATGTTCTGTTAACTTATTCTAATATTGCAACCTAACTTTATAGATGAGGCTGGAATGAAGATAGAATTGCCAACCACTTTGGATGTCAATGGGGATCCCATCACATTTTATACTAGTCCTTCCTCTATTATCACATCACAGGGTTTAACCATTGAGACATTGAACAGGTATGTGTAAATTACATTTATAGATTTTAAGGAATCTATAAATTTTTAAGGAATAACAGACTGTGATAAATAATTCCATGATACAAAAAAAACCCAGTGTCCTGAGTGTATTTTAGTTTCGATGATTTAATCTTGACTCTTTTAGCAGTAGTGAATAATAACAGAGTTAAACATTTATCATCGTGATGAAAAAAATACTTTCTGAGTGTATTTTAGTTTTGATGACTTGATCTTGAATCTTTCAGCAGTAAAAAGAGAAAAGGATCTGGAGATGCTGTCACAGAGCAAACAAAAAAGTTGTGTACAGATGATGTGTCCAAGAATTGATACTGCTTCATATGAAGTAAAATCATCCTTCAGAATTATAAATGAATATCATTCCTGATTATTTGATTTTTGTTCAGAGATTATTACTTTTTAAAATATTGATTGAGTAATAATGTATGATTTGGGTTAATGTAAAACTGTTATTAGATTTGCAAAGACATTTGATAACCAACTCTCTGAGGGAAGTCTGAAGTACATGTATATTTGTAGTTTATTGAAATTTTATTGTCTTCAACTTAATCAAACTACAAGTACTTCTTTTAGAAGAGGCTGTCCATGTTTAAAAAAAAAAGCAGTGCCAGTACAGATGTAGAACTAGAATATGGCTAATCAGATCCTGCTAGTACATGTAATTTTTTATTGCTTGACTAATGTATAGTCCTCTTATAATAATGCTTTTCCCCTGAATCCTTTGGATTTGACATTTGGTGCTGAGATGTAAAGGCCATATCTAGATAAAACCCTGTAGAAAAACAAATTTTGGTGGTTTTTTTTTTAATTTTACAAATATTACATTTTATAGAGAGTTGACAATAAAAAAAACTTGTACTACGTATAAATATTTTTAGTTTTCTAATCCGAAAAAGATGATTTGGCAGCTTCTATCTGAACTCTACAAGGACAGCCTCTGAAGCTGATCAAATTTTGCATTTTCTTTTGGTTTATTTTAATGTGCAGCTTTTGAACATGTGCAGTCATTAATATTGTGTTGTATTGGTCTAAAACTGAATACTGGTATAGATAATCATTGTATATTTGTTTGCCAAATTGTGTGATTCAAGTAATTATGATTTACCTTAAATATTTTGTATAATTTAAATCACAATGAATGCTTACACTTTTAATGTTCTGATGAACATTGATATTAGCATATTGATATGTATGTTGTAATTTATTATCAAGATGCATCAATCAACATATTTAGGGAGATAATTAGGTTTATTGAATTGGTTTATGTTCCCAGTTTCTTTTAGTCTGAATACCTTAAGTCTGCTGTGAACATTAAGCAGTATACATTCTTGTCTGTTGTATGTAGTTTTAAATCAAAAAATTTTATTAATATTTAAAGATGTGAATAAAAATTCAAATCATGGTACATTTATTTGAACAGTACAATCAAATATACAGTTGAATAGTCAGGGACGTAGCATCAGGGGGGGGCCTGGCCCCCCCACTTTTTTGCGCCGCAAAGATTTTTCTTAAATTTACATACAAAAAATTGAACTAAGAAGGAGTTGGCCCCCCCACTTTTATGGGGCCATGTAAAAATTGAATTGAAAATAAGGAAAAAAGAGCGAAATTAAAGTTAAAGGTATAGTTGCTAGGTATAGTTGCT
>WFKH01010931.1:53492270-53504927 GCA_016163765.1 Magallana hongkongensis
AATGCTTATATTTACATTTTTTAAACTTCTTGCCTTGTTTGCAAATGTGATTTATACCTTAAAATTCCTATTTTATCCTAAGGGTAAGTTCATATTAATGGAAGAGCCACTGTAACAGCCACAAGCGTAAACTTTGATTTTTGCTTGTGACGTCGCAGTTTACAGCGTTCAACGTTTGTGACGTCATAACAAAACTCAAATTTTAACCTTTGAGTACCCTGTGTGTGTTACAGTGTTATAACTGCCGTAGCTTTCAACACACTTTACAAGCAAAAAATATGTGGAATGTAAATATTACATGTTGTAAACTTGACGGATATAACAAATTACGCTTATAACGAAGTAAAATCGCCCGTCCCTGGCACTTCGTTATAAGCGTGTTTTACTGTATTGTATTGTATTGAAATTTCTATTTTAAAGTACTTTGATTACAAGCTTATGATTTCATTGATTGTTTCAAACTAATTGTATCAGATATTATTCCCTGATAATAAACATATTTCAGTTATCTGGTGACTTTAAATCAATGTCAATAATGTAAAACCAACATATTTATACGGTCAATCATAATAAATAGGGAGAAGTGTTTCATTGAAGACCATTAGCAATTTGGCTGTGAAAATGAAATCAGCATATTGGTTTGTAATTGAAAAGGTTTTGATTTTGAGCGCTTGTGTAACCGGAATCTCTTGTACTGATTATAACGATGTACTAAATCTGCAACGAGAGCTTCTTGGAAATTACACACCAAGTCTTCGACCGAAAATTAACCAAAGAGAAGCTATTACTGTGTATGCTGACTTTAGACTAATTTCAATCCTATCGTTTGATGAAAAAGCCGGCACATTTGAAACACTATGTTTTTTGGCATTCAGCTGGGTGGATGAAAAGATAAGATGGGACCCCTCCGTAGTAAACATTACATCAATGTATTTTCATCCATCATCCGTGTGGTTACCTGAAACGTTTCTTCAGAATTCAGCAAGTGCCCAAATGAATGTCGATACCGGTGACAGAGTAGGTCAAAATGTTTTGATGTATTCAAATGGAACAGCTCTTCATGTCTATGGTGGGATTTCGACAACAAGATGTGACGCGAATCTTTTGTATTTTCCCTTCGACAGACACAGCTGTGAAATACAGGTTTTAAGTTGGGTCCCTGATTACGCAGTAATAATTATGAACAGAGATTTACCATACAGGACTTATGCGTTTGAAAACAAGGAATGGAATGTATTGAATGTGAGGAAAAAAGATTCAATTTTTACAATCTCTCACAACCACAGCATGATAACATTTACCGTAGAGTTTCAAAGGAGACCAGCGTTTTACGTTCTGAACATTTTACTACCAATACCTTGTCTAGGTCTTCTGAATATCTTTGTCTTTAAGTTACCAGTTTCCTCGGGGGAGCGCGTGTCGTTTTCCATAACCATTTTACTGACATTGGTCTTCTTCTTAAACATGATTGCTGATTCTTTGCCACCAGTTGCTGAACCAATTAGTCTTTTTAACATCATGTTAATGCTGGTTTTGCTAAATAGTTTCTTAATGGGAATTTGCGCCATATTGTCTTCAATTACTTATGATAAGAGTAATCAAAGTTCGGAGGTCCCAAAGAACCTTCGCAAATGGACTGCTCTATTGTTATCGCTAACAAAGAAAAACAACAAGATAAGCAGTGTGAAAACAATTCACGTTTTGAATGTCGAAAAGATTGATAAGGAAATTCCCCCTGAAAAAGAGCCACCCCCTTCAGAAACAATCACTTGGGACATTGTCTCTGAAACATCTGACAAACTCTATACACGATTTTTTACTTCGTTGTTCGTCATTGAATGGGTAATATATTTCGTTCTAATACTTATTTATTGAATGTCTTGAATTTGTTATTATTAACATTTGAACTTACTGTGCATGGGTGAGTGAAGAAAATCACCGGTTTTATAGATAAACATCATTAGAAAATCATTGTCTCCAGTTTCAGTTAATTAACATTACTGTATATGTAGCTGGTTTCTGAATTTCAAATTCTATAAGAGAGGTGTCATATTTATTTAGTTAATATTGTAATACGGGTTCTGTATATTAGTTTATTTCTATGATAAATCTTGTAATTTACGTGAATTATTATTTTGTTGCAATAAAACAAAAATCATCATATATCCTCATTTTTTAAATTTTATAATATTTACAGAACCTTTCCATTTATGAGATATCTTTCATAGCCCAAGGATTCAATGTCTATAAAAAGTGATAAATTTTTGCTTGTCATTTTGCTTTATCTTAATTTGTGCGTGCAGTATTAGATATTATATCTATTCTTCAATCATCATTTCCAATGACCAAATAAAGACAGTCCAAAACTATATTTAGTCAATGTTCCAATATAGGTTCGTGCGTTTTTTCAACATTGGTATCTCCGGCAAGCCTCATCCTCTATCACTGTTTCTTAACCTTGCCCAAATATCTAGATATCATTTTACGAGAATAACTATGTATTCCACATCTTTCTGAGCAGAACAACAGCAACGTCAATTTTACCTAATATCTCCCTTTAGTATTTAAGAACAATGGAAGAATCTGTTTAACTTCGACGTAGAGTAACAGTGCAGAGGCGATATATATTTCACCTAAAATATTTGTCCCTTTATGACAAAGCAATGCCTCAGTATCCCAGGAATTCACGCTGATTTGGGGGCGGTATCATACACTACTTCTCTTTAACGAATTTTATTTGTCGTTTCTTTAATTCAAACATATCTTACTGAAATTCAAGTGGATTGGGTAAGGATATAGCCTATGTTAACCCTCTCCTGTCATTTCTTTAAGAACATTTGTAGAAAACGTGTAACAAAAAACAAACGGTGTCATTGACTCGTAAATGATGATGCATTATTTACCAAATGGGTTTAACTTATTGATCCGAAGGATCCATCAGACTCATTCCAACAAAAAACTTTGAAACGATGCTCTTCATTTCGACAATCTTTGAATCGACAATTGTTAAAAGCATCATACAATTACCCGCGTCGCCTTCAAACATTGAAATTATATGATGATATGCCGCATTGTCTACAGCATTAAAATGTTTGCCTGAACCGAAACACCCTATTGTTGGTCATTGTCTGAAATGTTCTATTTAACAGTAATGCCGAATGTGTGAGCTTTATTAGTCGCTGAAAGAATTCTATGAAATAAATTATCTATGGCAAACGGGTCTTACCGCATAGGTTTCATCCAATTATTACCCCAAGCTTTCAGAGTAGATTGATAGCTTTTAATACACAAAACAATGAAGCGATATTTATCGATAAACGTGTTTATCATACATTAACGTATAATACATTAACGGATAATACGTTTCAGTCTTGAATTTTATAAAAATACAAAATAATATGGAGTACAGGTTAATATAAGATATGCATTGCTTGAATTAACGATATTCAATGAATTATGTTCAATGCGCAACATATTTATTTCTAAATTACCTTGGAAAAATTTCCTCACTTCTGCTACCAATATAAGGACCTTACAAATGTTATTGTTTAGGTACACTGCACAATCACATACATGTATTTCGTGTTTTTAGATGAACATTAATTGTAATAATGAAATATGATGTTTTACTATCAAAACATCTCATTTTGTTTTTCGACATATATGCATCAATAGGTATCGCTTGGTTTTGCGCAATTATATCATTCCTACAACAGTTACTTACATCCAAATAAACAAATAAATCGTTCTGTTCTGTTATTACTTTAAAGTCATTACTCCAAGATTTTTTATTTATTGCATTCGTAGTAAAAAAATTTTCAGTAAAATAAGGAATTTTAAAAATTCTGTATCTAAAAGTAAAGTAAACTTTTACGTTTTGGCGTTACCTTTGTTGATTTATTTATTTGATTGTTTATTCTAAAAATAAAAGTTAGAAAATAAAGGAGACAATAATGCTATGAAACATTGAGGTCAAAGTCGCATGATTTTGTTTTTATTTTATGATTTTTATGAAATTCTATATTTTTTTGAGATGCACTTAATTACAATATAAAACGTCTTTAAAAACAACAATTTATTCTTTTACGGATTCTAGGTAAAGCTATACCAAGACTCGCAAAAAAGCAAATAGTTTTGTTTGATATGAATTATAAACTTCTTTATAGTATGAACACGAACACTAGATACAGAGCCCAATTTAAAACCATCAAAAACGAAAACAGTTTGAGACACATGCGGCTGGTAAGATTTCCAATGGTGTGCCACGTCACCGTCATCCTTTCTGTTACATCTATGCCCTCTTTTGAATCCTTGTCATCTTCCTCAGAGTCATTTTTTGGCATATTTGTTCCGTTGTTAACATTTTCCGCATTAAAGGGTTTTATCCGTATTGCATTATTTTTCGACCGGTTCCTCTTTGTCAAACTTATCCAGGACTCTGCCAGAAGACGCATTGTTTTGGGAACTTCAGCATGTGTTAAAGCTTTTTCATTGATAATCATGGTCAGGATTGCAAATACCAAAATGAAAATACTTATTATGACTTGAGTTATGATTGAGATATTCAACATACTAATCGGGTCATTGATAGGAGGGAGACGCTCAGAAACCAAATTTAGGAAGAAGATCAAAGCCAGCAAAAGCGTGACCGAAAGTGACACTCTTTCTCCTGATGACTCTGGATGAGCAAAGACCAATGGATTGACCAGACCAAGACCGACAACTGGAGTCAAGATGTTCAAAACTAAAAATGTTGGTTTTCTCTCAAAGTTCATGGTGAAAACCGCCTTACTATTAATAAACTCCGAGGAAAAGGTATGTTCTGACCTTTTCTTTGAAATATATACAATTTTCCATTGTTTGTTGGTATCTGACGGAAATACAAATTGTAAATAAGCGATGTTCATAACCAAATAATTTTCGCTAAGGATGCTCACAAGTTCAAGGATACAACTATGTTGATCAAACGGGAATCTGAAAATATCAGCATCGCAATTCGTAGTCGTTAAACCAGATTCCAATAGGTACGCTTCGCCATTCGCAAAGTGCACCGTAAGCTGATCTTCATCATCAGTAAACCTTAGAAACATATTTTCTGTGGCCGAGTTTATCAAATGCATTTTTGGATACCATACATATTGTTTAGGAAAATTCAAATAATCATGACCCGTTTCGCTTGCATTCCATCGCAGTATTTCATCGTTCCACATAAATACAAAACCAAGACTCGTCCGTAAGATTCCATGTTTTTCGTCAAATGATTGTATGGAACTAATCCAAAAATCTATGTATACATGGATGGGTTCGCTTTGGTTAAGTACAGGTCTAACATCGTTTGTGTAATTTTCAAAAAGTGTTCGTTTCAAATTCACGAATTCTTTATAAGAATAAGTAAAAGAATGGCGAATCAAACACAGTATTAGGCTAATCCGTACAACGCAGTTCATCTTGATAACTAAGTGCGAGACTTAATATTGAAACGATCTGAATAGGCGCTCGGTAATATTCCTCACATGACTCCAATGAATATGCAGAATCAATGCCTGTCATACGATAGCTTGTATAGTAGTCTCTACCACTTGGAAAATTTTCATCTACTTTTTTAAAAAACTAATTTCAAGACTGTTCTCAGAGGAATTGTGCATGGGGGCGTTATTGTGACATAAAGATTTAATTATATTCATAAGATAAAAAGATCATATAACGATAAATAAGATTAAAAAAAATTGTGATGACTAGATGAAATAAATGTCTTCATAACTCAATGTCGTACTAACGAATTAAAATGAAGAAGATGGGTGAATAAGATGGCACAAATTCCCATTAGTTAATCGTAAAATGCATTTACAAATTAAATTTCTTCCTTTTAAATCTTTTTAAATAAAATGATAAAATTGTTGCAATTTCTAACTAGATTCAGTATGAATATTTTTACAAACACGAATAAAAAACAAGAATTAAATTACCTCAAGATTTGGTGGTATCGAACCCCCAACCTTAAAAGCTCTGTTCTACAAGGTTATCTAAAGTCTGGTGCTCTAACCACTGAACCATTTCATTCACATCAAAATGATTTATAGATACAGTTATGCTATGAGCAACTTTGGCCACGAGTTTATGGACTTGTATTATTATTTTAAAACGTTCAAGTGTTGGGATACAATTTGAAATGATATATATATATAATGTATAGTAGTTCATCAATCAAGTTTTTGTTGATTGAAATTGGTTCGTTTTCCATAAGACCTTCATTAGACCATAACAAAAATACTTAGCAAAGACCCACTCTATAAAATAACAAGAGGTCTACAGGCATTGACGGTCACCTGAGTACAATAACCGTAGATTGACCTGTCAGATGGTCTCATTTTTGCATTTTTAACTTCATTTTGGAGTCTAAACCCTAATCCAAATTTAATGTTTGAAAAACATTTATTCATAAGGGGGGGGGGGGGGGGGGGAGAGAGTTTGTAGAATCTCGAATTATTTATATCCTAGCTCCACTTGTCAAAAAGTGTAAACTTTTGGTAAAAAGAGACCTGAAAGCCTTTAATGGTCAATCTTTTTGTAATATTTAGTTTTATTTATAAAGCACACACCATGCATACAGTTTATTTCTACAAGCATACTATGCACAGGAAATTAAAGTAGATTTCCTAAAATATGGCGGGAATAGGATAACTGAGTGACTCAAGTGACCAAAAAAAAAATTTCTATGTTCACTATACGGCCACATTTGTCACTCCCACCCCCACCCTCAAATAAAAAGCCTCAACCCCTGCCCCATGAGCAGTGAATTTCACAATTGAAGAGCAGTACCACAGTACACTATGTACATAATAACAATTCATTTAGTTATTCTTCCACGTCTGTGAAAGTACAGAAGAAAATATAATGAAATTCAATACATTTTCACTATGTGGCCACATTGGCCCTACCAAAGGGCCCTGAACCCTTGATCCCGGGGTAGGTAGAGGGTTTTAACGACATCATTACCATGCATTCAGTTTATCTCCCCCAGCTGTGGATAGAGAGTAGAGAATTTTCTAAGATTAAATGCATTTTCACTTCATGGTCATATTAGCAAACCCTAAGGCCTGAACCCCCGAAACAGGGGCCATGAATTTTACAATTTTGGTGGAGGGCTTCAAATATCATAAACATGCATTTATATTATCTCAATTATATATAAGGGTAGAGAAGGAGATTTTCTATGATTCATGTTTTCAGTTTATCTCCCCCTACTGTGGATAGAGAGTAAAAGATATTCTAAGATTTAATACATTTTCACAATATGGCCCTATTGACCGCACCCTAGGGCCTGAACCCCTGACCCAGGGACCATGAATTTCACAATTTATGTAGAAGGCTTCATGGACATCATAACCATGCATTTAGTTTTTCTCAAACATATATGGGAGTAGAGAAGATTTTCTAAGATTTAATACATTTTTACTATATGTTCATATTGGTCACACACTAGGGCCTGAACCTCTAACCCAGAGGCCATGAATTTTACAATTTTGGTATAGATCTTTTTGGACGTTATATCGTGCATTTAGTTTTTTTTCGACAACTATAGCAGAAGAGAAGAAGATTTTTGAAAATTCGGCCCTTTTTGCTTAATTTTCCGCGCAGTGAGGCCTTGTAGTTTTTAAGAAGAAGAAATTAAAAATGTAAAATTGTTAACGTACGATGCACGATGGACGACGCCGGACGAAGATCGATTGCAATAGGTCACCTGAGAGACTCAGGTGACCTAAAAATTATTGAACTTCTAAAAAAAATGGCAATTCTAAAAAACGACACTATTTGAAGATTTTTGTAGGCAAACATCAGTTCAAATTAATATATTCGAAGTATTAAACCCATTTAAGGGTTACAAATCGATGTTATCTTAAATATACATCGTTTGAAACGAAATTTTTAAAGAATTATCATTTACTTTATTTTTTTTTTAAATTTTGAGTATCTTATCCATCCTAATATAGGCATTTATCCAAATTATTCACACGTCTCGCTTCAACGAGATAAAAAGACTTTTTTCTATTTTTCTCTTAAATAAGAATATTCCTATATCTTTTTATCTCGTTAATACGACTTTGTACTACATCTATAAAAAAATATTGCCGGACGATTTTATGAAATTTCAATGTATATAATTATTCCTCAACAGTATACATGTCCTTTGTTCTTGACATATTTCTTGTTTTCATGTCTTGCAGACAATGTTTTACTACACTGAGCAAAGCAACAAAATCTCAGTTTTATAATCAATTTATTGAACTAAGTATACAATGACATCTTATTTGTAAATTTATAATAGACAAAGACATTAGAAAATGTAATTCGTAATAACATGCAACATTTTTTCTCCTTATAACTACTATTCATCTCCTTTTTTCGTAATGACGACTTTTAATTTTTTTTATACTTTAAACTGAATCTTAAAAAAAAATTGTACTTAAATATGATTAATTTGATTTTATAAAACAATTATTGTAGGATTATTTCAAAGGAAAGGTTTTATCTTTTGAAAATCAATTATAAATAATATTCTGCTTTATCAAAATTATGCCGGCATTATCGAAGAAATCTTGATGGGTTTTTAAAGAAATGACGAGCGATAAATACAGTCTTATGTTCAGGTGATAAGGTGATTAAGATAATTGCAACATGCAGTTCACCACATATTTCTAATTCTTCGGCAAACAAAGGAATCTACATCTATTTGATAAATCAATAAGAGATTTTTATCAGAAACATATATCAACCTCGCACTGGCATATGTAATATGTAAATGACTAACAAATACTTATCAAAACACCAATGTGACGTCATAGTACCAGTCACAAGGTTGTGTAGTACCTCAAATGTTTAAGCGGTTGTTTTAAGGACCTCCCTAACGCATTTGCACCGAGTGTTCTTACAACTATAAAAAGTTATTAACAGAACATATAAGGTACAAGGAACAACCGTCCTACCAAATCAGAAACAACCTGCTTGACATAATGACATGCTGTCTGAAATTTTCATTTGGAAACCATGTTCAACTTGTGCTTCCAACTTGCACAATTTTATCAAACATTCATATATTCGATCTTCGGCATTTTCACTCGTTAAACCGATATTTTAACAGGAAACAACATTGAGATTAGGTAATGAAGACTTCGGTTCTATTTACTAAGAACTAATTATCTAACAAATCGTTGAAGTAACAGACAAGCTAACGGTTGTTCTGTGAAGATTACAGATTTGAAGAGTTAAAGTGCTGTATAAATATATCTGTCAACTTTTATATTTATTGCAAGCATCACGCTTAGAGTGAGGTACTCACGTTTTTTTTTTATAGAAGAGATAAAATAACAAATAATATATAAAATACACATAAAAGATAACAAAAAACATGTGATCCACACAATAAAAAAAAAAAAGATTAAAAACTGCGATGATTAATATGATAAACAAACCTATCATAATGAAAAATGTCTTTCTATAAATGTTCAGAGAACACCAGAATATAAGTTGACATTCTTTTTTTTTTTTTTACACATTATGTACAAGTAGACAATAATTATCTCTTATTGGCTAAGATTTTGTGTCAAAGAACATATTTTAGTTTGTGACCTTCACTTTATCTAAGTCATCAAGTAAGATGTAGAAAAATACTCAAGAAGTATGTTGCGGTGTCAGTTATCAAAATTAGGCTACTGATGACAAACAAACATTTGTCATAAGCATGTCCCACATCTTTCCATCCCAAATCTACGTAGGGTGGGGCAGAAGAGTCTTGGATGACGTCAGAGTCATCTTCAAATGGATAAACTTCATTTATTTTTGGAATATCCTTCATTTCAAATTCTTGAGCGTTTTTAAACTTTAGACACAGAATGTTCCCAGCATAGTATGCGAAAATCTTCCATCGTAGAGGAACGGGTTTTCCTTTATCCTCGTTATCATAGAGACCTAAGCTGGCAATGGTAAAAATCACAATGCTGGAGCTCATTGTCATCTGTATAGTAATGTATATGTTCAAAAGACAGACCGGATCACCGATTGGTGGAAGTTCATCTGCCATGGCATTCATGAACACTACGAACGTTAGAAGAATCGTTATGGAGTATGAAATCCTTTCCCCTGAATGGTGGGGGAGAACGAAGACCAAAACGTTGAGAGCACTCAAAAACGTGATGGGAAGAAGGACATTAACCATATGAAATTCGGGTTTCCGGGAAAAGTGGATGATGAAGGCTATTTCCGTGATGTTTCCGTGAACGAAATTAGTTGAGACATTGGTCCCGGTAATCACCCACTCCGGGTGTTCCATGTAATGGTCAAGTCCAACTTTGTTTCGAAGCGATTTCAACACAATATTTTCCTGATAATGGGAATTTATCACTTGGATATCACAAGTATGACTGTCCATTGGATAATGGAATATGTCCGGTTTACAGACCGTGAGGATACTGCCCGTAATGACGTAGTTAACTGTCCCGTTATAGAAATGCTGCGTTTTGTCTATCGAATTGGACTCCGTTGTTATTTCAAAGCCTTCAGCGGGATTATGAAGGATCATAGTCGGAGTCCAGACCTGGCTCTTTGGCAACTGAAACACCTTCATGTGGTCATCTAAAGCTTCCCATTGAATGAAATCGTCTTTCCACACCAAGTTTAATGCAATGGATGTCTTCAATGTCCGCGTTTTGACATTGAAGTTCTGGATAGAGTTAAGCATTAGGTCTGTATAAACCACTAATGTTTCACTCTGGTTCTTCAGAGGTCTTAGATACCTTGTATAGTTTTTCAATACAGTCTCTTGAATACCTCTTAAGACTTCATATGTGTGACATTGACAATCAGACACAAAGAAACAAAATAACGAAAGAACCACCAAGAGAGACATAATGAAAGAACCACTAGAGAAGTTCTATACACATATATAAAATGCTAAGACTACCATCAGAAACACTTTGCAATGTGTCTCTAAGAAGATGATACTTTACAGTCTCCACGAGTTTCTCACGGGAAATCTCAGTGATCGATAAATGTTATTAATTCTTAGCAAAAAACTTATGCAGAATAATTATTTCGATCAACCGGATCCTTGGTTAATGGAAACATCCGAGGCACCGCTGCGTAGTTTTTCATAAAAGATTTTTGTCAGGTAGACAATGCATTAGATGAATGACACCGCAATTCCGATTCTGATTATTAGTGATTACATTATCGACGATAAACCTCAATTAGATTCTTATTGATGCATGTTAATTGTTCCTTTTATACTCAAAATAGCTTTTAATGATAATGATTGCTTCATACAATAACGGAACTACTTTTTTGGACTCCAATCCTGGTTGTGATGTCCAATGAACAAATTATCAATATTTGTGTCAAAGGTTTTAGCTAACCTGTCCTTTATCAAAAGATGATGAAACTCTATCGTTATCTAACAGATTTATCTGAAATAGCAATTTTGTTTTGAAAAATAAAATACAAAACTGAACACTATAGTAAAGTTTTCTTTATTTCAGGTACTAAACATAGAACGTGTTGAGTGAGACATATCACGGTCATTTATCACAGAATCTTCTTAACAATATTAATAGCAATGCATTAAAATGAAATAACAATCTCTAGTGTATATATACTATTATATATTAATCTGATATGATTCTAATTACGTATCTATACAACTACTGAACCTGTCAAAAAATGTCATAAATGGATACAAATGTTAGCATGTTAGAAAGCTATTCGTACTAAAAGCATACATGTTTATGATATGATCACGATATAACGTTCCTTAAGTACAAACATAGAGATGAATACTGCACCATACACCCAAAATGAATACGTGTGAACTGAGTAGTGTTGTAGTTAAATGTATGCAAGTATTCTCTAAAGTTAAGAGCAGGTGGTCATTAGATGCAAAAACCTACCATGATACATACCCATGCATGATTAAATACGATTTGACGCACATGTTCTTTTTTGAACAAAAACTAAAAGAAAAATAAGATGCCTTTCACATTGAACTAATTAATTATATCATTATACAATCTACCCTAACTACAGATATTCTAGTACTTCTTTTAACAGCTGAATAAGATAAATGAGTGGTGTGTCATTGCTTGTTTACAACACATATGCATTGAGTTAAGCCTTTTAGTGGGTGATCCAACATAAAATGCATGCTATGAAAAATATAATTATAAATTGCTACAATTCATAGTGTTCTACTTTAAATTCTAAAAATTATTCCCTAAAGTTCGTTCACATAATGGCGCAGGTCTTGCTGTCATTAGAGTCAGCACTTTGCTCTTCTCTTTGTTTCCTCTCTCTGACAAGTCTTTGATGTTCTTGGAACTGGTAAACATCCCTGAATTAAAAAAAAAATCAAATTACACGATCTCCATATTGATTGGTAACATACATTACAGTCCGTGTGACCCGGACTTAATTTGTGCGATTGATTCCTGAATTTTGACAATAACATGGAAGTAAAAAGGATAGATAAGAATCGTGCATGTAAATTTTTTAAGCATAAGGATTAAATTTTTTGAAATCAAATGAAAACAAATAGTTACCAATCTTATAGTGTTTGATACTTATTTTTAATCAATCCAATTCTCGTAATATAACATAACGACAGTATAT
>WFKH01010931.1:53539590-53561689 GCA_016163765.1 Magallana hongkongensis
AGGTTGACAAATACTCTGTCTTGTATATTATTCCTGTATTTCTAGGCAAGTCTAAACTGATGGTCCCATTCAATTTTTCATATGAATGTCTTGATACATGTACCATTAATCTATTCATGGCTTGATAAAATTTACCATATACAATGTAGACTTGCTATATAATTATAATCTTGTAACATAAAGAATATAATTAATATAAAAATTAAATAATCTATAGAACAGAGGAAATAAAACGCAGGTGACTTTTATATAGTTCAAGCTGATATACAGGTAGATTGATTTAGTAGTAAAGATGTAAATCTTGCCTTTCATGTTTAACAGAAGATCCAACTGCAGACTTGGGGCTGGACTGTACTGGAACGGCTACTTCCTTCTTTATGAATGACTCTTTCACTGGAGTTCGCCGAATACTTTTGGCCTCAACACGATTTGCCTATTGCATAAATGTCTATAATGTTTATCAAAATTTGATTTTGCTAATGTAATAGAGAGGAATTTGAATAGCTCATAATTGATACACCATTCTATACAACAGCTTACTGATTGACCCATTCTCACTACAACAGAGGGCTGACTCAGCTTCTATACAATATTCTTTACAACAACTATAACCATCAAACTTCTTTAAAAGAGTTAACTAATCAACCTTATTTGCAACAACTGACCAACCTACTTTCTTTACAACAGATATTATATCCACCCTCTTTATTTTATAACTTACAGTAAACCAATTTAACCAAACTTCTTTGCTACTAGTTCAACTTCATGACCCTCCTTCCTTATAACAACGGCTATTACCCAATAACTGACTAATAAGTACCTTCTCTACAACTGGAGCACTCTCCTTCTGAACCTGGGTCTGCAGAGCCAGTGTTATCTTGGCCACGATTCTGTTCTGTGCCATGGTGTTGGACGGCTCTGATGATGCTACCAAGGTCAGGGCCTTCTGAAAGTACTCCACTGCTTTCTTGATGTTCTTCTGGTTGAACCACACAGCTCCGAGTCCTTCACACACTTGCCACTGAGTCCTCTTATCATCTGAGGATGCGATGTCATATATGTTTTGTAATTGCACAGAGTTTGATACAAAAAATATAATTAAATTTATTAGTACATGTATTACATGCAAAACATTTCCCACAGACTATTGTTTGAGAAAATCAACCTTCAAAGTATTTTTGCAATCTGGGGAATGGGTAATAAGTGTTTGAATGATATTTTTTTGTAGATTGTAAAATATTGTTACCTGAATCTTTGGCTGCTTGAAAAGCATGAAGAAAGGCCTCTCCAGCATTATGGATGTCTCCAAGTTGACTGTATGCAAAAGCCATGTTTGCAAAGCATTGTCCTTGACTGGTTCTGTTGCGCAATTTAGCTAGAGAGGGTAAACAATATACTTATTAAACATTGACTTTTTATCAAATACTGAAGTTTTATTAATGTTTGTGGGCTTCAAATATTGGTGATCTTATATAGTTTACAGTTTTGAGGATACATAAATTTGTGTAAAATGGTTTATCAATAACAACTGTTGTGGAATATCAAATACTTCAATGAGCGTTTGATTTAAATTTGTGGATCAACTCAACGATGAAATTAATGAAATTGTTGGGTTTTTTTTCAACAAATATATTATTGATAAAACCAATGCTATAAAATAATTGACAGAAGCATCATTATATCACTAAGTCCTACACACACACACACACAAAATATGACCTATTACTTATTAACAAAAGAGATGATTTATTCATGATGTTAAAAGGAATTAGCTAAAAAAAATTCCTTTATTCAATTTAACATGCTATACGTACCATACATATCTGCAGCTTTTTCATGGTACTCCACCGCCCTTTGGTAATTCCCAAGGAAGTTGAAGGTGGCTCCCAGGTTCTGGAAGATGACAGCCAGTTGCTTACCATCTCCTGATGGTCCCTCCACCATAGGCAGAGCTGACTCAAAACAGGACACTGCTCTGTCATACTTTTGTCTCTGGGTAAATATCAGTCCTAAATCATTGAGGATTGTACCTGAAAAAAGAAGTGATTATTTATTGAGTGTACCTCCAGATTTACTGAATTTCAAAATTTCAAATTAAGAATCTTAGTCAATGCAAATAAAGAAAATATTTGGAAACCATACCAACATCTAAATATTTATAAACCAAACTAACATCTGTAGATTAAAAACAATTAAATGTTGTAAATATATACGTGTATCATATACTTTTGATTGTAAATACCTACCAATGTTCACCGATGGTCCACAATTTTCAGCCAGCTTTAGGCACTCCTCTGCAGATTTTTCTGCCTCCTCTTCCAAACCATTTGCAAACTGCTGATTCGCCTTTTCTGTCAGAGCCCATAATTGCTTTGCTGGGTTCTTTAAGATATCATATGCCTGAGCTAATTGATCAAAAGTATCCACAGCAAACCTGTTCTTGGTCTTGAGATACAGCTGCCCTAGCTTCTCCAGAGTTTCAGCCTCCATCTGGACATTATCCCTCTCTACTTTATACTCCTCCAAAGCCTTTTTGAAGTTTCTGACTGCCTCTTCTGAATTTCCTACATTCTCATACCCAAGTCCTAGGTTGAAGAAAAGGTCCCCATTTGACCTTCCCTCTCTGGTATTGTCTGGAGGAAGCGCTTTGTTAAGGATTTCAATTCCCTTCTTGCCATTTCCTAAGGCAATATAGACAGCACCCAAGTTAAATGCACAAGCTCGCTCTGTATAACCATCATCCTCCAGTTCTCTTGAACGTTTGAATGCATACTTGAATGATTCTAGTGCCCTTTCTGGGTGGTTGTTTTGAAGATCTTGAGTACCAAGTTTAGAGAATTTTTCTACTTCAACAGCTGGGTTTAGCAGTCTTTGATCCATCTTCATTTTCCAAATGTGATGCGCATTAATAGATGTAATTCATTAGCTGTAAAACAGAAAGTGCAATGCTGATTTATCAAGTTATGTTTATAATTTGTAAATGATCAAATAAAAAGCTGCCAAACTGATATCCATGTAACTTATATCACACAGGGAACAGTGTCCAATTAACGATCTCCGATCCTCAGCCACGTTCTATAACTCTAAATTATCCGGATTTTTTTATTCGTACCATAAATCTGTCCTTTATATAGACAAATTTAATTAGTCTTCTACTGTTAATATTATGATCAGTTATTCAATGAAATGCTTGGCTTAGTGGCTCTACCGAGATTATCTACATATAGGTAAAGGGGTTCGAGCAACGGATGCACCGATACAACCTTCTTTTTTTTAAATTTGATCTTAACTTGTATATTTATTCCATTATATCCATCGTGGGCAAATTTGCAATAACTTTGTAAAATGCATGGATACCATCAATAAATTTCTTTTTATTTCATTTCATTTATAAGGTTTGAAGGACAAATAACATTTTTATGATGAAAAAAAATACTTTGAGGCTGAGGGTCGGAAAACCTAAAATATGAAATTTTAACTTAACTTGTAAGCTATAAAGGGACGATTTAGAATCTCCTAGCTGTAATTTAACTTTAAATAGATTTTAGTCACCATTTTTATGTCACTTGTAATATTGATGAGTTCTGCAGTTTGGAGTTACTTAGAACCTTGTTTTATTATTAAACATGGAAGCATATTTTCATTACTGAAACAAGTGCCTGTGTTGGAATAACTATTCTCTTGACTCTTAGATAGCTGTCTACCTGTCTACTTTTCTAAAGACAATAGGATAATAACTACACATTTTACGTATAAAAATATGTAATGAACTCATTAATATCAATCAATAGACACATTCCCAACTTATTACTCCCCCGCAATAAAGGTCAACAGTTCATAGTACCGGTTTTGGCACAGAGCCATCAATTGATTTTTTTTATTACTGCGTTGCAGTAATAAATTGGCAATGTGTTAATTGGTATTTATTACAGAAGCTAAGCCTGCTTTGACCTCAAGCTCTATGTAAAACGGGCATAGTCCTATTAATTATTACATATTCGACAATCGACATAGTGTAAATCATTGGCTACCTTTTTATTAAATATTATGGCACGCAAAGATAGAATTACCATTTGATCTTCTTTTGAAGTTTTTGCCACATGGAACATGCTCTTACCATTATTAAACACGTAGCGGGTACCAAAGAATGTCTAAGCAGGTACTCCGTCGGCCATAATGTTTTTGTAGGTTTCATGGCAACATTTGGAACTTCGAACCCGATTTTAAATATAACTAAAATTCCCTCAGGGTTATATTATTGCTTACTGTGTTAATTATTTACTGGACAACTTTGAAAAATATAATTTGAAATATGATTTCATTGTTGAAACACAGGTATGTTTTTAAACAATACTTTGAAATATATACTGGAAAAGAGCCAAACCAAAAAGTTAATATGAAATATGAATTCAATATGTTCAAACACAGGTACGTAGGACTATGCATTTTAGACTTTATTTTATATCTTATTTACAATGTCAACAAGAAATAAAGGTAAAATTATTATCATCGTAAATATTTATGAAGAACATTTTTGTCTTATTTTTTTTGTTGCTGTTGATATATGGATTAAATCTTCCAAGAAAAATGTTTACTTAACGGGAAAAAATATTTAAAAAGCAAGTTTCAAGCTTCGAAATTGAAGGGAGACTGCAAACTTAAAGAATTTACTATTAAATGTCAAACATAGGTAATCACAGATTACAAAGCTCACCGAGACGAGGCATCACTTTTATGAGGCATCCTTTATCATATTATATGAAAATCATAGTGTATGATCTTGGATATTCATGGATACTGTTTTGACACAATATCGTATATCATATGTTAAAAAATCTATGATAATCATATGTTCATTTCATACGGAATTATAAGATACAATGTTAATCAATACAATAATATAAAATACAATATTGCATCCTATGATACTTACAATATATATCATAATGCTGTAAAAAATAATGATGCAATATGATATTGTAACATGTGATATGACATTGTATCATGTTATAAATTATTGTATTTGATCACATAATACAATATCATAATATATAATATACCTAGGATACAAAATAGTATTATATGATACAATATCATATCACATTATACATCACAATATTGTTACATATGATATTATATTGTATAATATAGTGTGATATTGTATTGTATGATACATAATATGATATTGTATCATATGATACAAAACAATTTGATACATTATATCATATCATATAATACAAAAATCATGTTATATAGTAATATATTATATAATACAATATCAAAGTATACAATATTGTATGATACAATATTATATATTACAATATCATATAATACAATATCTTGTGATATAATTATATATATTAATATCATATTAAACAATATTATATTATATGATACGATATTCTATATTATAAAATATCGTATCATATGATACAATATTATATATTGCAATATCATATGAAACAATATCATGTGTTAAAATAATATAAAATACAAAATCATATTATACAATATTGTTTTATAATATACAATACTATACATAACAATATTATGATACAATATCATATCATAATATACAAAGAATTTGATACAATATTATATTGTATCATATAACTTTTTACAATAAAATATCATGATATAATATAATATTGTTTCATGTAAAACAATAGTGTATCATATCATACAATACTATATCATAGGACTCATGTTATATCATTTAACAACAAACACATCTATCAAGACGGTTTGAGTGAGGTAGAATAATTTTTTAGCATCCTTGATATTGGAGATCAGGCTCTGCATCTGAAACTACCTCTGAGATTCATTTATATTATTGCTAAATCAACTATGCAAGCTATTATCTATAAAACATGTTACCTATTCTAAAAAAAAAAAAACCCTCATCAAGCATCCGAAACCTATGGCTCAGATTCAGCATTCAAGCCTGTCAGGTGCATCAGTATCATAAGACGCACCATCCATGCAAGTTTTGGTGAAGTTAGGACCAGTAATAACTAAGATATAATCATCAGAGGGCACTTGCTCCAAAAACTTTAACCTGAGCTCTAAAAACCTTAACCTTCTCAAGCATCCGAAACCTTTGGCTCAGATTCAGCATTCATGCCTGTCAGGTGCATCAGTATCATAAGACGCACAATCCATGCAAGTTTGGCGAAGTTAGGACCAGTAATAACAAAGATATATTTTTTAGCATCCTTGAAAATGAAGATCAGGTCCTGCATCTCAAGCTACCTCTGCGATTCATTTATATAATAGTTAAATACACTATGGAAGTTTGAAATAGTACTATTAACTATTAAACATGTTACCTGTTCCAAAAAACTAAACCTCATCCAGCATCAAATTCAGATTCAGCATTCAAGTCTATCAGGTGCATCAGTATCATAAGACGCACCATCCATGCAAGTTTTGGTGAAGTTAGGACCAGTAATAACTAAGATATAATCATCAGAGCACACCTGCTCCAAAAACTTGAACCAGCTCTAAAAACCTTAACCTCCTCCAGCATCCGAAACCTATGGCTCAGATTCAGCATTCAAGCCTATCAGGTGCATCAGTATCATAAGACGCACCATTCATGCAAGTTTGATGAAGTTAGGACCAGTAATAACTTAGATATAATCATCAGAGCACACCTGCTCCAAAAACTTTAACCAGCTCTAAAAACCTTAACCTCCTCCAGCATCCGAAACCTATGGCTCAGATTCAGCATTCAAGCCTTTCAGGTGCATCAGTATCATAAGACACACCATCCATGCAAGTTTGGTAAAGTTAGAACCAGTAATAACTTGGAAATTGCTATCAAAGGGCACCTGCACCAAAAACTTTAACCTGCATCAAATACCTTAACCTCCTCCAGCATCTGAAATTTATGGCCCAGATTCAGCATCTAAGTCTTTCAAGTCCATAAGTAGGTCTAGATGCATCATCCATGCAAGTTTGGTGAAGATAGGACAAGTAATAACTTAGATACAGGACCTGCAACAAAAACTTTAACCAGGTCCGGACGCCAACGCCGACGCCGACACCGAGGGTATAGCATAAGCTCCCCCTGACTTCGTCTCGGTGAGCTAAAAACCATAACACTGATCCCATTCAACATAACACAAATGAAATTGAACAAATTACCGGTAACAGCAATTGCCCAAAAAATTGAATTTGTTTTTTAAGTTTTAAGGAATTTGATTCATCAACAATAAAATTTATATATAATAATGAATAAAAATATTTCAAATTGCTATGAAAAGAAACTCAAATCCAATAAACCATTAAAATACTGTATTTCTAAGAAAAAATGAAAAAACAAACCAAATTACCATCAAATAATTGTTCTTTATTGATTCTATTTAAAACAAACACAATGGTACAAAACATGATGAATTCATATTTATAAGACAGAAAAAAAAACTGTGTCCAAGTCTTCACAAAATGATAAAAATAGTTCATATGAAAAATAATCTGCTCAATTCAATTTCACCGCCTCCTTCCATCTTTTCTTCCCCTAAAATTGAAAAAAAAAATAGTCTGCAGCATTTAATTACAATTTCAAAATAAATCTGTGTTGTATAATTTAATACATGTACATGTATCAACAAATGAATCCAATGTTTTCAGTACTGATGTATCAAGAAATTGTCTCCATAACAAGACTTACATTTGAAAGAATGCAAACAACATTTACTGTATACTGTAGATTGGCAAATAATCATGATGGTTTTTATTTCACTTAGTTCGCGATTTATCATTTTTTCGCGAAATTAAACCCATCGCAAATACTATCATTAGTTTTCAAAAACATACTTATGTAGAAACAAAGAGAGATAACTCTTGCAGCATGAAATTTAAACAACACCGTCAAAACACTTAGGACATACATTATAGGGTGCAATGAAATTGACCTTTAAGGCTTTTGAACTTAAAACCAATAGGGGTCATCTACCGGTACTATCTGAGCTGCATCAACCTATCAAGTATGACGTATCTAAGCTAAAAAGTTTTAGAATTATACGTTGCACAAACCTTTACATCACATCTTTGGCAAAAACATGTTTTTCATGATATATCAGTATTTAATTTGTTGAACCTTTGCAGAGATAATGAACGGAAAGCAAATGATTGGAATTTTTCAAAGTCCAAGGGGCATAACTCTGTCACAAACTGCTCGATCGTACCCAAAACATAAGTTAACCTAGATATTCTTATGATAAATCTGCATACCAAATTTCATTCAGTATGTGCAACCTCTGCAAAGAAAATAAACGGAAACTGTAAATACGGTAATTGGAATTTTTCTAAGTCCAATGACCATAACTCTTGTCAAAAATTGCTAGATCATACCCAAAACATATTTAGTATTCATGCGCATCAATACACGAAAGAAGTCCGATATTGCCGGTGTCATTTTTAAATTTTAAGAATGCATTATATTTTTACCAATAACTTGACCTAGATATCTTTATGATAAATCTGCATACCAAATTTCATTTCAATATGTGAAACCTTGTGAAGAAAATGAACAGAAAATGTTGGTGGCTGACCGACCGACCGACCAACAGCAGCAAAGCAATATGCCCTCCCTTCTTCGAAGGGGGGCATAAAAATGACTTACAATATTTTATTATATTAAAGTACTGCTGCTTTTCTTGATAGATTTATCACTCACCTTCCTTTTCTTGGGCCTCGTACAAAACACCAGTCCACATTTATTTTCTGGCCTAGGATTTCTGATCCATTTAATGCATCCATTGCTGCCTGTGCTTCTTTGAAAGTTTCATACTCCACTAATGCATATCCCTAGCACAAAATTGTGGAAAAAGAAATATTTAATTCTCAAATATCTATTGTGAATGCCCCCCTTACAAATCCTATTTAAAAAGTGCACAAATGACAACGCAATTTCTTTTTTTTATTTAAGCTACTGAAATCATACATCAAAAAGAAAATATTAGAACGATTACTATTTTTAAAACAAGAGGTAGGTGAAAGTTCTCAAAAATTGAATTTGGATTTGAGAGTGGTTCAGAGTTAGCGAAATGTGCCAGATTGCCGGTGACCCCTAGTATGTTTTATGTATGTCTGGTAAAAGTTAAAACTCCACAGGACATAGTGTCCAGTAAATTTTAAAACGCCATTAAATTAAATTTTAATTGAGTAATACAAAAGATGTCGTGTGATGCTTGCGTATTTATTCAGCGCTCATGATTTGGAAGAATTTTTTCAGCTGATATTATTCACAGTAACCCTAATTTTCAACTTCTATTTTTTGACTTATTTTTTTACATAGGTTACTATTATACCTTGCTGCTCCTGCTAATTAAGGGTGTTCTAACATTTAAATATCGTCTATTATTATTTGTGATCACAGAGCATCTAAACCAAGATTTTGAAAAGGCATTGCAAAATCAGGAAAGAAAAATAGTTAAGAAAACACTTTTTTTCGTTAAATGAGCACAAGCGACACCAAATGGAACCAGTTTAGAAATGTCTGTTTTAGCGTGCTCTAGTGAAAAATAACACCCGTCAAACTGAGTGGGCTTATTGAGCAATAAATCAATTTCTTCACATGTAAAATGTGTATTATTGTCATTTCTGCTACTTGGCTGGAGAATTTTCAAAAGATCCTGGAAATTTCGAAAATTCATAGGACACACTGTCCGATGAATTTATAGGCTATTTTGCCAACTCTGGTGGTTGACTGCACTACTGAAATGCATCAAAAACACTGTTGGTTTTTTTTATTTTTCAAATACAATGTACAAATCTCAGAGTATATAGAGTTTTATCACCTTGAGAAAACCTGTACGTCTGTCCAGATTAAGGTGAAGGTTTTTTATTGTGCCGTAATCTGCAAATTTATCATGAACATCATCCTCCTGTGCCTCTTCATGTACACCGGTCACAAACAGGATCCATCCTTCTACAGCTGGAAGAACAATTCTAGTGCTACAGTAGGTGTATGTTAATGCACGTCATTATTCATACAACTGATTGACCTTTACAGTCCTACATGTAATAAATAATGGCTACTCACATCTCTGAGGTCCAGGTCCCCCCTCCTCATCCACTTCCATGGCTTCATAGTCTTCTACACCACTGCGTGTTGATCCATCTGAAAAGAGGTTGAAGTTTATTAATTTTGCTAAAAATTATGATTAATTATTTGGTCAACAACCAAATTTTCATAAAATTGACATACCGTAAGTGTGGTAAAAAAAAAATGTGATTTAGATTTCTATACACAACGTTAATTAACTTCATGCAAATTGTATATGCCACATACCTGCTCCAAATCCTCTTCCTTTCCTCTTTTTAGCCTTCTCTTTTAACTTCAATAAACCCTCTGAAAGAAACAAAAAAGATTTACTTGAATCATTTAAAGATAGCTCTCTCATGTACCGCTAATCAAATTTGCCTACTTTAGCCCAGCAACATTATTTTTCAATCCCTTTTCAAATTTTTTAAGCCATGTTTCAAACACTTTGAGGCAACACAATCAAATACAGGTAAGGAGCTACCAAAATGTGTGTTTTCTAAATCATAAAAAGCTAGAGAAACACTTTACATAATTCCTAAAACTACACAAGATTAGATGTGTTATATCATGTTCTTTACTAACCCTTCAAATGATAAAAATATGTACTCTTTGACAGCATAAAATTCCTTTCTATGTTAGTTTAGTCAAATTATTGTGACAGCTACTACATGCCCAAAGATCGGGGCCATTTGTGCTGTTTAGTAACACTCCTACACACCTACTCCCTCCTGTTCAGATTCAACCTACCCAGGTGAGTCTGACTATCGAATTCATCCCACTCCAATATACATACAGATAGAGACCCCAATTATGATAGAAAAGGGAGTCCAATGCATTAGCAACAGAACCATGACATCACAGATGTTACCACAATCTGGACCAGTTAAACTTTTTAGTTACTGTAAAAGTGCTAAGAGTCCTAATTCCTTAGAAAATTCAAATTCAACATTTACAATTACCAAGTGCATCATTAACTGCAAGGCTGTGAATGGCCATTGAAAGTGATTAAGGTCTACATTTCTGTTGTTGTGAAGTTCTGTTTATGTTGTGTTTACTTAGATTATTCAGTGACTGGTCTGACAAATCTATCAGTATTCTTCGGCATACCACCATCTGGTGTATTGTCGTGAATGTATCATAGTATTGACAACTTAAAAGCTTTAAAACTCGCTTGGGAGGTGGGGGTGTATTTTATGTGGTTGTAACCTTACCCTGTACAGTGTAAATTTCCCACCATGCATATATAACCACCTTTACAATTTCAATTCTATATCTATAGTCTGTCCCAAGATATTAATGCCGCACATTTGGACATTTATTAATAAAAATACACATACCTATGAGAGAAGTGCAATTCAAATCGATGAAAGGGAAATTTTCAAGATATCTTCATTGACACATTATCGTTTTTCTCTCGGAAAAATTCACAGGAACGAAAACCGATTTCTTACGGAGATTTATAATGGGGAATGTTTACATCTTTTCTCCATTCGGAAGTCACTTGGAATATCTGGCACAATTTTTCAACATTATCATCCGGGTACTTTGATCTCTTTTGCAATGGAAAATCCCCGTAAACTTTTTATTTTTAGCCGTGTATTGAAACCTGACAAGCTAGAGGGGGTGTTTCAAAAGGGAAATCTTGGGATTTTTCATACTATTGAATGAACATCGTTTGAACCCAGAAGTATTTATAAATATAGAACAATTTAAGAAAATGTGCGGCATAAATATCTTGGGACAGACTGTAAGTATAAACCCACTCCGCCACAAAATAATGTAAAAGTACAACAGCCTGAAAGATTTAACGTTGACGGTTCCAGTTGAACTTTTATTTCCAGAAGTAATGAATTGAAATATATTATCTACTTAATAAGAATACACTCTCTACAGAAATGCACAGCTACCATGAACTTCGTATTTACGGGGTGATATCCGAAACCAGGGTGTCAATAGCAGAGGAAATTCAGGTAACCAATGCATCTTAACAGAGGTCCATTGTTATCTTCATATGAATGTTTAAAATTATATTAAACACAAAGGAATTTTCTTATTTTAATGCAAATACTGTGAAAATCGGTGTAAATCTAGTCAACAATCCGTTTGGCGTCATCATCTTACCCTATTACAACTTTCACTTTTTAGAAGATGATAACGCAATTTTAGTAATAGAAATTTACGCGTAACATAAAGATAATATTCAACTTACGATCTCCTTCCTCATCTACTTCAAATTCATCCCCACCCTCTTGTAAATCTAACACATCAGCCATGCCGCCGGTTTTTTGTGTTTTCAATTTTACAGGAAGTCTACAGTATAAAATAAAACTCAGCCTAAGCGTATTTCGAATCCGGCAAAAATAAAAGTAGTTCTATGAATTTTTGCGCTCAATAACATTTCTTTATCCACAGGCATTTTGACATTGCTGTTGAAAAAAATTTGAAAATTTGATATCCAAAGGTTTTCAATATAAAAAAAAATCTAACTTGTGAAGCAGCCATTTTTAGCATTCTTCGACATATGTTGATGAAAATCGAACAGCAAATGAGCGTTGTACACTATTGTTTTCTCAGAAATTTCGCAACAATTGCATAAAAAAAGCCAGAACTTGACACAGGTTGTGTATTTTTTCTACAACACCCTTCCTTCCATAACAGTCTGGGGCTCGTAACATAAAGCATGCTAAGATTTTGACTAAAGAGGTTCGATTCTCTGTTTTTCGGTAGCCATTTTGGATCACCTCTTTTCTGAAAATTCTGCATCATATATTAATTCTACTCGTATATTTATTTTTTACAATGCCAAATAAACTATATTGAATAAAATAGTTACGGGAAAGTTACTTATTTACAGAGTTTAGTAAGGGACTATATTTTGTGGCGGAAAGTTTTCAAGAATAAAATGCACATTCGTTTTAGAGTACTGTAACTTTAGCTTCCTAATTTTCAGTAGAGACCAAACTTCCAGATAGTGTCTGCGTTTGGATATCTTTTTTTTTGTTTGGAAAAAACAATTTGAACAATTTTTAAACATTTCGATCGACATATATTGACATATTTAGCTTTTATTTCATAAAGGTCTAAAAACATTAACTCCAATATTTGCCTAAAATTATCTTATTTCATGCCATATCTAAAAATTTACATAATAGACCCATATTTTTGGTTTTATTTTCTGAAGTTATGAGATTTTTCCTACATTTCTGTTATAATTTTAGTAAAAGTTTGAGACTTTTAAATTATTTTTTTGCAAGTTGAATTTTTAAAGACTAAAAACTGCGTTTTTTCAGTGCAAAAAGGTCAAAATATTAATTAGGTGATAACATTGTGAACATTTTCTTTATGATAGTTTTAATTTTATTCATTTGAAATAGAATAAATATGTATTTGATGCCATGGTTCATTCCGATAAAAAATAATAGAAGGAAAAGAGATTTATCTGTAAATTGCACTTTCAGTGCAGAAAGGTCATGTTAAATGCACCGTTGCGCCGAAAGAAGCATATAGACCCCTAATTTTTGTTTTGAATTTTGGTTAAGCTGTGAAAGTAGAATTTTAAAAAATACTTTAGAAAAAAATTTAAAGACTTTAATTTCAAAGCAGGATCCAACCTCCTTAAGTAGGGTCATAAGTAGGACTTGGGCGGAATCTTAGGACCTCCATAAGTCATACTTAAGTATGTCATAAACCGTAACATAAAGCAAACTTAATTAGCAATGTCTTAGCTAAGTCATGCTTATGTAAAAAAAAAAAAAGAAAAAGAAGAATTGTTCATTTCTTATATCGAATTTGAATGTATTGGCAATAGATCATTGTCTTAGGTTAATGTCTTGTTTATTTATAGATACAAGCGCTTGATATCTTTTATTTATATTAGATGGGGGTAGAAGTAAATGTACAGACACAAAATTCAAAGTGGCATAAGTATATATATGTACCTAACATTTTTTAAAAAGCTCAAAGCGATGAATCTCAGTCAATGTAATTCGGCTATTGTTGTTACTTCTTTGTTAGGTTAGTCGTTCTCGAAGACTGCCTGTGGCGTAATATAGCGATGCCGTTAGAACTTGATTATAGTAATGGATTTCTTTTTTGCTTTTGTTCTACACCTTACCTCACCAATACGGCAATTCACATACTCTAAGTATAATTTATTTATTAAGTCGACATCCTGAAATGAGGCAATTTTTGTCTTTAAAATCACTGAGGGTTTTTCTGTCTCTAAACGTCTTTTTTTAAATTCCTCAAGTTTCGCGAGTTTACACATATAGTAACTTCTTGTAAACTGACCATTACGTTTTTACAACCTATTTAACAGCCCACTTGCATACTACATGGAAAATGTTACAGCATTTTATGACCACTGTTAATATTTATATCAATTAAACAAAAACTTTGATATTAGTGAATATAAATATATTAATTTTGTGTAAATTATGTGATTAATTACACTGTATTCAAATGCTAAATTGCAAAAATTAACAATAAAACTTCTAAATGTGTGTAAACAAAACTTAAGATAAACTTAAGTCACCTCTATCGTCCGCCTAAGTTTTGGGTAAATTGTCCTAGCTAAGCACTCTTCTAGTTACGGACCAAGTCTAAGAATGTACTTAAGTCCTACTTAAGCACTGTCTTAGACTTAAGTACCCTTTATGTTACGACACCAAAGCTAGCACATTTTAGACGGTTTAAATATTATAAAGATGAAAATGGCAATTAAGTGCAACACAATACTAACAACATTGTCTGTATAATAATTTGTTTATTTATTTTAATATAATATGACATTTATTAAAATTGAATCATGTCGCTTTAAAAATCCTTACAATAATAAAATTATTATTTCACAATAAAGTTTCTTTAAACCCCTGTCACACCGGAGCTGCGTCCTCATGGCGATCCCGCGGCGTCCTTAAATAATGTAAAACGCCAAGGTAAACGCAGTAGAGTCTCCTACAGCGCCGTAACAACGCAACGGCATCTTCATTTGTCGCAGTGGGATCGCCAAGAACATTTTAGAACGCCATGCGACGGCGCGCACTTTGAACATGCACAAAGTACGCGCCGTGGCTCGGCGTTCTGATAAACACGCCGTGGAAACGGAGTGAGGTCGCCGTGACAGCGCCGTAAGGTCTCCAACAGCGCCACGAGAGCTCCGTTGGTGCGCTCAAGGAACGCAGCTAATCGCAGTGTAGACGCAGTGATAAGTCAATTGCGCTTGCACGGAGACCTCTCGGAGTCCTTTGGGATCTCACTGCGTCTCTACCGCGCTCTCACTGCGCATTCACAGCGTTTGAACGAGTTGTTTTTCATTTTGCTGCGTTCACACAGCGACCCCATGGAGCTGTTGCTGCGATCATTGCGCTCTCTTGACGTTTCTTCTGCGTTTATTAGCGTTTGTACCGCGCTCCCACGGCGTTTCTAGTGCGTTGTCAGCCAGACCACGAAAACTCGAACAATGGCTGTTGTAAAATAGTAAGCGATGTAGTATTATCAAATCTGATGTAGATGACTGTAAAAAGTAGCATTTGCGAATATTCCAGGACCTGTAAAAGGACGTAGATGGAATTCATGCAATTTTGTTCTGATGTTTTCACATGTTTTCTGTTTTCTAACAACTAATAAGGGTTCTTTTTTATAGACCTGACAACTAAGATTTTTGTCCTTCACAAATTATTTAGAAATTAGTTACGCTTCCATTACAATGTACCTTACTCATCAAAACAAAACAATTTTTTAATATTTATTTACCAGTTGTAAATTTTTGTTGTTTCCCATACAATTGTACAAATTAACATTAACCTACCAAGAAGTAATAAAGAACGTCCTGTGCACGCAGTCAGCGCGCAGAGCACGCCGTGGACGCGCGGTAAAAACTCCTAGCACGTCATGAGCGCTCGGCGGCTACTCAGCGAGAGCGCAGTCAATCGCCAAGTAGAACTCTGTGGAAACGCAGTTACACGCCGCGGGAGTTCCGTGGAAACGCCTCGGTCGCTGTCAGGACGCCGTGACATCTTCACTTGTAAAATTTTCAAATAAAATTGTACATTTTTTCTGAATTTTTCTTGCGATCCTACGGCGATTCCATGAATTTTACAACGCCGTGAACACGCTGTGGGAACGCAACTTGGTGTGACAGTGCCTTTACAAGCAGATCTAGAAATTCGAAGTTTGATCCACCGTAAACGCTAAAAATATTACTATTCTAACTCTAGGTGTTTTGTTTTGGCATTGTACATTAAAGTACTAAAAGTACAGTACAAGTTTGTAAGACGTGTATAAAATGCACATAGATATGGTTAATTACCTAGAACTAAATAAAAAATAACAAATAAACTACAAGCATTGAACACATTAATCAAACGTAAAGTTCTATGGATACACTGTAATATACAGAGTCTAATGACTGGTGGTAGAAGTGCATACATCACAGACTGTCATAAAAATCACTCCACCTTTGAATAGAAGCGACAAGCATGTCCGTTTCAATGTCTTCAACAGAACCACTGGTTTCCCGGGATTTTTTAGAAGGCGTTTCTTTAGTCCTCTCTAATGCAGTACCCCGTACTTTCTTCGGATTGCGTCCTGGCGTAGACATCTTAAACGTCTTTGGTTTTTCGTTTCTTTCGTAAGTTTTGGACCCAAAGTAGTAAAGTTTCAAGTCCTTTGTGGTCAAATATGGTTGTGGTTCTCTGGAAGTCTCATGAGTCCTCGTCGTTTCGTTCTGTTT
This sequence comes from Magallana hongkongensis, assembly GCA_016163765.1. NCBI lineage: Eukaryota > Metazoa > Mollusca > Bivalvia > Ostreida > Ostreidae > Magallana > Magallana hongkongensis. The sequence continues at coordinate 53,556,378 of WFKH01010931.1, forward strand.
TCCTGACATATCGTCCACCTTATTGGATCTCGGTACACTTCCCTATCAAAACTCTAAGTGAGGGTTTTTTTTTAGAGCAAGAGTCTCTCGGACAGGATCGAACAGTATTTGAATCAGTGCAGTTTTTCTTCCAATTCTTCCTCTGGAATTAGCAAAGATGATCTTCTAAATGCTTGATTCTGTAGCAAATCAGCATTTATACCGAAAATTAAAGGACCGTCCCATCCACGCCCTTGTGACGTCACTGAAATACGATATTTTTATTTTGATATCCAATTAATGGTACTGTCAATTAATTTAAGAACCAATGTCTTGTTTAAATTACGATGTCTTTTAAATTGCATTGTTTTGGTTTTCTAAAAATAAATTAAGGATGTCCGCATTGTATAAAATTAGGAAGATAAAAGGTAAGAAACAAATCTCGGTCAAAATTTCAGGTGAACAATGATACAGTTTTGTAAGGAGTTTCATAACATTTATCTTTTCAGGGACAGAAGGGATTCTTTTAAAATTGTTAAAATAAGATGGATACATCTGAATAAATATTTTGGAACACTATTGAAAGTACAAAAGCCTTGCAGTAAGCCATGGCAGATATATAGACAACTGAAAGAATTTTTAAACTGGAGATGCTTACTTGCCTGTGTATAATTATTAACTTCTTTTCTTCTTACTTAACTACAATATTCCATTTTAAATATTTGTTAGCAGTCTGAATTAAGAATTGAAAATTAGGAAGTAATGGCTGACGGTGTCTACGTCGGAAGTCTCTCTTTTCAGACGAACACCACAAGGCTAATCCTTACTGCCCTGTAAGAAATATTCAGTGTGTATTGTAGACTATATTGTCTTAACATTAACCATGATAATTCTCATGTACTTAGTCTATCAGAACAAACGTGCATTCAATCAGAACCCAAACAGGCTAAAACGGGTTAAAGGTTTACCACATGTTTGGGGTGCACCGAGTGCTGTTTTGCAAGATGTTTCATAACTGAACTCAAATAAAGTTCGACTGTCTACCCGCTTTGTCTATCAATCGTACTCAAAAATTTTGTTAAAAAACCCACAATCCTTAGAATATATATGATATATAATCGTATAGACAATTAATATAATATATATATTTTTTTACTTGTACGCTTACTTTCTTAATTTCTATGAATAACCAGTAACTAAATACAGGTATTTAAACATAGTTAACAAATACCCTAAATTGATACAACATTATAATACTACTTAAAGCGTTTTTAGCTGAAGTAAGTTTAGAGTGTTGTGCTTTTAAAAGGTATACCAATATTTAGGTGGATTTTTTTTAATTTTGTTTTTGGCAAACACATTTTTTTTAAACATTTCATATTGAACCTGCATGGTATTTTACTTCATTAACCAGGACAGTGTTCCAAGTACCTTAGCTAAATAAAGGAACAATGATTTAAATTTTTAAACAATCAATTTATTGAGTAAACCTGACATCGTTTGTTTTATTTTTATGTGGCATCTATTTGGTACCCAAAACAATTAGTGCCACATCTAAACAAACAAAAAATCATCTCATACAAACTAAGCTCTCGTAAATAACTAGATCTAAGCATTTTAGGAGGTAGTATACCAAAATCTTCAAAAGTGTCATTTCAGAACTTTAATAAGTTCAAATTTTAGAACTTCAAGACTTTAAAATCATTTTATGAATTTTTTGTTACAGTTTAAATCTAAGTACGGTTACGGTAGTTGAAGATGGTTGTATGACTTCTGACCACCATTTTCTTTGATCATAGGTAAAATGATAAAAATGATTTCCCCAGATCCAGGTATATTCGTACATTTTGAGACAACCAACATACAGAAAGAGGCAAGGTTTCTCTTCAAACGTTGACTCTCTTGCTTTTACATCACATTACATTACAAACATCACATGTACATACTTATCATATCAAATAACACTCTATTAATTCATAATTGAAAACCAAAGAATCTGGAATTTGATATTTTTATTTTGATAAAATAAACTTAGAGCATTGTAGCTCTTAAAAAATATTCTCTTTTCAATATCCCTCATAAAAATGATAACAATTATATACAAATGTTTTAAATTGCAAATTCTACTCGAAAATTGCTATGTAAGTTTTTAAATAAAGCTTTAAAGAAAATATAATTGCCAAGCTGTGTAAAGGAATAAATACATGTATATATATTAAAAATAATTATCTGCAGTGACCAATTTTCATTGCCTTTGAGTATGATAAAAACTTCAGCTTCTCTTGTATTTGCAGTGTCAATAATTGTTGATAATAAATCTAAGTAAAAACACCCAGTTGCGAAAATGTGCACAGTGAGGTGTTGATGAAAGACTGCATTGTACAACCTCCACTGATGGCTAAAGCCTGCTCTGTTAAAGTCATGTTGTCTTTGTGTGTTTATCTTATAGATTGCTGCAAATACATCAAGTATGTTTAAATTAAGTACCAAAGCTTTGCAAAACATAATACTTTATAGTCTTCCTAATCTCAATCAAAACTGCATGAGCTTCTCTTTATCTTCAAATTTAATTCTAATTAATCAAAAGTTACAATTATATAGCTTATCTCTTAAATTGACATTTTCCTCACCCTTGATTTTGGTACTATAAATATAGTTAAAACTATTTGAATTTACCGGTAGTACTCTTCCCTTGGTTTCTATAGGTAAGAAAACTGCACAAACTGAGGCCAGCAAACCTAAAGATCCATACACCCATACTGCTGCTGACAAAGATTTATCCAGTAAAACCTACAAGTACATGTACACATACTGATAAATAATGAAAAATAACGTTTGCAAGTTCACATACTCTCAACTCACACACCCTGGACAATGTTACAGATAATGATTTGTAATGTGTGCTCTTATTAATAAGAGGGACAATAATGAAATCCTTTGAACATTTACACAGTATGTCTTTATTAACTTAAAATTCTATAAAATTGGGTTCAGTTGCCTGACAAACTGATAAAAACACTCATTGTGTAGGGTATCATAAGATTACTAATTTTTAGAATACTGGTACATGTAGAGTATAGGTAATTTGGTGTCTTAAATCATTTTTCATGTTGCATTTCTAAAATAACCTGCTTAAAGTTGTTAAGCACTGCACAGGAATAAATCATTTTAAATGTGACAGTATCAAAATCATGTATAAATAGTTAAATCATGTTTAAACTGGTACATGTGCATTAAATTGTGCACCATTTGGCTAAATTATATTGGTTAAATAATTACATGAAATACAAATGTACACGTACATTATTATACTAGTATCAGACAGATTGTATACATAAATATGAGTCTTCTTTATATGCTTGGACAACTCACTTGTGCAACAAAAGGAGTCAACATGGCACCAACTCGAGCCCAGGCAGAGGCTATTCCTATTCCCAGTGTCCTTATGGTGGTGGGATACACCTGGAATATATAAGAAATCTCTTTGTCTGATTTCATGATTTCCCATTCTTCTGGGTTCTGTATTTGTTGGTATAAATTTTAAGTTCAAGATCTAGTAAATGAAAGGTGCCCACAGGCTTATGAAATTTAAGATATAAATTCTTTCAGTGGTGCTTCATAACAATAGTTTTGTTTGATAAGGTGCATCAGGGTTATTTTTTTGGTAAACACAATGAAAAATCATGTTTTAAACTGTCATTTTCAATGAAATATGAAGAAAATACGGTAATGAAATATATCAAGAATGCCTACAGTCTCTCCAAAAATGGCATATAAAATGTTCTTGACCTACTCTTTAAAATGATGTCAAACTGAATATAGGTATCCTGATTACTTTTCCCATTATTTAATATAGAATGTCAAAAAAATACTTCATTTTCATCATATCGGTAATTACTTTAAAATCTTATCGCAAAGCTCACTTGGGTGTATTCGCTGCGAGCGATGTAGCATTGCGTTGAGTGATGACACTTTCTAATCCATGTGTATTTCAATTGCGATTCGCAATAAAGATTCTGATTGGCGCATTTATATAGACCCGCCCATTATTCAAATGCATGGTGAGAACATGATGCTAACACGTGGAAAGATATGTCGGAGAAAGAAAAGTTCTCATAAAGTTGTACTAGCAAGTTTAAAATTACATACAGAGTTATTTGATAACAAACGGGGCGATGTTTACGTACATGTGTAAATAATGTTAATGAAAAGAAAAAGAAAAGTTCCCTAAAAGCAGGGATCGGCGCATATGGATTATCAGTCACAGATTGTACTTCGCTTATCGAATAATGTTATTCAGTTCATTGTGAAAAAATTCGTCAGAAACTGTTTAGTGAACAAATAAATTTTACGTTACCGTTCATAATGTACCATATATGTATATGGAAAATCGCATGATTTGAACAGTTTTTCCTCACAAAAAACTTGTTGCAAAATGTAGATCCACGGGAAAATTGGGTTGACACGCCGTGAAATCCATTAGACGTTTTACAGCATACGTCTTCACTTTTTTGTTTACAATAAATCTTTACTGAAAATCTTTGAAACATCGTCACTAGCTCCGCAAAATGAAGAAGTGTGGTTTGTTTATATACATGGAAAACTGACGGTAAAATGGCGACTCGATCTGCACGTGAATTTTACAATCCGAGGTCGATTAGCGTGTTTGAGAGAAAATCAGCGGCAAGTAAAGTGTCAACATCAGTAGTAAATATTGTCTGATGAATATCGAGGAACATTTAATAAACTGAATGTTTCTACAGACTAAGTGAGCTATAAAATAACGTTAATCACAGATCAGTTATTGAACACGTGTATATGCCGTAAATTTCAAATTTTGTGTATGTTTGAAAACACATGCACACTTGTAGTTCTAAGTGTGTCATATTAATCGGTCAAAGTTCAATAAAATGCAATATATGTAATATTTATTGTCAGTATCTGTTGTGAATTCTTTGGAATAAGCTACAACAAAATAAATACTGCCTCATCTTAAAGTGATGCGTTAAAATGATTTGAATTTATCGATGAAGTATGTATTATCTTGAAAAATGAATTGGGGATTGAACCTGTTTAAACAGCGTGTTTTTGACAATTGTTTATACAAAAAAAGAAGCAGCGATTATTGTGAGAACTGTCAATTATTGCAGTGATTTAGTTTTTGCAGTTCAGATACAGAGTTAAACGACACATCTGGCAGTTGGTGCATAAATTAAAAATACCACGTTAGAAGGTAAGAGTGGGCGGGTACTAAAACGGCCAATAAAAATGCTTGTTTTATAACTGAACTCGCGATCCCAATAGTGTCGTCACTCAACGCATCAGTCCATCGC
>WFKH01010931.1:53561789-53593300 GCA_016163765.1 Magallana hongkongensis
AAAAAAAATTGCTGACAGATTAAGTACTCATATTAAACTTGCTATTTTCCAATAACACTGGATTTTAAACTATCAAGAAAGAATCTAACAGAAGGTAAACATTGGACAACACTGAGTGATCACATGAAATGACAAACAAGGGTCGGGATACATCTGTCCAGAATATATTTATGATGATGATGGAGGAAATATATATGCACAATGTATATCTACATTGTCTTAGAAATAACACGGTAGCCCAATGCCTGGGACCTGGTAAAGTTGTGTGAGGGCATGCAACAATTACAAAAAATTGGTTAAGTTTACATGCAGCAAAATGCTAACTAGAAATACTTACACCACCAATTTGCAACATCTTGGCCCTTGACTTTGAAGGTAAAAACTCTGTAAGTAGGGCAAAACTGAAAGAAATCAAATATGATTAACGACACTTTTGATTCATTGATTACTTCTAAAAAATGTTTCAAGTATGTATGAGAGGTAATGAGGGGTGAAGTATACAATGGCAAATGCCTACCTTTGAGGAGAGCCTGCTAGTCCTGCTCCAACAAGACCACGTAAAATAAGCACCCACATAAAGGACGGACTAAAGGTGGTCAGTAAACCAAAGTACCCGATCCATAGAGTCACCATGTACAGTGTCTGGAAGGCACAGTAATCAAACTAATATAGGCATTGGAAAAAGAATTTCTAACTTTAACTATAGTCTGTCCCAAGATATTTTTGCCGCATATTATTTGGACGATTTTTAATAAAAATACACATACCTGTGAGAAAAATTGCAATTGAAGTCGATGAAAGGGAAAATTTGCAAGATATCTTCATTGACACAATATCGTTTTTCACTCATAAAAATTCACAGGAACGAAAACCGATTCCTTACGGAGATTTATAATGGGGAATGTTTATATTTTTTCTCCATTTGGAAGTCACTCGGAATACCTCGCACAATTTTTCAATGTTATCATCCAGGTACCTTCATCTCTTTTGCAATGGAAAATCCCCATAAACTTTTTAGCTGTGTATTGAAACCTGACAAGCTAGAAGGGGTGTTTAAAAGGGGGAAATCTTGGGATTTTTTTATACTGTTGAATGAACAACGTTTGAACCCAGAAGTATTTATAAATATAGAACAATTTAAGAAAATGTGTGGCATAAATATCTTGGGACAGACTATAGAAAGAATAAATTAAGTCTCTGTACATGTATTTATTTTCTGTTAATGGGTAATGATATACAATATGTGCATGTTTTTATTTCAGTAAATGATAGCACTTACTGTTTGTCTGCCATATTTGTCACCTATAAATCCCCACACAGGTGCCAGTATGCACATCCCAATAAATACAACCTGTGAAATAAAATACAATTTGCGGGGTTTTTTTAATCTTGGCATATTAATTACAATGCTATAACAATCTACACACAACACAACAACTAAGTCTTGAGCTAGACTTACAGTGGTTAGAAAGGCTACATGGAAGTGATCTAGTTGCCATTCACAGCGCAGTACCGGGGACAACACTGCCAGCAACATCATTTCCAATGCATCAGCAGCCTTGAAACATAGAAAAATTTGTTAGGACTAGATACACTTGTGAAGTCCTTTAAATTATTTTCACTGTCAGCAAGTGAATTCTCTTATTTTGTTTTAAACAACTCCTCCTTTTCCCCAAACATACAAAACCATGGGTACACATGTATTGTCATGGAAAATGTGTGTATTTCAAATACAACATGAGCCTCATTGTGTACTTAATTATTTGAAGATTGGTTATTATAAAGAACTCACAATCATCTTATATATTATATAAGACAATAATTTTCTTCCTTTTCATTGGCTGAAAGTACATCATGTGACATTCATCCTTTTCCGATATCTACGCGAAGGGTGTCCACAGAATATGATCGCACGACTAGTCAGTATCAACAAAAATAGGTATTGTAAAGACATTGTACCAATGGTAATTTTTAAATACAGAATATCAAAAATAATATTTTGCAAAGTATTCTGCTATCTTATTCCCTTTATCTATAATCTCTAATTTTCCTTGTTTTAAAACTGATATTGATAGCCTACTCTCCGTTTACTTAGTGCGTCATTATGAGGCAGATGACGTCATAGTAAGCTGTGCAGCAAGATCGGCCTCTCACTTCTATACAGTATGTATTGTAGGCTTTTTTTTTACATTTGATGACGGCGTTGTAAATAATGTCATATGTTAGCAGTGATTATTAAAATAAGGATAGCTTGAATTGGCAATTGATGCGTTTAGTATTTTAAAGCATAGCAGATTATTTTGACATCATAATGTACAATTCCCGACTTTTTTGTCTAAACAAAATTCTTGACAGCCATAACTGTGCTGCGAGTGATTATATAATATAACTATTATGGACTTCAATGCACGGTCGATATGTGGTTATAATGACCCATGTCAAGTGATATCGACTGAAGACACATAAAGTGATATCGACCTCGCAAGCTCGGTCGATACATGTATCACTTTCTGTCGATAACACTTGACTTGGGTCCATATAACCACATATCGACCTACAATGAAGTCCATAATTGTATAATATAAACTAGCTGTTAACTGTGAAATATAAAACAGGGTCAAATGTTATGATAATTTGATAGGGCAAAACTAATACATTTTCAGTCAAAGTTAACCCAGTATACAGCTGCATATATGTAACACCCGTTTACTTACAGTAAACAAACCACATATTATGTAGAGACGAATCTGGAAAAACCCAAATCCAATAGATTCAACAGCATCTTCCACTGTGAAGACATTTCCTCGCTCAGTATCCGAAGTATTATAATTGTCATCAGAATTATCCTCCATTAAGGCCACTTGTTCTAGACTTTCATCTACAGTCAAAATCAGTGTTAAAAACAAATGCACATTTTGTCTACATACCCAGTCACAATATACTAGTAGCTAATAGAAAAGGTGCTTTTCTTTAATATCTTAGTATTGATTTGGTGTTAACTTAATGAAGATGAAGCAGATTATACTCTATTTGGATTTCTCTTGGATTTCTATATCAATATGTTACATGGGAACAGATGATGAAAAATATGATATTAATTACTATGCTCAGGGTTAAAAAAAAATCAATATAAATTTCCACTAATATATATTCTTTAATTCTCTTTTTTAGATATGTAAATCTTCAAGACCATGCAATCAAACCTGCTGTAAACAGTGCTTATTATATAATCACGTCAAGAATTAGATCACAAACTTTTATAAGCATGCATGAAATCAAATTATTTTTATACAGTATTCAAACAGAGATCATGTGATCAATGAGCAAGCCACACATATAAATAAAGTCCTGAAATCATTTTTCATTATGCAAGTAATCATGTAATATTTCTTTTAAGGTATATTCCAGTATGTAAAGTTGTACATAAAATGAAAAATAAACATTTGGAAGTTAATTTTAATTTTATGTTTTGTACGAGTATAAATATCAGCTATCTTACCGTAAAGACCCTCATCATCTCCATCGTGATTGCACTGGAGTTTGGTGTACTTGACAGATCTATGGGGGCCCTTACAGGGGAATGAACTGTAGAGTCCTCCTCCTGTGAAGTCTGCTAGGGACTCCATGAGGCTAGATATGGTTTACAGGATCAGTCAATAGGTGCAGAAAAAACTCCATCCTTTTATCTGGTGTCTATCACATGATACTCTGTAAGTTAATTTTTGGATTTTTTTTTCATTTGCAATCCTAAATATAACCTGAAACATTATAATCTAAAAAATCATTAACAAAATTTTTTTATTGAATTAATAACCCCACTGAATACAAAGATCATCACATGTGCTTTAATATCAAATCTTATAAACCTAATTCTGTCACTCACATGCTCTATGGCATGCCAAGGAATAAAAATAATAAAAAATTTAGTTCTAACCCAATTTGTATCTAGGTCAAATTTTAATAAGTAAAAACGCTTTACACAATTGAAATGATATTTAATTTTATTACCAGTAAAATGAAATGATCACCAGAATAAAAAATTGGGCCCTAGTAACAACAATCATGATGACCTTATCAGAATAATGGATGCCTTTTGATTTCAGTCCTTACATGCCGGTATTTCAGATACTCTATAGCTTTAATTAATGTATTTTTTATTTAATACATTTTTTTAAAAATCTGTAGCACATTCAAAATAGCGATATATTATATGTCTTTACCGTGTATAAGGCAAAATTCACAGCATTAGCAATTTGACATTATTTCTTATTTCCTAATGTAATGCATTAATGCTTAAAATGAACAATGTGTAATTTTGACACCTTTTTGAATTCAACCATTGTAAATTAATGACATTTGATTGTAGATTTTTGGCATGCAAAAAATTACGTCATAATCGCACTTTATTTCAAACAGCGAGGAGTTTCCCAAAAGTGACGGAGTTAGGAAGTAATGTGATATCTTGGCTACAAAACAAAGAACATTTTTGGTGATATTGAGACTGGCACATATAGTATACAGGAAAATATTCGCTACTTCTCATTTTTGTCCCTTTCGCCCTCTTTGTCAGAAGGCGAATATAAGACTGGGCGAATTTCACAATGTCTCATATTATCACTCTTTAAACACAACTGTGTCTGGGTGAATTCAAGCAGGTTGAAACTGTTTGCAAGTTTAGAAGGGTGAAAATTACACTGGTCAATAATAAACCTGTATACAGTATTTCAGCAAATAAACCTGTTTATTATAGAGTTCCTTAATAGAGGGCAAAGCCCTCTCACAGGCACTTTGGCCCCTTGAGAGCGAAGCTCTCCCTATAGATAATGTGTACATGTGAGAATAATGAATATTTCAAAGATAAAAAACAATACCCTATGAACTTGAAAATTATTGTTCAAGATGGCGGTCCGTAGTATTTGCCATTTTTAATCTCACGCCGATATCTCATTAGTCTGTATCATCCAGATGTTTGTGTTGTGTATTGTGGAGATACACAACACAAACTGGATGATACAGATTATAATCTCATCTAAAGAGATTGTTCATGTCTTACTAAAATCTCTGTATTTCAAATTCAAAAGAAAAGAAAATATTGTTTAAAGTTAAACAAATGTTCTGAAACTATTTGTTTGAATCTATTTTTTATTCAGATTGTTCGGAGCATTGTTACTTTGACAGAAATTGTGAAGTTATGTCTGCTTCTGCTAACGTGATGTCAGAATGTAGACTGAGCACACGAACTTTTGCATAATGAATAAATAGATGGGTGGATCTAACACTGCACGTTTCCAGTGAAAATGTTAATGTGTTATTGGCTTGGCCCTCCAAACGGTCACACCGTAAAAAATATTAAATCTTTGTTATACATGAGCACAAGTTCAGGTGATATTTAAGTTCAAGATTTTAAATTAAGTTTAAAAAATATGTTTTCTAATTTAGCTAGTTGTGTGAAGCATATAAATCACAGAAATGCATCTGCTTTGCCTCATTTACTATTTCGTTTCATATACTAAAGAAACTTGAGGAAACATTAATTTGTAAACTAACTTGCATGTGTAGATGTGTCACCGGAACTCGGTATGTCGCTGTGTAAACGATGAACCAAAAACGAGGTCATTTCAACGACTACGGAAAATATCAGAGAGATAAATTATACATGTATCGACTGTACGTCCCCGTACAAATCTTTCTTTTTATCTAACCAAAGTATATTCTTTTCTTCCAACTTCATTTGTTATTTTTTTGGACTGGATCCAAGTAGTAAAAAAAAAATTATCATGTTTATAGACACAAAAAGATTTGGAGGGGGGGGGGGGGGGTTCGGGGGGTCGGAACCCCCCCCCCCCTTTCTCCGGGACATATGAATCTTTTAAAACCTTTTAATGCTTATTTAAAGACGATTTTTCCCAACTTTAATCTAAATACCATAATTATCTCAAATAAATGCTTCAAAAAAATTTAAAGAAGTTCGTAAAACGGACCGTTATTTATTCTTTATGAATAGGCCTAAACCCTATCGATATTTTATCGAAGTAAAGTACCTCCCTTCAGCTGTTTAGCATCCTGTGTTTATTTTACTGAGCAAACATGTGGAAAATAAAAAAATACATAAACTTTATCAGTATCGCTAAAAACACAGATTTATAATAACACCCACTATAGTCAGAGTATAGGTATTTTCTTCTACGTGATCGAGTAAAACGACGTTCGCGTATGAGTACACGCATTCGTTTTACTTTTAAAAGCTGCTTTCAAATGTACTGTTTTGCTAATTTAATGTCAGCTATAACTTAATTATCTATAATAGTTATAAGTTCTACTTCGTTTCATACGAAAAATACAAAGAGGACATCATACGGTATGATACAAAAAAATTACATCACCAGCTTAATATAATCTTCGCTAGCCAAGGGTTTTTGGTCCACTCTGCTCCCGGGGGCGAAGTGGACCGAAAGCCCTTGGCTAGCGAAGATGGCTTAATATGCTCGTTATGTTATTTTTCTGAAATGCTAGCTACCTTTATACCCGCATGAAACACAAACAGGAAAAAGAAAAAAAGAAGCATTTTTTTGTTTAAATGTTTCTAAGAATAGGAAATTCTGTTATAAAAATACCGTCAAAAGGGTTTACATGTAAACCATAATGAAAATGTACAACTTTTCAAAACTTTCCTGAATATGATCGCATCTGTACTGGTGCCGGATGATGTAGCACACCCATTACAAAGGTCATATCAAATTCCAGGGGACGACAGTTGCTTGTACAATTGTATTACACATGTAATATCTATTTAGCAAATAAATTATCCCCCACTTTTTGTCATATCCGATCATTTAGACTTAACGAGGCAATCGATAGAATATCAAAATTGAAAAATAGTTCAGAATTAAACCTTAAAGAGATAAAAAAAAAAACCCACAAAAAATTCCATAAGTGTAATAGCTTCTCGTAATAAGTCTGAATTATTTTTTGTTTCTTAGGTTACCTTTTATATTAGGCATATAGACGCACGTTCTCATTGCTGGAGAATTGTTTATCAATACTAGAAATTATACAAATCTTCCTTACCAAAACCAAAACGCTCAAGAATAAAATTGGCAGGACTTGCCTTAATGCAGTGCACTCTGATGTTGAAATAGATAGTGACGAGATAAATGTTAAATTTTACGCACAGAAAAAGTTAAAAAAAAGTCCTTGTTTTTTGACGAATACTGAATTTTACACGTATTTATTTTCATCGATTGAACCCCCCCCCCCCCTTTCCAGATTGCTGGATCCGCCTCTGATTTTTTTGTGAAATCTGGTAGAGGAATGAAATGTACACGTTTCAGTCCCTTCCCACTCCCATCGGATTTTATAATTGATGTTGTACAAGCAATTTGAAAGAACATTTTTTTATTCAACTTTGATCAATCAAATTCGTGTTCATAAAACGTGATTTTAACATGACTTCAAGTGCATAGATAATGCAATTTCCATTTAATGTATAGGCAATATTACCTTAACAGCACAATGTTCAATACATTGATATTTGAAATGCACAATGAAATGCATCACTGAATAATAAGTGTAGGAAGCAGATCTATTGAAATATTTTAAATCACGCCATCAGTTCACAGATTCTAATGTAACAACATTTCATGATTAAGCTGAATATGAAAAGATAAATCAATTGACAATACCTGAGAAAGGGTAGGAAAAATTCCTGACGAGTGTATGCCACAAACTTTCAATTTCTTTGTTATCGGCTATTGCATCAGGATTCAACTTTCGTCACTCGAGTCAACCGTTCCATAATCTTTAGATTACTATAAAATCTTTCGACTATTGTTCAGTACATACCGGTATATTGACTTACATGTAAGTTCCGAATATGTTGTGTACATATAATATGGAATTGTTTTAGTACTATTGCTTTTGTTCTCCCCGCGAATATTCTATCTAATGAATATAAAAAATAATTTCTAAAGAAAAAAATCAATATATCAGCGAATTGAAAACCCATTTTTGATATAAAAAAAGAAATAGCATTAAAAAATATAAAGACAATGGCGGTAAAAGTTAATCAAAATAATACTTTTTACATAAATTAAGATTACATAAAACTTATTACATAAAATAAATTCAGAGAATGCCTGTTACCACAGTAGTTTATTTAGATTTTTCATGGCGTTTCGCGGAGAATGAAAAACGGGGGTTGGAGGTAATATAAGTTGACCCGTGATGTCCTGACCGTAGTATAAGCAAATAATGACAGACCCTACATTATATTTTTATTTTCATTTTTATCTTATTAATTTCAATTTATATTAAGCAGCAAATATAGTGGCAGACACGTATGAAAGGGAGTAAAGGAACACACCCGTAAAAGATGGCGGATTCACACCTTATGTAGTGCATGGTATGGAACACACTTTCAGCACATGATATTTGGAGAACTTTTACAAGGAAATATAAACGGGGAGGGGGTTCCACAAAAATATTTATACTCAACTTCCCACTATATCTTCAATGTGGAATGGGGTGGAAGCTCTTGTCTCTACAGTGACTTTACTTCATAAATGTGATAATATCGATTGTAACATTGATTTGACTGAATTAGGCAACAATGTTGCTAGTATTTTAAAGACAAAATGGTGTTGCAATTTCGTCTTAACGCAGAGAGTTACAGGTATATATAGACTTGTGTTATAGAATAGTAATTCTTCTTGCAAATTCTTCTTGCAAAGATGAATTAAAATTTTAAACTTTGAAAATTGTGCAACTTGAAGATCTACAGTACATTAAAGCAAAATAAGCTACTTTTATCGTGTCGGAAAAGTATAATTTCTTTGATGAGATAAGATATTATGGTTCATAAATCTTTGTTACCTATATTTTGTGGGGAAAGCCATTAGAGGTTCTTATTGAGGCAAAATTACATTATTGTCATCCTGATTCGCAGTACATTGCAATTAAGTACAGAGTTTTTTCTGCTGATACATTAAGATATTTTGAAATCGAAGTTTTAAGAAAAAAATCAATGCAAATAATTAACAGAATCAGACCTTAACATACAATTTTGCAATACTTTGAATAAAGATTAACTATAACGCTTCAAGTCTTTTTTGTTTTGTTTTTAAATACATATAATTTTTAAAAGTGTTTAAATTAAAGCTTATAAATTGCATTAGAAACGCGATCCACATAAATTACCTCGAAATGTAAATAACGCAAAAAACGTGGTTTCAAATATAAAACAAAACAAAGACAAAATATAAACAGTAACATACATGTATTTATTGCAATACAAAGCAATTTAAAATAGCATTAAACTATATAACTACACTACATACGTGTACAAACAATTATCCACATAGATGATTACTAAAATATTGGCACTTAATAATAGAGAGTATCAGCATTTTGTCCATTGCACAGTTCCATGGCCATTTACAGACAGTTTATAATCTGAGCGCTAGTGCAATGAATGCGGCTTTGTGCACCACTTCTGTTCCTTTCTCAGATACGTCCTGGTATAACACCCACAGTCTCTGTACTTGTCCGATCTCTCCAGGGACCGGGGTCTTTCCAGGGAGCGGGAGACGACATCTTGTCTGGAGGGTCGGTCCCACAGCTTGTAGAAGCTGGCCATTTTGTGGCCGTCCATTTTACCAAAACGCGTCTCGAGCGATTCGCCGCAAATCTCACAGATGCAGTCATCGTGTTCACATGGCGTTGCTGATCTGATATGTTCACATGAACACGACTTCTTGGACTCCATGCTAGAGTGAGATCGACTGTCATTTTCTTCCAGACGATCTGGAAGGGAGGAAACAGAACCACTGAGAGACTTGGGGAGCATCTTTTTGCGAATTATTTCCCGGTATAAGGAATCCGTAGAACTTGTATGATGGTCCTTCTTGTTTGGTTTCGTGCCGTTTAGACTACCCTCCCCTAAAGCCAAACGTTGTGGCATCTTTCTCTGTTAGTATGGTTTTTGCAGATAAGGTATGGACAAGAATACTGCAAAACGGTGTATAACTTACTCCAGAATCTTTCCTCTTTTTATACCCCATGTTCCGATGACATACGGAAGGTGTGTGACGCAGATCCAAAACACAGTTTTGTGGGTGGGTATTTGTCAGTAATTACTCAACCAAACACTACTGAAAGAAATTAAAACTCCCCGACTTATCCTTGTAAGGAAGCGGGTCTCCAAAGAGGTTAACATGATCGATGTCAACCGAGTTTTTAAATCAATTATTCTCTGTCAAATGTTGTGAAAAGTTTACTCCAATCTATAAGCTGTCAATATTTGATTTGGATAGAGTAACAGATATTTCTACAAGACGCATGAAGGCACGAGAGCTTTGACGCAATTTAATGTGTTTTGGAACCTTGAGAATGGCATACTTTGTATTTGAAATCAAAGAAATTTGTTAACAAGTTCATTAGGCTGTCCTTGCAAATACTCGGTCTTCAAATATTTTGTTACATCGATTTGAAAAAAAGTTGATAAACACTTCTCTTATACAGATAAGTGTTTTGATGGTTGTTGCGTATGATCATGTTGTTTTTCTACCACGAAGTGACCGCATACATGTAGCCTTGGCTTTGAATAATTCAATTTGATTAGTATATTACGCAGATTAATATGATTAGGTAAAATAGAAACGTGTACAGTTGAGATATCTCATTTATTCAAAATTTGTTGTCAGTTGTAAACATGTCCGCGATTTTTACCCGAGTAACTTTCACATAATTATACTTTTAAAGAAATTTTCATCATAGATGAAAGTAAGTAACTAAAATTGTATATGCCAGTAAACATGTACATAATTTACTTTAAAATTATGAAATATAAAATTTCATTACTGATCAAAGGATATTATAGGGTAAATAATCATTTGTTAAAATGTTTTTGGAACCGGTTTTTTAAAGATAAATCAATGAAATACACGCTTTATTCAAAATGATACCGGTATCACATGTTTATAATATGTTCTTGACATTTTGCGAATTTAACCAAGCATAGTTCTCTGTCAGAAGGGTGACGAAAAAATGGAATGGATTTTTTTATTCACAATGAATACTAAATAGTCCCAAATCTATGGAACGCCTGGACTGTCTTATCATGGCAAAACTAAATTCGTTATGTGCTTATATCATTATGTGGCGTGCTTTTATCGTTATGTAGTGTGCTTATATCATTATGTGGTGTGCTTTTATCATTATGTGATGTACTTCTTCAATTATGTGATGTGCATTCATTATTATTGCATGTGCATTTGGCATTATGTGATGTACATTTGGCATTATGTGATATGTATTCATCATTATGTGGTGTGCAGTTATCATTATGGCATGTGCACTAATCATTATGGCATGTGCTTTTCTAATTATGTGATGTGATTCCGTCTTTATATTATGTGTTTTAAACATCATTACGCGATGTGCTTTTTTGTTCATTACGTCATGTACAAACAACCTTATGTTATGTACAAACATCATTATGTGGTGTGCAAACTTCGTTATGATGATGATCAAAGTCACCTGACAATTTTAAAGTCGTAGACCCAGCGGCAAAATTCAAAACTGATATTTATCTTCATAATTTGTTTACAAACTTAACGGGCGCAAACGTAAATGATCTAACGATGCAAAAGTCTTACTAACACATACTTTATTACTTTAAGAAAGTGGCTCTCATCCGCCACGCACCTCAAATCACTTGCCTCGACACTATTTTAGTGTTTAGGCGGTGGGATACGCTTTCATGATTTATCTATTTATTCAATTTTTTTTACATTATTTTTTTTTAATAATCTGCAAATCCGCTATCATTAGGATACTATTTGCACATCTGTTATACAGATTATTTAATTAATGAGGAAGTGAGCATATCGCCCAAATTCTTATCGACACAGTTGGTAATTCAGATAAAACCGCACTGCAATCTTTGTTTTTAATATGAATGTTCCAGTGTTTTACTAATATCTGGGATTTTTTCCTGAGTCCCGGATTGTCTTTAGGGCGGACTTCATTTGTTCCATATATATCCGAAATGCGCCGGTTATATGACGGGACCTAAACAGCAAATTGAAAAATGAAGTAAACCGGCGTAAAACAAAAATGAAGAAACATATTATTGTCACAGCTTTTGGTATAACAATGGTAACAGATTAACAATTCCAAAAGACACCTTTCTTTAATGGCCCTGCCAGAATTCCTACATTTAAATAAAAAATAGAGAAGTGAAAGAATTGTTAAATGTGTAGCAACGCAATTTCATCAAAATTACCAGAAAAAAAATATTTGTTATAAGTTTCTGCTCAAAATTCTTTTTAAAAAAATACCTACAAGAATAATTGCTAATAATTTATGAATTCTGCAAAAATGGCAGGCAGTAGATGCAGATGGCAGGTGTAATGTACAGTTTTGGTTGAACCGGTTGTAAACTTAGGTGTTGACGGGCCGATCCAGGCACCTAGCATTGTTTTTAAATGGGAAGGGGGGGGGGGGCATCCCAAAAAAACTTGACAAGCAAAATTAAAAACAAAAGAAAAAAAAACAAAACAAATTTAACCCTCGAGAAATTCCCAAAATCGTGAAAATCCCAATCCGGGGGATGGGGGGTGGGGGCGTAATATACCTATTACTTCAATTTTCCTATTCTTTCTTTACTTTTACTTCAAATGTATTACATGTTCCCAAAAAAGTGGGGGAGGGCAACTGCATGATAACTCACATTTTTATATGTAATTTAAGAAAATATTTGCTGCGCCGAAAAGTGCACCCCTTGTCCGAAATATCTGACGTCTTCCTGGCTTTTTTAACGATTTTGATATTCTAATTCCAGGAAAAGTTTTCCAGGCATGTAAAATATCAAAATCTTTAAAAAAAAAAAAACAAGGAGGAGACATATTTTTCGAACTAGTGCACCACCCCCCCCCCCCCCCATCCCGATGCTACGTGCCTGCGATCGGAAAACGAATTTGAATGCAGAATAATAATTTTTACATGTTATTTGATAATTTTCTATTTAGATATATAGTTTCAATGAAATATATATACTATGACTTTATTGATAAGCATTCAATTGCATTTTGCATGCTATTAAAAGGAAAATTCAAAATATTATAACTCCAAAAATAGCCTGGTATTAAATGCACCCTGAAGTTTTGGGCACTAGCAGGTTTAAATGCAAATAACTTAAAGGAAGAAATATTCTATCAAGAGAAATTAACTGAAACTGGGGAACGTCTTGTGTGTCCTTAAAAGTAAACAGTGTATGAAATAAATAAATAAATAAATAAATCATAAACATCGTATCACAGCGCCGAAACACTAAAATAGTGTCGAGGCGAGTGATTTTAGGTGCGTGGCGGATGAGAGCCGTCCGATTTTTTTGGCTAGTACAGTATCAGTTTTGAATTTTGCCACTGTATCTAAACCCGCTAACTTATAACTTTAAAAATTGTCACGTGACTTTGATCGTCATCATAACGAAGTTTGCACACCACATAATGATGTTTGTACATAACATAAAGATGTTTGTACATGACGTAATGAACAAAAAAGCACATCGCGTAATGATGTTTAAAATACATAATATAAAGACGGAATCACTTCACATAATTAGAAAAGCACATGCCATAATGATGAATGCACATGCCATAATGATAACTGCACACCACATAATGATGAATACACATCACATAATGCCAAAGGTACATCACATAATACCAAATGCACATGCAATAATAATGAATGCACATCACATAATTGAAGGAGTACACCACATAATGATAAAAGCACACCACATAATGATACAAGGACATCACATAACGATTAAAGCACGCTACATAATAATAAAAGCACAAAACGAATTTAGTTTTGCCATGATAAGACAGTCCAGGCGTTCCATACAAATCCATTAAAATTATATTCAAAAGTTTATCCCCTCGTCGGAAACAAGCGGCCGTTTACGCTAAAATTACCCTCCTTGAATTTGCAAAACTAATCGTATCGCACGTGAGTTTGTCTTGTACATATATAATTTCTCGACTAAAGTTGACATATATATAACAAGGTTTTCTTCTTACTCTTGGCATGCAATTTGCCAGGATGTGACACCTGAATTAAAGTACATTTTATGTTTGCATAAATTCGCGAAGGGTAACTTAATTATAAGTCCACGTCTTTATTGTTTGATCATCTATAAGGGCGTTTGCAAAGTAACAATTGGTTCTTTTCTGGGGGTGGGGAATGGCTTTTTTAAGTACAATGGTCGGAAAAGAAGGAAGTACGTTAAATTCCTTCAGTTAAAAGAATTTAAGCTGAATATTATACATATCTTTTAAAAGTTGGTAGATGTTCGTATCTAAAGCTAAGTACCTGGGAGTAACTATTACCAACAATCTTAGCTGGAATCACCACATAGACCAGGTGTGTAAGAAGGCAAATTCCACCACAGCCTTTCTTGGGGGGAATCTACCATCTTTTCCCCGGAAAACCAAGGATATGTGCTACACAGGAATGGTCAGACCCCAGGTGGAATACGCTTGTTCGGTGTGGGACCTCTATACCCAGAGCAACATCAACAATTAAGCTGGAAAGTGTACAGCGCCGGGCTGCAAGATACGTGCTGGCCGACAACCGACTATACTATAATACTGGTCGACTACCAGGCCACCAGCAGCGTCACATCTATGATCCAACAGCTGGGATGGGAACCACTACAACAACGTAGACAAGCAGCAAATGCAGTGTTGATGTACAATATCTTGCACTCTCTGGTAGCCATTCCATCTTCACCTTTCTGCCATCCTGTGGGTGCTACTATTAGAGGCCATCAACATCGACTACAGGTCCCCTATACCTGAGCAGAGACCTTCCAAAGGACCCTTTTTTCAATCTGGGATTCGCCAGTGGAACACATTACCATCCAGTGTCACAGAAGCCGCCCAGTCCATTGACTTAGTCAAGGCTAACAGGCATAAGTAAGCATTAAGTGACAGGACCCCTTTTAATAATCTTTTAAATTGTAAATACAGGACTTCCCGATGCGCTTGTGTCCCTTTTAAAACTAAGTGCGATGATGCCCACAAGGCCCTGCACTAGGCTATATTGGAAAGAGAAGTACATGTATCTCTACTATAATAATCGGGCTCGAAGTCTAAATTGTTTACAAACACACACATGTCAGGCCATGTCCAACTTTAAGTTGAAAGACCCCCAGACATGTCGAATATTCTTCTCTTCTCCATTCGGAGGAATGGAAGACGAAAGAGAGGAATTAACGAGGAAGTACTTTCCTCAAATCCAACATTTCTGTAGCCAGTACGGTGTGAATTTCGTCGCCGTAGACATGAGATGGGGCATCACCTCCGAGGCTTCTTCCAGTTCTCAAGTTATTAACATCTGTCTGCGGGAGTTGGACCGATCCGACTTTTTTGCTGGATTTTTTGGACAGGTTGTAGCATCAATATAGCAATCATAATGCACTTATTTTAATAATTTGGCTGAAATTCTTAACAACACACGACGAACTATGGTATCGAATGTAAACAATCCTAGACCGTCGAGCCCGATTCGTTTAGATATAAAGTGGTGTTTACCTTAGTACGTATCTCAGAGATCATTGTGTTGCTATGAAACAGAAAGGAAAGTAAATAACGACAGAAACACTGGGAATCTTGTCAATATCATTTTTACATTGTCACAGTTATGGTTATTCTATATAGTATATACTACAATTGCACTAAAAAATAAAAAAAAAATATGTATATATATAGTATATATATAGTCAATGATTTTATGGCTTCAGCTAAAGTCCTTTCATGACCTGGCAAATTCTTTTGATAAACTCATGGATAATAATGTATATGACAAGCCTAAATACTTATAACACATCTTGTGCCCCCTCCCCCACATATCAACATTACGTACAAGCTTTTCAGTATATAATGACTTACCAGGTATGTTTATTTTTTAATTTCCCTTTTTTCATTTTATTGGCAAATGATGTAGAATCACAAGTATGCACCCATAGCTATTCCCCAGCATATCAATTTATTTCATATATATTGATGTGGCCCTTTATATTGTGCTAATTAACTATAAATTTTTAATTTATTAAATCAGATATAATTTTGTGAATTAAATTTTAACAATATCGTTAATCAGCGCTATGGCTGGCATGGAAGAGATGATGGCAACCTGCAGGACAATTTTGATAATGCCTTGGGAAGATATCCTTGGCTGGAAAATTTCCGAGACAAAAGTGTCACTGAGTTGGAATTCTTACATGGTCATCTCAACAACCCAGGGGCTCTACCAGCTGTTATTTGCTTCAGGGATAAGGTAACATCATCAACAAGTAACCATGCATAATCAGA
Source organism: Magallana hongkongensis (assembly GCA_016163765.1). Lineage (NCBI taxonomy): Eukaryota > Metazoa > Mollusca > Bivalvia > Ostreida > Ostreidae > Magallana > Magallana hongkongensis. The sequence continues at coordinate 53,578,172 of WFKH01010931.1, forward strand.
CATTTTTGTGAAGACACTTTAATCCTTTGCTAAAATCTTATATACTGGTATATTTAAGATTTCCTGTTATTTTGTGTAACTATATAGATTTAATTATGTCTTTAGCAATAAATAGAACACCCACAGAATTTTGCATTCTTTGTTTCGTTAAATGATAAAATCTTTTGTTTATGAATTTCTAAGTCATATGATGACAAAGAAAGAGAGAAGGCACAAGAAAAAGGAGACAAGAAGCAAATATTCAAATACTCAGCAGAGAGTGAGCAATCCACCAAGCTAATGGAGGACCTAAAACAGCGGTGTGATCAGACCAAGGAAAAGGTAGAATAAGAAATATTAAAAAGAAGGATATATTAAGTATGTTGAGAGAGAGAGAGAGAGAGTTACATTTGTTGGAATCTTGAATCTTGAAATATGAATGATTTCATGCCTTCAATCACAGGCACCTGACGCTTTAAACTTATCGGTATCTCTTAATGAAAAACAAAATTCCTTGTACTATAATAATAATATTACCCGTAATATATACCTACAAGGAATTTTTTTTTCATTAAAAGATAAGTTTAAAGCGTCAGGTGCCTGTGCCTTCAATTGTTTATGTCTAGTACATGTATATTGAATTTCGATGAATTAATGATCATTATTTATTGTTCATTAGACTTATGGTGTGCATCTTAGTTATCCAGACCCTTTGGAGGTATAGCTATTCATTTAAAATTTATCAATCTTTTTTTTTAAATCATTGAAAAACTGAAATGATAAAAAAATTTTGATTTTTTAAACAGTTGCCACTAAATGACTTATATTGTGCAACACCCAAGCTGCTTAATATGCATATTAGTAAATAAACCGCTACCTAAAACTGTTAGAAAAGGTAATTGGAGAATGAAAACGATTATGCATTTATGCTCTATTTCAGGGAGCCAAGCTAATGTTTGATGCAATATGGAAGTTTCTGAACAATGTTCTACCAAAGCTTCGAACAGCAACAACAAAGACCAAGAGAAGTCAACTGCTGGCTCAACACGATGCTTTTCTGGCCAGCAGACATAAGATGTATGGAGTGGGAGACAAAAACATTGGGGCTCTTCTAAATTTGTTAAATGAAGGTATAAAGGAGTATCAGAGGGACAATATAACATTAACTGTGAAAAAACAAGAAAAAAAGAAACCGGTGGTGTTGGTTGGGATACATTTTTGGAGATTACAATGAATTGGTAGAATTTTACTGAAATGATTTAGATTTATAAAACTAGCAGAAAGTAATTGTTGATCTATATTTCTGTTTCATTTTTTTTTTCAAAAGTTTTACATTATATTGTAGAGTCTCCCTGCCCCCTTTTAGTAACTGGGCCCTCAGGAATCGGGAAATCCACCTTGCTCAGTTTGTTCATATCTCGGGTGAAGTCGGAGTACAGAAGTCAGTTTTCACTGGCCTATCACTGTGTGGGACACGCAGAGGAAAGCACCGGTCAGTAGACATGTGTCTGTAACTCAATATTCTGTTTAAGCTTTTTTTAAAGCTTGATTTATATATTTGATTCTGTTGATTTTCTATCCTCATCTGAATATTTCTTGATCCGGAATGTTAGATCATTTTATGATTTTGTATTTTTGAGAGTTGTTGTAAAAACTGAAGAAAAAGGCTGTGTAACTGTAGTCTCAAGCCTCAGAAATATAGTTTAAGCACTTCTCCTTGAATCTTTTACCATATATTTAAAGGCCCAGACCAAATTTTGCAAAGACTAACAAAGGAATTGGAGTTTGCCTCTGATGTAATGGAGGGAAAAGAAGAGAAAAAGTCTCAGAAGAAGACAGAAGTGCAAGACGTGAGAGACATTATAAATCAGCTTGCAGCAGCCATTAGTAAAATTCAGAGCAAAGGAAAGCAGTGCATTGTTGTAATTGATGGAGTAGAAAAAGCATCAAGGGCAAGAAGAACAGAGGAGGTCTGTGGAATTTAACTCAAATCATAAACTTAGTTTTTCTGAATGGTACAATTTTTTTGCTAATTTTGCAGTATCTTCCCCAAATGCAAAAATTCTAATCATAGCAAAATTGTTTGTCATCAATTGAGAAAAACAGCAAACAATGATGTTCCTGGAATCAAAGAGCAAAAATTTACACCTGCAGAAAAATACTGATATACAATATTTCACAAACCTAACTATATGGGCACTATGTTTTGAAGAAATCACTGGTAATATTTATAGATTTTGTTGGAATATTCATGCTGTAACTTATTTAAATATTCTACATGCACATTTTACTTTGCAGATTACTTTAAAATACTTCAAATGCACTCCTTTGCATGTTTAATTTACCGTATTACCATTTTCTCACATTGAAGGTCCTATTTTGGCTTCCTCACAATCTTCCAGAAGGAACAATATTGATAGTGTCAGCTAATTCCTCACACTCAGAGATTTTGGAGGAGCTTGTCTCTAAAAGATCATTTGATAAAATGGAAATCCAGGAGATGTCTGAGGAAATGCGACAGGAATTTGCCAAGGTCTGTAAATCCACATCAATTCAAAATTTGTTTCAATGAATTTTGCAGGAGTGAAGGTTAAAGGGGAAAAACTCCCGCAGAGAAAATATATATCTGAATTGGTTGTGTAATCTCCTTGAGTGGCATCATTATTTACAAGCTAGGTGAACAATGACTGTGTGCAAATTTTTATACTGTAAGCACTGTACCTCTGTATGTACTCTGTATTTACTTGAATTTTTAAATTTTTACATTTTCTTAAATGTGTGTGCTTGATTTTTTTTCTTTTTAGAAAACTCTAATGGAGCCAGGAAAAGAGTTATCTCCCTCTCAAATGAAGAAAATTGTGGAGACTGCTGCTGCGAAGAATCCCCGATACCTGAAGGTTCTGCTGAATGTAAGATGAAACGCACACCCTCACACAGTCACAGAAGCTCAAGCCATCTCCATTTGACTCTAACAATACATGTAGTTTTATGGCTACAGTTTACCTTAAATTGTATGGAGGGTAATCGTGTTCAAAAATCCAGAAATGTAAACTTGTAAATCCGAATGTGCAATCGTGTTGGTGTGTGAGCCTGAGTATGAATGTGTGTAATTCTGATCGTATAACCTATAAAACTTGGGCATAAACCAACTCAGTTCCTTCGTTCTTGTCCCAACTTTGTGGTAGCGATAAGGATGCTTTCGGAGATATTTTTTTTATTCAACCGAGCTCTATACTTTAACAATTTGTTGCATGTACTCTAATAAAAATGTGTGTATATGTATATATATTTGAACAAAGTCATTATATGTATTTTTTTCCAGATCTAAGAAGATATTTGATGCCGATCGAGTTCTTCACTCGCATCTTTTATACATTCTCTTGATAAAATGTACACCAAGCTTATAATTTATTTTTCCGAAAAATCATACTTCCTAAAAATGTTTTTATCCAGAGATAATATGATTATACCTAATATTTTTTTTTTATTTATTCTGTCCCCATTCCGGCGATTACGGCATGCCTTTTCGTGCAGCTAGCCTTTTCTATTGGTGATGTCACTGTTTCCATATATGGCCATGTCAAAATTCGACAAACTTGTAGACTTTACATATGTCAATTTGTAACATGTCAGCCTTGCTATTTCAGAAAACAGAGATACAAATGCAGAGACTACAGATCGAAAATATTATAGTGGCAGGTTACATGTAAATAACAAACAACATTTTACAGCTGCAGTGAAAGTGCATCTGTAGGAAGAATTCAATTTTCATAGGTTATACGATCAAAATTACACACATTAATACTCAGACTCACACACACCAACACGATTGCATATTCGGATTTACAAGTTTACATGTCTGGATTTTTGAACACGATCATAAAATTGAAATCTGTTGTTCTCACTACCTGCACCCCATTCCATGCAACTTTGTCATTTCAATCTTAAAATGTTGACTAAGGTCGAGGACACTGTTAAAGGATTTATGTTCTGTCTTTTCTTATAGGAGCTAATTGTGTTTGGATACTTTCGTCTCCTTGATCAGAAAATTGATTCCCTGGTGAAATGTGAAAGGTATTGAATTATTTTTTCTTTGAATAGAGTTGAATTATGGGTTGCTTTTAATGAACAAAAAACTAAGACCTTAATTTGTAACTGGATTGGAGGTGGGTGGTTTGATACTAGTAGTGTTGAATATTGTTTTATTTACAACTTTCCAGCTTATCACTCTTTAAAGTTTAATATAATGATGAACTTTCTAGCAATGTTGATCTGTTTAGTATGATATAAATGTATATATAATTTATATACTTACTGTATACAGGGCAATATTTGACAATGTTTTATTTTTGCCCCTTTTTCTCTTGTTGTCAGCAGGCAGATTTAAGACTTGGCAAATCCAAAACAAATTTTATCTATCGTATAATTGTTTCTCGGTGAATTCAAGACAGGATGAAACCGTTTGCATTTGTAGAAAGGCAAAAAAACATGGGGTGAAAATAACCCTGTATACAGTGTTAATTTACATCCAATAACATGCATGCTTTATTTGTATCTGACATTGTAAAATTCATGCAATGTTTCTCTTCAATTGGAATTTTTCAGTGTTGATGAGTTGTTTGAAAAAGTCTTGGGGAGACTGGAGGATGATAATAAAGAAAGTGGCTACGAAGGAAACTTAGTAGAACAGGTACTGACTATTGCAATTCCTGTCGAAAATGTAGTCATAGAATGAAATGTAAATTTTTTAATGTAAAATTGTCTTTTTAATCTTCCTGTTAACCTTCGTCTTCTGTTTATATCAGGTGACCTGTGTTATCTTTCTGTCCAGACAAGGAATGTCAGAAGCTGAAATTGTCAACATGTTCATCATCCCCTCTCATGTCTGGTCACCCCTCTTCTTCTCCATTAAAACATATCTCATAAACCAAGGAGGACTTATTAAGTAAATAACACATAACAGTCTTCTCTGCATCCTGTGAAATCTCTAAGATCATGCTTTAGGGATATTAAAAGAATGTACTGATAATTGGCTACCCATAACAATATAACTACATGTATTATTTACCTTCAAGGTTTGGTTTTCAAGAACTGAAGGATGCAGTTGAAAGAAAGTACTTATCAGAGGAAACCATAAGGTATAAACTTTGATGAGGAGACTGTTCATAGAAAATTCTTTACCTTAGTTAAGTATAAATATGTAAGGTGATATGATTTTTGAAAATTGTATTTTCGAAAAAAGTAAGAGATTTTTTTGAAGATTTTTTTTCCTCCCTAAATTTGACAGGAAAAAGTACACACAGCTCATAGCAGACTATTTTGACGAACAAATGCAGGTAAATTCACTAGTTTATTACAGCTTAATTGAAACTTAATGTCATAGAATTTGATTTTAAAAATAACAAATTCATATAATATTTACATTTGCAAATATGTTTCCTTATATGAACCTATAGAATAACAAAAACGTTCAATGTGAACTTTTTAATGATGTCACAATGAATACCTCACGCGCTTATCTTTTGACGGTTGCATAATTGAAACATACAACAAGGTTATGTAAATAATTCTGAACGATTTGCCTATTTAAGTAATAAACAGCAATGTTAAAAAGTTCACCAGGATATGAACTTGGTTGGTACATGATCAAATCTTCTGGGGAGCCCTTTGGGCTTCACAGGATTTGATTACAAGGCCAACAAAGTTTTTATCCCGGTGAACTTTTTAACTTGCTGTTCATTTCTTAAGTAAATGCATTACTGGTAACTGACTTTCTTGACACAAGTACGCTCTGGTTGATTTTACAGAGACTTCCAAAGCTGAGATCCTCTTCTAAAAGCAATGACCTAGCCAGAGTTTCATTGGAGCTACCATTTGCTTATCAATCTTTGAATGATTCAGCAAACCTAGCCAAAACTTTAACGCATCTTTCAGTGTTGAGTTGCTTAATGTAAGATTCCCAATAAAAATGGTTCTGGTCCTATTCAAATCACATGTAAAAATGCTTCTTAAAATCTTTTTAAAAAGTGGTTAAACCATTGAATCATGTGGGAATGTACTAGCTGTTACATTGTATTGACCTTGAAGTAGAGAGTAGCTAGAGGACAAATCCTCCATTAAACATGAGTGAAAGTGTACAGGGAAGAACCTGCTATGATTTTACAGTAAGAAGCAGTACCTGACAGAGTTGTATGACCTGTGGGAGAGCACTGGCTATGGCTGGAGACAGATCACAGAGAGGTATCTGACAGCGGTGGATGTACAAGTGGCTGATGTGTACATCATCCAACAGGAAGAGGGCACCATCCATCAACAGACACCAGGAAGTCTGGTTTGAATAGAACAAAGTTCAACTTAATACACCTCTTTGCAGATAACTTATCTAATTTTATTCCCTATTTTTCCAATCCCAACTCTCTCTGCTACAAAATATCATTTTTTGGAACCATAGAATGCATCAACGAATGCATATGAACAATTTTTCCAGAGAGTTACATGTTGGCTATAATTATTACATGTTATAATCAATGACCAATTCATATATGTAGTAAATTCATGCATGTATGTTTTTTCTTAGGTTATGGATAATCTACTGGACATATATAATTTGTTGGATTATGTTCATCACTTTGATGGTTGTGAAAAAGTCTTGTTAAAGCTTCTGCACATAGAAGACCAAAATGTGAGTGAAAAGAGTTTTTTAAAAAAGATTCAGTTTGAGCTTACAGCATTTAAGGTACTTTCTCCGATCCTTAACCTCAAAGTAATTTTTTCATCATAAAAATGTTATTTGTCCTTCAAACTTTATAAATGAAATGAAATAAAAATAAATTAATTGATGGTATCCATGCATTGTACAAAGTTATGGCAAACTTTCCCACAATGGATATAATGGAATATTTACATCTACCGAGTATGATTCCCTCTATTTCTTACGGAAACTTAAGTTAATTCATAGCTCTATAGAAACAGCCAGACTCAAATTTACACGCCCCGTTTATCGATTGGTCGAAACATACAGCGACTGAAACTGACAGGAATGAAATCTACATGCCCCGTTTATCGATTGGTTGAAACCTACAGCGAACTAAGAAAAATCACGGACTGCAGGAAATAATCATGATGATGTCAGACTCAAATTTCCATAGGAGATGATTTGGCTGTTTCTTTTAGCTAACGTACATTAACAGTTATTTAGTGAATTTTACTTACTTTTTTCAATCAATTTATTAATTTGTTAAAAGAAAGATGTAAATATAAACAATAAAATGCTTTCTTTGATGATTCATGCGGGTTATAAAGGTAGTGATCATTGCAGAACAAATTTACATTAACCTGCTAAAGCGGGTTATGTATTTTTTACTGCAATGTCGCCACATTCATATATCACATGAATCACCAAAGAAAGCATTGCATTGGTGGCTCAAACCCCTTTACCTACTAGTATATGTAATAGATCTGCGTGGAACCACTAAGCCAAGCATTTCGTTGAATAACAAATCATAATATTAACACTAGAAGACTTATTAAATTTGTCTATATAAAATGCAGATTTATGGTATGCATAAAAAAAATCTGGATAATTTAGAGTTATCGAACATGGCTAAGGATTGGAGATCGTTAACATAATTAAATTGATTTGTGATTACCTTACAACAGTATTTAATAGGCCAATTTGGGATTTTTCTCACATGTGCAACACCAGAATGTCCACATTGATTTAAAATTCTGAATAAGATTTTTCATAATTTAAGGTCAATGAAGTGAACATGAAAGAAAGTTTAAATAAAGAATCAGCAATGTATAAACTGGCAACCACTTATCATGACAATAGCAAGCTTCAGAAAAGTTTAGATATTCACCTGCAAGTTTTAAAGGACAGAGAAAGGTAAGACTGAATTAGTTGTAATTTTAACTACATGTATCTGGTATGAAACCAGAAATAACTACAGTTAAACTCCGTAAAAGGGAAGTTCTAGGGACCAATGAATTTATGAATTTACTTAATTTGCTTTATCAGTGATTCGTTAATTAAGTAATAAGGAATCATTCTTTGAGTATTATGAGGTGATAATTTCAAAGAATGATATAATTTTCAGCAATTGTTTGATTAAATATTAGAATATTAATTATGCAAACACCGCTTGTGCCCCAACAATACATCATTTGAATTTATTGGACTGTATAGTACAAAATCGATTCGTATAGTGTTATTACAGACAAAGACACTTGAAAATGTAAATATATCTGTATAACAAATTTGTAATAATAAGTAAAGTGAATTTGCTATATACATGTTTTCTTCCTTATGACTTTCATTTCTGCTTATTAAGGCACTCCTGTAAACGTATTATATTTGGTGTGTACTATATTAGGCGTAAATTATTTTTTACAGTCAAAATAATCAAAGTACCTAAGTGCTGAAAGCCGGGCTCTTTTGATGTGTTATTGTGCATACTGTGTTATAGATAAGACTGCAAACATTCTCTCTCTCTCTCTCTCTCTCTCTGAGTTTTTAACCTTGGCAAAGCATCGCATAGCGACTGAATTTTGTGAGCGGCTAACAATGATATTTTTTAATATTTTTCTCCACATAACAAAAAAGTTATTATCAAACTTCAGGTGGAATGGTACACTTTGAGATCATGAAAGTGCATGAAAGTATATTAATATTGGATTATAGATGCATGCATTTTAATAAAAGATTTCTTTGAAAGTTGAAAACTTAAGAAAAAACTAGATGGTCTCAAACTTGTGGTGTCCCGTATTCCTTCTTAAACTTCTGTAAACATTCTGCTAACAACCTTATTAGAAACATTATGGAGAAAAGAATTTTAGAATCACAAAAAAGTATGCATATATACATTTCCTGCATCATATGACTTGGGCAGGTGAGTGTTGCAAACCATTGGCCTATAAAATGTATTCATCTTTTATAGAAGAGTGCCAGATTTAAAGAATGCATGTCCTGAGGACTTGGCACTTTTAGGAAACTCTTACAATGGAATTGGAACAAATTACCTCATTATGGGTGATTACATGAAGGTCAAAATTAAAACTTGTTATATAACATTTATTTCAGACTGCTTTTGATTTCAGTATGTTGGTAGATGTAATTACAGATGCAAAGTTATATACTGGCCCTCGTAAAAATGTGCAAAAATAAATGTAAAAATTCTAGCTATAATCCAGAAAAAAGAAAAAAAAATATGTTAAGTGTTCATTGTCAACATTTACAATTTAGGTTTTTTTATGATTTTGGCATAGCTTAGTTAACTCTTTCTCAAAGAAAGTTATTGCACAATATCTATCAATATCTATCAATCTATCCAGTCATGATCAACACATACATTTTGTATTATGTACATTTATATTAATCACATTCTATAAAAATAATGAATTTTGAAGTCAAATCGATAATACTTGTATCTATTACAAAGTTGACTGTACCACAGTTTTATTTTGATTTTTTAAGGCTGAAGAATACTTAAAGAAATCTTTGGAGTGCTCAGAAATAGGCCAGGACAAGAATAATGAGTCCATTTGTCACATGAACCTATCTAATGTCTACACTCAGACGGGAGAACATCACAAAGCAATGGAATGCTTAGAGAAAGCCATTCAGGTGAGAGTTTCGTTGATCAAAAATGTCAGATTTTTATAATTTCTACTGACTTGGGGATTGATTTAGTTTTTTGATTTTATGAAACATTAGTTAAAGCTGTATATGTTTGTTTACCAAATTAATTTTTAAAATTTGCATGAAAATACTCTTATACTTTCAGAACTTTCCTTAAGAATGAATAAATGCTATCAATATCAATTAACATATTAACCACCATGCATTTTCACACCTGATCAGAAAATAAAAAAATATTACTCTTTTTGGTGGCCCCTCAATTCAAAAAGTTCTTTTATCTGTCTTTTCTTCCTTTTGCCTCTAATTCAGAATAAATTTCTTATGTACATGTGTTCAAAGCTGCATGCACTCTTATGTTTTAAATAGGAAAATGTAAAAAAAAAATATGGAATAGTTTTGTCTTATTTTGATTGGATTGAAAACATTCTGATTGCTTCTTTTTATTTCTGAGAGTAAATAATGCACTATATGCAAATAAATGAGACAAATGAATGCATGAAAATTATGTCTTAAGTAACTCTTACACTAATATAAATAACAAAACAATCTAGCATATCTTGAACACTTGGTAAAATATTGATTTGTGTAGTCCATAAATAACTCTTATCATAAATATAGTCATTTAATACAATTTGATTTCTCTACAGTTAACTAAAGAGGTCTACTATGGCCATCAGCCTCTATATCTGGGACTTTTGTATAACAACATAGGACTATGCTATAGACGGCTGAACAGAGTGGATGATGCTGAGAAATATTATCAACTGTGAGTATATAAAACAGATACGTGTATACACAAACATTTTACTCCTACCAAAGAGTTTTTATTCATGATATTTTTCACTTCAATATGCTTAATTCTCTACATGCAGATAATGGTGTTTATATATACAAGAAGACATGTTTTAATTTCTTTTCTTATTAGAGAACATGATGGAAAATAGCACAAAATTGCATCCCTTATGTAGTGAAGATTCAAATCTATGGAAGTTTGACTACAAACCAAGATTGGGGCTTGGGAATGTACATTTTTAGAGTATATTGAATTTTTTATACTAACACTATACACCCCCTCAAAGTTGTATAAGAAAATAGAAATTTTACTCAAGTGAGCAATAATGTCCATGGGCCTCATGTGTATTTGAAAATGAAATGTAACGCACATTTCTTTGAGTATAAACCTAAAAAGTTATGGCCTAATACACCTTATTTGACAACTGCATTTTAAAGAAAACATGAAAGGAATTTATATCTTAAAGAGGAACATGTCCACTAGGCTCTTTTCATTAACTAGATCTTAAATATAAAATATTATTAGTGTTACAAGTGTATTAAATTTTATTGAAATTCTGTTTGATGTTTAGCAAAAATCAAAACTTTTCTTATTCACATTTTTTAATTTTGTTCAGATAACAATATTTTTTATCATATGCTCATTGACAACACAAGTGATTCAATTTGTTGATGGCTTTTCTATAGAATTTCCCGAATTTTTGAACTCAGATTCTCCAGCAGGAAGGTGCTACTGGTATTAAAGATGTGACATCACCTTAATTATGCTCTTGAATTTTGGCAAAATCTCAATAACAATTATAAAATAGACAAATGTCAAAACTAGTGAATATCTTTAAAATTTTAGTCAAAAAATCAAAATTGCATTGATGCAATCACAACTTTGGGCAATGTAAAGAGAGACTACAATTCAGTTACACTTTCAGTATAAAATAGAAGATAAAGATAAAATATCTGAAAATAGAATGCTATCCCTGTTTCGTATACTTTCATGCTGCTTATGTCATTGAGGAGGCGAAAGCTGGGCAAGTGCCCCAGGGTCTCCCTTCACTTCCCCCATTATGTGATCAATCTTTCAGATGATAAGACCTAATTCATATATTTCTAACTCCAATTTTAGAAGTTTTACTTTGCTTAAACAAATGTATGGTTGATTCTTCAATCCATCAGTATTTTAGCTATTATTGGTGTACTTTGCTTTAAAGGGTTGTAGTAAACTCAGATGACTGTTCAGGCCCAAGGGCCTCTTATTTCTGAGCTTCTAGCTTCCAGTCAATCTTTCATGGAAAGTACATAAATTATATTTATAAAGAGATGAAATAGTCTGTACAATAATATAAAAATACTCTATACAATAACATCCACTGAATTACCTGATCCATGCTAGATCCCTGGATGTGAAGAGAAACACTGTGGGTGACCATCACCCCCTGCTTTGTCAGACTTACTCCTGCTTGAGTGTCATTGAATCACTGAGGGGGAATGAAGAGAAAGCTCTGCAATACAATCAGCTATCAGTGGATATATACAAGGTACATGGTGAGATAATGATATACAGTCGCTGTACATGTAGCAAGCTCAAGAATGGAAATATACTGACAGTGTATTAATTTTTTAAAAATAATTAATTTTGTAATGTGCCATGTTTATTTAACTTAGTTTATTTTTTTTTATAAAAATATATATAAGTATATTATTGTCATATCATAAATTTACCTAAATTAAAGTATGTACCATTTATATTGCAGAGAAATGATACACCTGAAAATGATAATTTCTATCTGAGATGCAAAGAAAATGTGATATTGAGTTTACTAAATTTGGAGAGAAAGGCAGATGCTGTTTCGTTATACATACCATTTTGTGAGTAAAATTCTCTTTTTGAAATACTAATCAATACCTCATTTATAAGTTTTTGATTTTTGACAAGATCATACAGTTTACAGGGAAAAATACCAATTACATTTAGTAAACTTAAGTGTTATTGATTAATCTGTTTTATGCTGTGTATCTAAAGCAATGTGCCTTTTAATTGTCAAGTATAAGTATCAAGCAATTTTTTTTCCAGTTGAACTTCTAGAAAAGGAGATGAAAAATGGCAACTCACACCTGATCGATGGTACTCTGCCATTTGTTCATGTGGACATACTAAAGTATCTGATCCAAAATAAACAGGAGGAAGTTGCCAGAAAAGTTCTCAAAACCTTGGTTAAAACAAAGGCTGTCACTCCATTAGATTATATACTTCTTAAGGAGGTCAACACCAAACTGAATCCTGGAGACAAGGCACCAGAAAATGATGATTATGATGGGTCCATGTCTGTTGACGAGGCTCTTAAGGAGTAAGCAGTTTGTTTAAACATCAAATATATACAAAAATTTGCATACAATGTAAATAAAAGAAGCAGAATTCTGATAAAGGTTTTCATTTACACAATGGTATTATCAATTTTCATTGCCCTTTTTAGGTGGCCTAATGACAGAAATCTATTGGAATATAAAATCCGAAATCTCATAAACTCTGAGAATTCCCAGGCACTTATAGATTACTTCAATACCGTGTGTCCAGGGATCTATAACATTAACAGTCTTGTGAATTTTATTCTGGGAATGTTTGCTACAGCAGAGACCTTCAGCAACAAGATGTTTGTTGAATTCAATGAAAATGCCCTCTCTCGCCTTCCCGAGACAGAAGTAGAGTGCATTAAGGTACATCACTTAAAGTTAGTTTTTTTTTGCAGGCAATCACCAGAAAATATTTGCACAGGTTGAAATACCCTGGACGCTGTAATTAACAGCACTTGCTATGGACAAAATTTTTTATTTAAATTCAGTAAAAACTATTTTTATTGATTTGTTAAAAACAAATTTAATAATTTATGACACAATATGAAATTTTTTTGAATATGTTTAAAAAATGGGAGCAAAATTATGTGCAAATTTAATAGAACAATGGAGCAAAATCACTTTTTTGCGACATCAAAGACATACAATTTTATGCATGTTTTTTATATTTATATTTTTTATTCAAAATCAGTTGAAAATAGATATCAATCTATGCATTAATTTTGATTTATGAGCATGATCCTTAAAATTTCTGTCACAGGTAATAAAACAACGCTGAATCCCTGGTATGATTTCAGCTACGTACACTGGTTCTTTATTTCGAGGATTATATTATAAATAAATAAACCTATAAATACAAACACACTCACACTCACAAACAGTTACACAATTCATATGCAACATCGCACGGTAATTTAGAATATTTGAATAAAATGAATTAAAAGTAATTTACAATTAATATAAATAGATATTACAATTACAAGGTAAACGGAAGCTTACCAGGTATCCAGAACTATGATTTACAAAATATATGACATATCTTGCACAAGTAAGGTAAACTTCACTGTATCTACCATGAAGGTAAAAGTCGTGGGGTTGGGGAATTGGCGGGATTTTCGCTACTTATAGTGAGTTAGTAAAGTCATGCATATTAATGAACTTAGTTGTAAATTTCTATTGGTCAGCTTTAATATAGTAGTAAAGAATAAACACGTGGTCAACATACACCTGTAAACAAATTCCTCACGTGACTAACCAAAACTTATTCATACATTCACTCATTCATCTCTCATACACGCTCGATTGGCAATGCGCGCCAAATATAAATACGCAAAATATAAAACTTTTAAATAACAACTGCGACATTTCTTTGGATGAAGTATTTGGCAAATGGGTTTAATAGCATGTCTTTCTCTCTTGTAACAGAATTGTCTGAGGAATACTGCTGAAAGTTATGAAAGAGAGAAACTATTAGACAAATCATTGGAACTCTACAAACAATGGATAGAAATAGACAGAGACAACCCTTATCCTTATTTCAAAGTAAAAATCTCTCTCTTCCTCTCTCTCTCTCTCTCATTGTTTATATCTATGAAGTCATGAAATATCATAAAACATAGATTGTATGCATGTACATGTACCTTGTAGTTTCGTTTTATGAAAATATAAATCAGATTGTAAGAATTTTTCCATAGAGGTAAGGAATTTAACTAAAATGTTGTTTTCTATAGGTGTCCTACTGCTTGGCTTTGGCAACAGGGGACATTGAAGAAGCCAAGAAATACTGCACAGAGGCCAGAGAAAGGGCAGAGAAGAGCGGTCCTAGTGAAGCCCAACTGCTACAAAAGGCAAGTGTTGTACTTTACAGACTCTGTTTTTGCAAACAAAATAATCTCTGCAAAGTCCACTAAGAACATCAAGGTTTAATTGTATTATTACTGTGGAATCATTTAAATTCATGGGGACCAATTTTCGTGGATTGTGGGTTTTTAGCTCACCTGAGCTGAAAGCTCAAGTGAGCTTTTTTGATCACATTTTGTCTGTCGTCTGTCTGTCCGTCCATCTGTCTGTCCGTCTGTCTGTCTGTCCGTAAACTTTTCACATTTTCGACATCTTCTCAAGAACTACCGGTACTGGGCCAATTTCAAACAAACTAAGCACAGAGAACCTTTAGGCATTATGGATTCAAAGTTGTGAAAATTAAAGACCACGCCCTTTTTCAAGGGGAGTTAATTAGGAATGATTGAAAATTTTTGAGAAATTTTCAGAAATCTTCTAAAGAACCATTTGGCCAGGAAAGCTGAAACTTGTGTGGAAGCATCCTCTTGTAGTGTAGATTCAAAGTTGTGAAAATCATGACCCCTGGGGGTAGG
>WFKH01010931.1:53593310-53609577 GCA_016163765.1 Magallana hongkongensis
AGTGTAGATTCAAAGTTGTGAAAATCATGACCCCTGGGGGTAGGGTGGGGCCAGAATGGGGGGTCGAATTTCTACATAGGAATATATAGAGTAAATCTTTAAAAATCTTCTTCTCAGAAACTTATCAGCCAGGTGATTCTTTAAAATTGTTTAGACTTTGGCCCCTTGCCGATTCTTGGGCCACACAAGGGGTTCAGAGTTTGATGTAGGTTTATATCCCATACAGAAACAATTGTTTAGGATCTTTTTGAGAACTGCAATGCTCAACTTGTGTTATGACTATAAAATCATCCTGTTAGAAAAGGGACTAATGATAATAAAAATAAGAATATCCAGGGGGAAAAATGGATTTTCATTTATACAGGATCTACATGTATTATACTACATTGTCCAGATAGTTTGTATTATGACTCGTATTATGACTCCATTAAGCTGATTTTATCATACCTCAGGTGAGCGATGTGGCCCATGGGCCTTTTGTTTGCTTATTCGTGGAGACGTAATTTCGTGGATGCGTCGGTCTTCAGTTTCAGTAAGAAAACTAACTCTTTCAAATTTTGTTTTCGTCAAGGATGTAAATTCGTGGGGGAGGGCTACCCACAAATACCACGAAAATTGAGCCACCACAAATTCTAATGATTCCACGGTGTTATATTTACTCTCTATTTAAAGATTTTAATTTGTATTAATTGCTTAAAAATCAAGGGAGCACTTATGCCAATGAACTGTTTTAATTTTGTACTTATATAGACCTTAGTTAACCTTTTAACATGACTTATTATTAATAGTGAATTTATACATGGTTTATTTAATTGTCTTTCAGATGCATTCTGAGAATGAAATTAGTATTTGTTTTTTTTTATTTGATTATTATATTCTATAAATTTTACAGATATTACAACTTTGGGGATTTTTAGAAGAAGCAGAGGAGTGTAAAAAAAGTGATTGACTCAAGAAATAAAAGATTGTAGCTAGGAAGATTGGTTAAGCAAGAAATTAATGGTTAAACTGCTTACCATTCTCATGACAACAAATTCAAAGATATGCAGCACAGTGCAAATCCTTATAGCAATTTTATATATTTAGTAAATGCCTGACTGATTTTTATGGTATCTTGTCTGATGTCATAGCATTTAAAATAAGGATTAAGACAGAGTATTTAATTATCCTAAATTGATTAATGCAACCCTAGGAATCTTCCAATAACCCTTATGACATTCAGTATAATATACCGGTGATAGATATTGCATGCTCATGGGGACAACATTTGGAATACTCTTTTGCGATTTTGCTGACAACTAACAGTCAGAAAACATTACTTGTATCATTCAACATTATGAATATGACATGATTGTGCAATACTATAAAATGACAGTTTTATATTTTGATTATATACAAATTATAATCATTATTGATACATATTGTCATTTGATTTTTGCCTGATATGATTTTCACAGCTTATTATTTTATAAAGACGCGATACCGGTATATCAGTGTTTCTTTTTTCTTTCTCAAAATTGATTTGATACATTGTGTATGCCCTTTCTGTATTTTTCAATTTGAGAATTTATCATTAGGTAACATATACATGCGTGGATTCAGGTTATTTCTTGGAGGGATCAACCCTTAACCCCCTCCTCCAAATACTTTTTATCCGACTTCAATTTTTTTCAAGCAATAACCCCCCCCCCCAAAAAAAAAAAACCAAAAAAAAAAAAAACCCCGCTAATAAACAAAAAGTAAAAGAAAAGTTAGTTTACACCGAGGAACTGACTAACAGTGTCCCAATTTTCCCCAGGAAAGAGTGGTGTGCTTAGGGGGTTCAATGCCTATTTTTCAGAAGCTTACTATTTTTTTGTATGTAAATATAACTTAGCATTTCTACGGGATACCATGTATGTATTTTAGACTTTTGATTGATGTTTATAGTTTATACACACATCTGTGATATGCTTCTAATATGGGAGCTATATTATGTATATTTTTTATTTTTCAGAATTGTTTTTATTCCTTTGATTTTTATTCAATGTACCTGGTAGTTTACTTTACCAATAAAATACCTAGAACTATTTCAATTATTTTTTTATAATTAGCGATTTGTATTTGTTATAAAACAATATATTTCGTCAGATATCAATACAATCTACCTAGATTAACTACTGTTTCAATAATTACATTATCTACAACGGTTTAAAATAATATCAGAATATCTTGTATATATACATATTGAATACTGATTTATTGATTGAATATGAAGTCCTAATTAGGAGCATGTACCTTTAACAATGAAATGCCTTCTTTGTATTCATAACTTACCAAATGATTGCAGCCAAATACAGACAACATACACTGGTACTGGAACTCGTACGTGTAATATTTTTGCAATTATTGTAGTTGTTATATACCTTACAACAACAAAGAAAGTAAAAGAAAGCATGCTTGGTTAAGTCGTCTTTAAAAGTATTTATATTAATTTCAAGTATATAGTTTATCGTTTATCTTTGGCATATAGATGAAAGGGTTGAGTGTTGACCATTAACACTTCCTTAATATGTAAAGAAAAATTAAAATTCAATGTTTTGAAGTAAGGCGCGTCATTCGGTAATTTTGATGATTAATAAAATTTAACAATCAACGGCAAAAAGAAACCGTAGGATTTAGTCAAAAGCACAAATATGCTTTCGTGTAAACTTTAGTCAAGTTTATCACACAAGCAAGCACATTCCTTAACACATTTCTTGCATTTGTAAAGGAATTTGAAAAAGTAGACCAAGGACGCCTTAAAATACTGAGTCTCACCAGTGTAAATGACAGTTATGTAATACTTTGTTTTTCTCTTTAAAGAAAACACTGTTGGATGTGGGATTGGAACAGTAAGTTTTTGGGATTGCATGAAATTTACTGACTGCATTTGTGTTACCAGCCCCCATACTTTATATTTGCAATGTGTTGTTATAGAATAATGACCACAACTAACTAACAAATATAAAATTACACAAAATTCTCGTTTACTTTAAGCAGGCATAAAATAATGATCAATTTGAAAATCAATTAAATCCATTCAATATTGCAGATTTACATTTCAAGTTCAATTGTTATCAAACATATTCAGCAGAATTTAAGGAGTCTGGGTGGTCAACAAATTATGGTGTCCGGATAGGGCCATTTGCGTTAGCGCGACATCGCGTTCAGATAAACGAGACATCGCGCCAACACACAACACGCCGTCGCGCTAACGCAACTTTGCACAACACGCCGTTGCGCTAACACACAACACGCCGTCGCGCTAACACAACTTTGCACAACACGCCGTCGCGCTAACACACAACACGCCGTCGCGCTAACACAACTTTGCACAACACGCCGTCACGCTAACGCAACTTTGCAAGTTTCACAGTCTAGTAGGAAGTCGTGTCCGGAAATATTAGACTGCGCATGCTGAAATATGTAGGCCTGCACGCAAGCATGGATGAAAAATAAATAAAATGTACTTTGAAATATATATATTATTTTCATTTATTATCAATGCATATGAATAAAAATATAGTTACTAGTGTGTCACTGTATAAGGATATGCTAGCATGCTATAATTATTATAAAATCTACCAATTGATAAATTTACCTTAAATATTTAATACAATGCATTAAATCAACAATAATATATTCATGACATGTTATATACCTGTAATTTTACATTGTAAAATTTCTTTGCTTTAGTAATATACAGAGCACCTAATATGAATTTGTGACATGTACATGTTATAAATATATTATTGCTGAATTAATTAATTATATCAAATATTTAAGGTTAATTTATCAATTGGTAGATTTATTAATAATTTATATGCACGCTAGCATATCCTTATACAGTGACATACTAGCCCTAACTATATTTTTATTCATATGTATTGATAATAAATAAAAATAATATATGTATTTCTAAGTACATTTTATTTATTTTTCATCCATGCTTGCATGCAGGCCTACAAATTTCAGCATGCGCAGTCTAATATTTCCGGCCAAGACTTCCTACTAGACTGTGAAACTTGCAAAGTTGCGTTAGCGCGACGGCGTGTTGTGCAAAGTTGTGTTAGCGCGACGGCGTGTCGTGCAAAGTTGTGTTAGCGCGACGGCGTGTTTTGTGTTAGCGCGATAGTGTGTTGTGTGTTGGCGCGATGGCGTGTTGTGCAAAGTTGCATTAGCGCGACGGCGTGTTGTGTGTTAGCGCGACGGCGTGTTGTGCAAAGTTGCGTTAGCGCGACGGCGTGTTGTGTGTTAGCGCGACGGCGTGTTGTGCAAAGTTGCATTAGCGCGACGGCGTGTTGTGTGTTAGCGCGAAGGCTAGTTGTGCAAAGTTGCGTTAGCGCGACGGTGTGTTGTGTGTTGGCGCGATGTCTCGTTTATCTGAACGCGATGTCGCGCTAACGCAAATGGCCCTATCCGGACACCATAACAAATTAACCGTCAGATCTACCTAAAATATTAAGATATGGTTTGTTTAGCTATAAACAATCATTCAATAAAGAAAAAGTCCCTTTTTTAGCTCACCTGAGCTGAAAGCTCAAGTGAGCTTTTCTGATCACTTTTTGTCCGGCGTCAGTCTGTCTGTCCGTCTGTCCGTCTGTCTGTCCGTCCGTAAACTTTTTACATTTTCGACTTCTTCTCAAGAACCACTGGGCCAATTTCAACCAAACTTGGCACAAAGCATCCTTAGGTAAAGGGGATATAAGTTTGTTAAAATGAAGGGCCACGCCCTCTTTCAAGGGGAGATAATAAAAAATCATTGAAAATTTGTTGGAATTTTTCAAAAATCTTCTTCTCAAAAACCATTTGGCCAGAAAAGCTGAAACTTGTGTGGAAGCATCCTCAGGTAGTGTAGATTCAAGTTTGTTCAAATCATGTTCCCTGGGGGTAGGGTGGGGCCACAATGGGGGGTCGAATTTTTACATAGGAAAATATAGAGTAAATCTTTAAAAATCTTCTTCTCTGAAACTGATCAGCCAGGAAAGCTGTAACTTGTGTGAAAGCATCTTCAGGTAGAGAAGATTAAAGTTTGTTCAAATCATGATCCCCATGGGTAAGGGTGGGGCCATAATGGGGGGTCAAATTTTTACATAGGAATATATAGAGTAAATCTTTAAAAATCTTCTTCTCTGAAACTGATCAGCCAGGAAAGCTGAAACTTGTGTGGAAGCATCCTCAGGTAGTGTAGATTCAAGTTTGTTTAAATCATGATCCCCATGGGTAGGGTGGGGTCACAATGGGGGTCAAATTTTTACATAGGAATATAAAATTTGTGGCGAAAAAGAAACCTTGATGTCTTGCAAGTTATTTAAAGAACTGTTAAATTTACGACATGTTAAACACATGTCTAATGTATGTTAAACATGTGTTAGAAACGTATGAAGGTTAAATTTAATCCCCCTTTTTACCACAGATTTTGAAAAATATTAAAATAAAATTATATTTCTTTTTTTTATTACGCACATTCAATTACTCATAGTTGTCTAAGTTATTTTTGTTAAGGTAGATATTAATTCCCATAAACATGAATTATTTAATCAAATAAAAAGGGATTAACTCTGTATTTTGGGTTAAACTAGCTTATATCAAACCCCCCCCCCCCCCCCGAAAAAAAACCTCAAACCAAAAAAATCCTCTTAAAAGGTGTTTAGGATTGTAATTTTAAAAATTGTTCTTAAAAATTTCTTTGTTTCACAGGGAAAAATTATGTCTACGGACCAAAATATGACCAAATATGCGCATCTTTGAAATTGAATTCTAAATTAAGTGATAAAATATGAATTAGACGGCATTGAATTATAATTCCTATTACTAAAAAATGACATAAACGTAAACTTAATAACTAAAATTAGTCAGCTGTCCATACCAAATGGGGTAATGGAAAAGAATTCTGACACCATTGTGAAAAAGTGATAAGTCATTCATGGAACTGTACTTTAAGTATTTGAATCGAAATACGGTTAAAACCGTTTAAGAAAATTTGGCGGGAATCTGCCACGTGGTACCGGTATGTAAGCAAGTTGAGCCAGATCTATTAAATTTCTTGGTATGTAAGTTGTGTTTTTCATAAGAACGACATTTTTTTTTCCATTTGTATTCATAAAATTAAGGCTTTTAAATTTTGTAAGGGTCTTAAAACTATCGTTTATGCCGTAATCCTCATAAAGTTATCTACACCATTGACACGACCCAGAAGGCATATATTTATTTACTCTATCTCGAAAATTACCAGAACACGATAAAATTCATATAATTCATTGTGAAAATATGTATATATAAATGTAACTTTACTCTCATGAAATATCTCCTGTTAACAACAATTTTATTTTTTTTACGTGAGACACATATATAGACCAAAATAAAAAAAGGTTATATTTTCAATTGTGCTTTGAATTAACTTCGTTGGTGGCTAAACGTCATATAAATGAACATATACATGTATGATTAACCTTTGACTCATATATCTACAGCTTTAAAGTCATTCATTGACGGTGGTAGGCCAGTATATTACTGTCAGAGTATATCCCCGAAGGAGAATGAAACAACAACCAGTATAAAACTCCTCCTCTTGTTTGAACTCTATGAATTAAGCACACCCCTTTATTTTGTACATGTATACTCTAATCATTACCCGAATATGAAATATATAAACACGTATCTCAAATTCAGATATTTTCAACTTTGCTCTAAAAAATGTATATTTCAAGATTCATCTTTTCAATAAAAAATTTTAAGGATGAGCAAAATGAAACTCCAAATTTAAAAATGAGGTCTATGGACCAGATTGCTCACCTGAGAAAAAGTTTTTACATGTGATTTTTTTTTTTTACTTTTTAGATTTTCTCATATTAAACTTTTAACCCCAAACACAATAACATCCCGGTATAAAGGAGTTATAATTGAAACTAACACTCTTAAACCCTAAAAACAGTTCTTATCAATATCTTTTAAACTCAATGGGTAAAATGATTTTTACCTTATACCATTCATCGAAAATCTTAGCACTCATCATTGGACCCCATTATTGATTTCGGAGTCATCCCTATTTTTAACTATACAACCCCGGGGTCTTACTTTGGTCAAAGAAGCGGAGGCGGGGTCACAGTTTGCACACGTAATGTTCACAACAAGAAATGTTTTATATAGATAATGGTATTTCTGGTCTGGTGTTTTTTGGTAAGAAAGACGCCTACCATATAGTGTCTTAGTACTTTAAAAGTTTGGTTGACACTGGTCCAGTGGTTGAGTAAAGTAAATACTGAAAATGTGAAATGTAAGTAACAGACATATAAACAAACGCGGACAAAGTGTGATTAGAAGAGCCAAATAAAAACTAAATCTAAACTTGTTAGAAAACTGAAAGTATCAAAACCATGATAAAAAAAATCCTTTTGAAAAAACTAAAATGAAATGGCGCCAATCATCTCATTGAAGCAAAAGAGTAGAACAAGATTGACATTATACGCAAACAAAATCTATTAAGATGTTGTAATTAATCAGATCAGCTTAATTATTTTAAAATATATTTTGTTCATGTCAGGAATTAATTATAGAAATTTGTTAAGAAGAGCAGACAACATGGCCAAACCAGCAACAGGTCGTTAGCATGAAAGACCTCTCCATTCAATATTGACAGGATGCAGACGGTGAACCGCGTGTATGTCTGAAAATAACATGATAAACGAAGAATCATTGCAACTGTCTGCAGCCCACATGATACAAAACCTTTCAGAAAAGACAAATCAGTTAGATTCATTAAACATGCTTCCAGTCTGTTTTAAAACTTGACAAAGGCATGTAATATGCTTTTTACATCGATTTGACCATGCATGTATTTTAAATGAAATAAGATGTTCAAAATTATGGAGTTTTTTGGCGGTAATTTGTAGTGTATTTAATGACATTAAACTAAGCAGATGTTGACATAATTTGTACAGACTGTTTCGCACGGTGATTCATGTAAAGAAAAGCCCTTGGCTCGATTAGGTTTTGTACATCTGTCATTGAAGATGTGAATAACACTATTATTTGACTTCGGGCTTCATTCTCTAATCGTCGGAAACCCCAGTATATCTTTACTTACATGAGCACTTGCGTTGCAATGTTTTGGGGGTCGTCAGTATATATAAGCATTTTCGAATTTTTAAAGGAGGATGAAATTGAGCAGCAGACATTGAGAAAAAGGTAATTAAAATTCTAAACAAAGTTTTGGACTTTTTAAAAAGCATAACTGATTAAAATATTTTTTTAATTTGATAAATGAACCTCAACCTGAACTTACTGAGAAATATTTTTTCCTTTGACAAAAACCAAATACAATGTGAAGTGAAATAATTTTCAAATTGACAGTGCAAAGCAGCAAACATGCGTTGCTTTCTATGGATCTCTGTAGTGCTCTCAGTGGAGGTTTGCCAATGTAATTTGCCATTGGTCATCACATGGGCCACCAATGGCACCCACCCAAGAAACTTGCATGGAACAGGTGCGAGAGGAAACTCCGGAAACAACCACCATCAGGGAAATCGACAACAATCTTCATTTCCTACTAGGGCCCCTCCAAGAAACGTATATCCAAGACCCGATAGTGCAATTTCCCATGTCAGTAGACAAAATATACATCCTACAAATTGGAATCGCGGGAGACCTGTTTCCACCAATGGTAATCGTGACACATGGAATTCACGCAGGGGTTTGGTGGTTCCCAGAGAGGATTCGAGATCTGGACAACAGATTATTACCGGTTCTTCTTTATCCAATTTTACAACAGCACAGAAGAAGGAGATCGTCGACTTGCATAACAAGATACGAAGAAGTGTCAGCCCTAGAGCGTCTAACATGAAGAAAATGGTAAGTAATTGTATTAGCTAAGTGGAAAGCGACGATATCTAATAAGAGGGTAAAATTAAACAGTTAAATGCCTTGAATTAATACATGAAACTATTGTCATCTTAAAAGTTTAATGAGGTATATCATTAAAGCAGTTAAGAAACAGGTATAAAATTATTTTCTTCTAAAACTTCTTATCTGATGAAATTAAAAAAACCATTATGTAACACTACTACCTTTTTAGAAATGGGATACAACGCTAGAAAAACTAGCTCAGCAATATGCAGAAACGTGCTCCGGGTCACATAATGCCGAAAGACACAAACGGAAATGGGGTGACTTCCGGAACGTCGGGGAGAATATTCATCACACTTGGGATTGGGTGGCGGAGTATAAAAATGGCGTCCTAGAACAGAAGACACGTAATTTGAACTTTCATTGACTCAAAATTAGGATATGAATTCAAATATATACCAGTTTTTTATGGATATGGCATTGTAAGCATACTGTTTCATGGCTTTATACATTTATCTTTGCAGTTCCTTTAAACTTGACGAAAATTTTACATCGATGGTGGGAGGAGAAAGATAAGTTTGATTATCGAAACCCTCACGCCTGTTCTGGATGTGGACATTACATACAGGTACTACTTTCACTGTGCATTATTTATTTTTATTGGAAAAAGGGGTTCTCCTTTCGAGAAATTTAAGAGGGCTGGATGGTCGAGACCATTTGTAGACTACATTGTGATCTCTTAGAGATGAAGAACCCTGTATAACGATAGAGATACTAGTCTTATATATATTAATTTTGATTTTGTTCTTTACTTAATAATTATAGTTTATGTCAAAAAATATCATGTTTAAGATATAAAGGGGGATCTGAAGGGTTATTTGTTCCCCATCAAGTCTCCTTAATCATTGTTGGTAAAATGGATACAAATTTCTACGAAAAATCGTAGTACTAAAATTACATTTAATGTACTATATAGCTCATTGGATCTTAATTTTCGTTTTAGATGGTTAAAGATGTTTCCTACGCCATCGGTTGTGGGACTGCCTTATGTGAAACAGTAAAAGGACGCAGTTACCAAAATGCTCACATCTTTGTCTGTAATTACGGAGACGGGTAATTCAAACTATATAACAAATAACCCGAGAACTTTTAAATTTACACATACAAAAATATACTAGGTTTTTTATTACCTATATTTCAGGAATTGAGGGGCTATACTGTGAAATTCTATTGGTCTATTTGATATGATGAAGGAACGTTATTAATTTCAGTTTGTGTGTCTGTCAGTAATTTTCAGTGATTAATTGATTGGCTATATAGTAAGAGTTTTACATTGTTACAAATATTTCATTTACGTTAACTTATTCCATGCCATTGTAAAAAATCTTTAAATTAAACCAGAAAAAAAATATTTAGAAAAATTCATTCATATATTTCAGATACAACGAATCTCCCGAGCCATACGCCGAGGGCCAGGCATGCTCTGATTGTCCTACAGGGCACCCTGTGTGTGTTCAGGGCCTGTGTGACGCGCGGTGACCGACCAATGAACAAGCACGACCCTCGTGACGCGTCAGGTCATTACATTCTAACTTGCTTAGTGAGTGCTTCCCCCCTCCCCCCCCCCCCAAAAAAAAGGCCTCATCGAGATTGTGACGATGATTTGACGATCTATTGATCTTCTCCTGTTTGACGTTGTTTCTATGAAGTTGTACCTGTACTTGTACCTTTGTTTATGAAGTTCTGTTTATGATTTGAACATATTTTATTGTATAAAACATACAAATGTCTTGGATATACTTGTACGTTCGTACTTATAATCCTATCCTAAATTACAAGATAGTCATACAAACTATAAACTTCAGACTTATTTTGAAAGTGATACACACACACACACACACACACACACACACACACACACACACAATTCAAACGTTCTCATTATCACTAGAATTGCCATAGTGATTGCTAAAAGCACTTGTAGAAGCTCAAAAGCATTAGGTATCTAAATATTGAAAAATCTCGTGTTTGTTCAACTTCAATTTATTAAAACAACATACCTCAATAAAATTTAATAATACATTCAATATGAATTGTCCTTGACTCTTTATTATACAATAATAAAATCTAAAACATAAAAAAAAGTTCGTACCATATTTCATTGTTCAATGCAGGAGGATTGATAACAAAGGTAAGGATTAAAAATCGAGGATTTTTGTAAAATGAAGCAACTTTTGAAGCTTATTCAACTCAAATGCAGTAGAACAGATTAACAGGTTACTAGTATTTCTAGAAAAAATATGTAATAGAGTAGATGTATAAATGAAAATCTTAAGAATATGTCTATAATTCTATAAAGCATTTTAAGTTTTAAACCGGTTATACACCGGTTTGGTACTATACTATTTTCATAGTCAATGGAATGCGTTAAATGATTTGATGCACAAAAATACAAGATATGTTCATGCTATGAAAGACGCTGTTCATACAAAAATATGTAACAATAGAATGAACACAAGGATAGGAGACAGTCAGTACCACATGATATATCGTGTCAATGCCGCCATGCGACACTCCATAGAAATACCAGACAGGGCGACAATTGTACGATATAGCTCACAGTAACACTGTAACTCCATATAACAATAACAACCAGACAGTTGTAAAAAAAAAAATGATTAGGATAATTTTTCAATTTTACTTTCGTTTGTTATTGCATTTACTGTCTGCAATGATTTGTTTCGTCGCATAATATGATAATGCATATTGCAAGACAAATCAGTCAATAACATATTACATTTAACATGCATGAACTTAAAAGATAGAGAATGAGCATGGACAACAAATTTCGATTAATAACTAAAACATCATAATTTATAACAAAAACATCATAATTTCTATAACAACCATATGCAAAACTCAGATAAGCATATAGAAATAAATGTAAGTTTAAAAATAAAAATCTGTAACAAAGCACCAAGCAATTTTAGTAACATGATTGGATGAAAACAAGCTTAGAAAGCTTTAACAAGTGTGGATAAATGCATCACGTGTAGTGTCATACTGATACTGTAACGTTGTAAGGAGGATTAATGTCCATGATCCCAGTTCCGTTAACAGCTGATAACGTGAGATTCTTGGCGACGGTAAACACTTCCGGAAACTCGTTCAAGTTGTAGAATGGAGTGATCCAAAGCATCATGGCCAAAATCAGAATAAATACAGTGACCAGATTAACGAGAGAACCAGCAATCACCTGAAAAGAGAGGATGTCCAATTAATTGAAAAGTATAAAGGGGAGATTGGAACTCACCTCCAACATTGAATTATATAGAATTGACAACTTGACCATGAATATTGACTTAATCAGCGATATTAACTGTATCTAGTTTATTTCAAAGCAGTAGTCGATACATATTTTAATTTAGAGAAATGTAATGAAAAACACATGTTGAATTCTGGTTTTTTTTTTCTTGATTTCCAGCTATTGGAACCATATTTTCATTAGAAATTAACCATTCTTTTTAAGGAAGAACAGCATTTATGAGCTTTGGTTGAGTTGTTATGTGCAATTCGCTTCATGACAACATTGTTTATAGTACACTAAACGCTTACCATGTCTTTGACTTTTAGATAACCAGTTGAGAACACAATTGCATTTGGCGGCGTTCCAACAGGCAACATGAATGCAAATGAACACGAAATGGCGACAGGAATCATGAAGGAAAGAGGATGTACACCCAAGTCTATTGCCTTCAATCAGAATTTTCTAAGAGTTAAATTTTTCCAAGAAACAAGTTGCTTATTATACAGTATACTTAAAGCATGTTGGGAAAACATATTTGTTATGTTACTAGTAACTCTTCCTCCATAAACGTTACCGTTCAAGCAAAGACAAATTAGGATGCGTAAGGTCGACAGCCATGGTCGTTGCGACCGACAGAGGCTTACTTGTACGTTTGACTGATAAAAAAAATTAACATTTACATTTCCTGTACCCTGTCCAAGGCATAGAAGAAAATGCACATAAACGTTAATAAAATCATTCGAGATCCAATACAATCATGTACTCTGAATTTCGTCTTCATTAATTGACACCTGATTCTATAGATACCCTCTTCATTAATGGACACCTGATTCTATAGATATGAGACACGCAGTCTAAGGCATTGTGACCACTGTTTTGGTGCTCACCAGTTCACCAACAATGGGCAGGAATAGAGTGGCGGTGGCGGTGTTACTCGTCACATTGGTAGCGGCCGCCACCATCAGGGATAGCAACAGCGCCGCGGATGATGTCGTCATATTCCTCATTACGACAGCCAGCTCTGAACTCACCCACTCGGATAGGCCGGAGGACTGGAGGGAAAAAGTAAACTTAATCAGAGATTTTTCAAAAAACTATTCTAACCTAGCAAACTTTATTTACAAATATGTTAATGATCTCACTTAGAAAACAAAATAATAAAGGGTTTTTAATAAAAACAAAAATGAAAAATAGTAGAAAAGGGTTAATAAATTTTCTTTAAAATGCTATTATCAAGGAAAATGAAACATTAGTTTTAGATTTTACGGGACTTCAAGAATAATTATGCATTGTTTTTCAGTTCACATACATTACCATATCTAAATGGTAAAAAAATTTTTTTTTTACCAAACCAAGCTGAAACTTTTGTACATTGAAATCTATTACTGCATGTAAAATTGCTGTCCGTACCTCGCATGCCTCCGCCACGGCGAACCCGCCCCCCATCAACAGTAGCACGCCCCAGGGGATCTTCTGGTTGACCGTGTCCCAGTCCAGTAGGGGCTGGAACTTCCATCTCTCCTCCTCCGAGGGTTCCTCCATCTCACCCCTCACCCCGTCCGTACTCTCCTCTTCGTCTCTTTTCTTTGCTTAAAATGAGAGGTAAAATTATTGATTAAATAAGTGACAAAATAAAATTCCTTTTTGATAAAAATAGTTTGCAGAATATGGAAAATGAACATAAAAAGTATACTCCAACGCAAACAAAGATTAAAGACATTAGATAGCGCCCGATCACTTGGGACCATGGCTCATCCGCTTAAAAATATTGTAACCAATACCTTATTAACTTGTAATAACATTATTTACCTTTTACTAGGCAGGGTAACTGTGATGGGAATGCGAATAAAAACGCTGTTATTAACACAGCAGCTATGCTATCGCCGGTGTACCTACAGAAAAAATGTCAACACAACTTGTGTAAAGGACTATGTATGATAAGGGCCTAAAATGGCCCCCTAAAATGAACATAATCATTTTACTGTAATTCTTTGTTTTCTTTGTACATATATATATGTGATGTTTTTACATAATGTTCATTTTGATTCAAGTGCCCACAATTTAGAAATATGACATCGTAAAGATATCCTTTTTCCCGCCATTTTTGCATTTTTAGCATAAAACAGCTTGTTTTCAAGCAGTTTTTCTTTCAGAAAACATAGAGCGCATGCTTGAACAAACAAAATATTTTAATCAGAGATGTATCTAGCCAAGACTAATAAGTGACAAAAAAATTTTCCTCGTTCAAGCATGCGCTCTATATTTCCAATTCGTAAAAATATAAGAAAAATGTCAATTTTGGACTGATTTTGATTGAATTATAGAAATAGCGTCACTTCTGACGTCATATACTACCAGTGAGTGCAAATAAATCAAATAAACAAGTTAAAAATATATTTTATATCAACTCTTATAAAAAATAACATAATATTTTATTGTACCCGAAACACTTTAAAAAGTGGCTAATTATGGGGGCAAAATTTAACTCATATCATATATAGTTCTTTTATTGTCATATACATTGTATCAGTATTAAAAAACTGTAAATAAGATATTGTGTTCCCGAAAATGATGTTTTCCTTTTCAAATTCTATCAAAAATATTTTCTTCTATGTCGGTGAACTCGATATAATGATGTAGATCTAGCCAGACTGAATGTACATACTCAAACAGAGATATTACACCATTAATCTGGATAAACCCACAATTAATTGTACTTCAAGGAAATAAACTTCATCATTAAAGTGAATGCCATTACACATGTACATACAATATCACTTGTTCCTTTTCAGGACGGCATACGTCTAACTTGTGTGTACGTTGGCACCACATAAACTTTAAAAACTATCACATTTATTAAATACAGTTGTATTTATCTATTGTATACAGTAACTTCGACACCCCTGATGCCTACCCCTTTTCAAAGAGATCTCCCCACCCCGGCACCACCTGGGGGTTCCTCGTCATCCACAGCAGAGCCAGGATGATGAATACGATTAGAACAACGGTCTCCTGAAACCTGAAACACGTTGTAAAGAGACACACCATACAATCATAAAAATATTGTTATTCTTTGAATAAAATTGTGTTATCTCATTGAGATTTCAAAAAAAGGAAGCGATGTAGATTGATAATTTTCAATATTGCCTTTATGAAAATCGGTTTGATTCTGTATCATCAGCGACTTGTAAAATTAAAGACGTAAACATGTGTATTTATAATTTTTCAAGTTCTTACGTGATGGGCCCTAGTCGATTGTACGCTCTTTTGAGATATAACCTTACACTCTCGTAAGATTCCGAATCGGTTTTGAAACAGCTACAAAATAAAGCGTTCATTTAAATTTCTATTAAAAAGTTCAAGTTTGTTATACTGTGAGAAAATCTGCATGTAGTTCTAACCTATAAAGCCATTTCTTCACTTAACTCACTTTTTACGAGAGTAGTACACCTGTAACCATAGCCACGTGATCACCAGGCATATCAGTGACAAAGGTAGACCAATGATCAGCCAATTAGCGAACGAGATCCCGGAATCCCCGCCCGATTCTGCAAATAGCCTGAAATCATCAAATAAGAGAAATATCAGTAAATAGTAAGTGTCGAATCAATAATGACAGATGTATCAGTATATAGTGAGTAGTGAGAAACATGTTAGTCAAAAATAAGAGACCCATGAGTAAATAAGTGCAGTAAAAGGGTATCAGTAAAAAACAGTGTTAGAAGATCAAATAGACCTATCAGTAAATAATAAGAGACGTTTCAGTAATAATTTATAGATGTATCAGTAAATAAAGAGAGACGTATCAGTAATATTTTGGTGACGTATTAGTAGATAATAAGAGACGTATCAGTTAGTAATAAGAGACATATCAGTAGAAAGTAAGAGACGTATCAGTAGAAAGTAAAAGGCGTATCAATAGATAATAAGAGACGTATCAGTAGAAAGTAAAAGACGTATCAATAGATAATGAGACGTTATCAGTAAATAGTAAGAGACATATCAATAGATAATAAGAGACGTATCAGTAGATAATAAGAGACGTATTAGTAGAAAGTAAGAGACGTATCAGTAGAAAGTAAAAGACGTATCAAT
>WFKH01010931.1:53609587-53641477 GCA_016163765.1 Magallana hongkongensis
AAGACGTATCAATAGATAATAAGAGACGTTATCAGTAAATAGTAAGATACATATCAGTATATAACAAGAGGCCCATGGGCCACATCGCTCACCTGAGTAACAATAGGCATAATAAAATCAGCTTAATGGAGTCATAATACAAAATATCTGGACAATGTGGTATAATACATGTCGATCCTGTATAAATAAAAATTCATTTTCCCCCTGAATATTCTTATGTTTATAATCAAGTCCCTTTTCCAACAGGATGATTTTATAGTAATATCACATGTTGAGCATTGCAGTTCTAAAAAAGATCCTAAACAATTGATTATATATGGTATATAAACCTACATCAAACTCTGAACCCCTTGTGAGGTCCAAGAATCGTCCAGGGGCCAGAGTCTAAACAATTTTAAAGAATCAGCAATATGTCAAAATGCTTGCATATAAGTTTAACCATATGCTTCCACACAAGTTTCAGCTTTCCTGGCTGATTGGTTTCTGAGAAGAAGATTTTTAAAGATTTACTCTCTATATTCCTATGTAAAAATTCAACCCCCATTGTGGCCCCACCCTACCTCTGGGGTCATGATTTTCACAACTTTGAATTTACACTACCTGAGGATGCTTCCACACAAGTTTAAGATTTCCTGGCTGATTGGTTTCTGAGAAGAAGATTTTTAAAGATTTACTCTATATTTTCCTATGTAGAAATTCAACCCCCATTGTGGCCCCACCCTACCCCCGGGGGTCATGATTTTCACAACTTTGAATTTACACTACCTGAGGATGCTTCCACACAAGTTTCAGATTTCCTGGCTGATTGGTTTCTGAGAAGAAGATTTTTAAAGATTTACCCTATATTTTCCTATGTAGAAATTCGATCCCTCATTGTGACACCAGCCTACCCCCCGGGGGTCATGATTTTCACAACTTTGCATCTACACTACCTGAGGATGCTTCCACATAAGTATCAGCTTTTCTGGCCAAATGGTTCATGAGAAGAAGATTTTTGAAAATTTCACGAAAATTTTCAATAATTTTTAATTATCTCCCTTTGCAAAAGGGCGTGGTACTTAATTTTCATAACTTTGAATCCACTTTGCCTAAAGGTGCTTTGTGCCAAGTTTGGTTGAAATTGGCCCAGTGGTTCTGGAGAAAATGTCCAAAATGTAAAAAGTTTACAGACAGACGGACAGACAGACAGAAGGACAGATAGACGGACGACAGACAAAATGTGATCAGAAAAGCTCACTTGAGCTTTCAGCTCAGGTGAGATAAAAAGAGGCGCATCAGTAGATAATAACAGACGTATCAGTAGAAAGTAAGAGGAGTATTAATAGATATTAAATAGTATACATGTTAGTAAATAATAAGATGGGAGTCAGTAGATATCAGTAGATACATCTAGTAAGAGATTTATAAGTTGATACATAAAGTGAGGGATGAATCAGTAGATACTTATAGTGAGAAATTTATCAGTAGATGCAAATAGTGAGAGATGTATCAGTAGATACCTATAGTGATTTATAACTAGATACATACATGTATAGTGAGAGATGTATCAGTAGATACATATAGTGAAAGATGTATCAGTAGATACATATAGTGAGAGATGTATCAGAAGATACATATAGTGAGAGATTTATAACTAGATACATATAGTGAGAGATGTATCAGTAGATACTTATAGAGAGAGATGTATCAGTAGATACCTATAGTGAGAGATTTATAAGTAGATACTTATAGTGAGAGATTTATAAGTAGATACATATAGTGAGAGATGTATCAGTAGATACATCTCTCTCTCCTTCCTCTCTCTCTCTCTCTCTCTCTCTCTCTCTCTCTCTCTCTCTCTCTCGTTTAGAGTTTAGCTTTTATTGGACATCCTATAAAGTACAAACAATGAGGGCGCTGCACGTACTCGTCTGCTATTGTTTTCAGTATGATATTGGGCGGAGTTCCCGTTAGAGTGGCCATCCCCCCGATGTTAGCGGCAAAGGCCGTGCACAGGGCGAACGTCTTGGTCAGCCGGATAAACTGTTCATTGGGCGTGGTGCTGTCCAACTCACCGTCTCGACTCTCCCTGTAATACGACAGAAAAATCACAAAACCTCTAATTACTGGGTATATATACATCCTCATACATTTATAAGTGCTTTCAAGAAGATTAACTCGTTTGGTCTCTGGTCTGTTTTACTTCAAACTTTGTGACTGACGACGTTTACATCGATCGATTTTTTCCTTTGTCATGAAGTCTATTCATTAATCTAGAATTTATATTAAATAATAAATATACATTTCAGATGAAATGTTCAGGCATTATATGTATCCTTTTTGATTCTATGAATTATACTGGCATATAGCATCTTAAAAGTAGATACAGTGTGCCTTAAATCAACCCCCCTTTTTATGCATATTACATGCTATTTTATTCACATCCAGAACAACTTTGAAGCCTTACACTGATCGGATGTTTTCCATTACTGCCGCTCTCTTCATCTATTAGCAAGGTGAGATAATAAACTAGATTCCACACTAGGTCAGAATCTTTATTGATTTCGGTTCCATTGAGTCAGAAACTAATTAATTAAGCATAGACATGCAATTTCCTCCGGTAACAAGGTCTGTGTAATTCCTGCCACTTACAAAGTACAAAACCTGACATAAGATAAGAGGCATAAAGATAATGATATTAAACTCGCTTATGATGTTGCTACCTTGCTGAAATTGTAAAGCTTCAAAAAAGAGAGATGTTTTAAAGTTTCCCTTTCTTATAGTTTTACTAATGTCTTTAAAGGGACTTGGACACGATTTGAGCTCAAAATTTTAAATTTTATTTTTTTGTTTTTAATGTTTAGAATGGTTAATATGGGTATTTTTAATGCCTCCTCAAAATTTGAAAGTCAAATATTGAGTTACATGCAAGATACAGATACAGATTTAAACAAAGCTCGAGTCTTGTTATTGTTTACATATGTGTTTTATTGGTATAAGTTTCGATTAAAATGTTGCTTTTTCTGTTGATAATATTATTTATGAACAGATTAAATCAGTTTATCCTGTTTACCACAAGTCATTTTGTCAAAGAAATGATAATTCCTTACTTTACATTATTTGTAAACAAATATAAGACTCGAGCTTTGTTTACATAACAATGAATTCTAACCTCTGTATCCCTCTTATTACTTGACTTCTAACATTCAAACTTTGGTCAACTATTCAAAATGCACTAGTAAACCATTTTATACATAAAAAATAAAAATAAAAACTTGATCTCAAATCGTGTCTAGGTCCCTTTAAAATAATTATATCACACCGACTGCACAGCCAATTGTGCCATATGATAAATTTCACGTGAAAAAGAACCACGCAAAATCCTTGGGAATTTTCTGTTGTAGTATATATCAAATATATGTAATCATATTACATGCACTTAAACAAGGTCCCTTCACTTGACAGATCATGCAGGATATAAAGTGGGTTTTAATATCCTCGTTAATTTAATGCATCAATATAAACGTAACTTGCTGAAATGCACCATCCGTTATAGATATCAAAATGGCAACGTCGGGCATTTGATAAACTTCAAACTTTTTGCCCGGAATGCAGTTAAAATTTTTTTGTGGTTTTCAACATAAATTCAATGACAAGCTTATCTTTTAAAAAAGATATATGAGCTAGCGCTGTATCTATTTTAATACACACAAAGGAAGGTTTGATTGGACAAGCATTGCTCTTTGCTTTCGTTTGTGATTCGGCGTGAATTTTCCCGCGTCAATGGCGTTTCTTTGATCGTTTTTTTTTTCGTATAATAGACTCATGTCAAATTGACCAATGAGAAATTATCTTTGTGTGTGCTTCGGCGTAAGATTTTCCTGCTTGAATGTCGTTTCTTTGTTTATAACAATCGGGCTTTTCCGTCAAAAAATGAAAAATGAAAAAAATTAAAGAATTATATTTATTTAGTGTGATACTGCATTGCATCAACCGCTTCTTGTCTCTCCGACATACTCTGAAAAGATATCCTGGTTTTTTCCTGAGCTTGCCGGAATTATCTAGTGGTACTAGTATAAATGTAAGGAAAGCTAGGTTTTACCAGTTGATCTCTACTATTTTGGCATTACATGACCTTAATTTTTTCTTATACTTTTATGTGTAGGTTAGACATCATAAATTAAGAAACTTCAGAATTCGGATCATATCTCTTTTTTATGATAAAACGAAATTGTCATCGAACAGTTTATATACAGCAGTTTTCCCAGAATGCACGACCGTGAAGTCGAGCATGCGTATTCAAGAAATATGGACTAACGTAGTTGCTAGCGCTCGAGAGCCCAGCAATAACTTCTAATTAAGTCGTACTGTAACTTACTCGTCCTTGTCTCGGCCTTTGACCACCACTTCCTCTCCCTCCAGCGTCTCCACAACCGTGGTGCCGTTCACTCGGGACTTCTCGGGGGTTTCCACTAACTCAGTCTCCTCTACCGGCTCTATCAACAGATTTTGAAACTGTTATAAAATCACAATGTGTATGCATGTAAACATCGTCGGAAACCCACGGTCAGTTTTTAAAATACGCTTATTATACTGACCGTTGACCAATCACAATCATACTTTTCCTATTCTCATGAATAATTCATGCCCTATTCTGATTGGCTCCTTCACACTCTCATGAAGAAAATATCACCAAATTACGTTCATGATTACAATTGCATTTATGATAACAGATTGTCGTTTTCACCTTGGAAAACTGATGAGTTTCTCCTACTCAATATTGAATTGAAAATAAAATCAAGAAAAGTTCAATAAGTAAGCGTATAAGAGATTGGCTGTTGGTTTCCGACGACGTCATGCTAATTTAAACGCTACTCTGTTTTTTAAATCTATGTACTGTATGTAAGTGGTCACTGTCTAGTGTTCGAGAAATATAAACCGGCGTCTAACGGCACAGTAATTACGCAAAAGAAGGGGAAGCCCCCCCCCCCAAAAAAAAAAATGAATGCAAGTTATTACATTAATTCTATAAAATATTAGAAAGTGATTTTGGTTCTTTCTTATTATGTACATTTTAGCATTATCTTGTTATCGTATGATTTTAGACCTGTGGAAAAACTAAAGGAAGTCGGTTTTTTCTATATCTGATCAGCAAGCATTATATTGAACGCATGGTTGCAAACATTTCCAGACTTATTTGATTTCTCTGTCTCATTAGGGGATAGGGGCACCTCCATCGTAAATTGAAGCAATCTCAAACCGTCACACATTATTTATCTACAGATTTAGTCGGGCTTTCCTTCCTCCATATTTAGACGCCTGACGTTTACAAACGTACTTGCTAGATCTTAAAAAGATTTACAATTGGACATAATAGTAAACATCCTTATGTAAGCCAATGATATAATTCGTTGTTTGTAACTCCCTAACAACGAATCAAATCTTTGGCTGGCGATAATCATGGTTTGCGTCAACATATATATTTACGGAAGATTTATTTTAAGGAAAGACCCAAGATCTGTAATATATCTATTCCATAATTCATTGCTTAGTTTCATTTTGTCTGAAATGTTGCAATTGCCAGAAAATCGTTTCAAGCTACTGTAAGCTGTTTTGTTTCGAATAAAGAATGCCGGTAATATGGTTTACTTATTATCCCCAAAACATTTAATCATGTAATATATTAAGTGCACGTGTATACATGTAGCACTTGTATATATGTACAACCTTGTGTCATGGATTCTTTCATGACGTGAAGAATGGCGCCAAGGATTGGCACCATCATTGCTGTGGTTGCGGTGTTGCTCATCCACATAGACAGAAACCAACTGGGCAACATCATCCCAAGCATCAACCTGTTTAAATAAAGACGACTCTACAGTTCATAGTTTTGATACAAATCATATAGCACCAACACACTATCAAAAATATTCGTAAAAAATAAGGACGTAGAACAAGTGTACATGTGTGCCTGTAAACTCGTCTTGCTATATTGTATTGTTTTAGCTTAAGCAGTCTTTGTAGGAAACCTATACTTCAATCTGATGGAGGTTTTTTTTATTGAAACATGCAGAATTGACGGAAAAAGTTCTTTACAGATACAATCATTCAGTTTAGTATGTAAACCGAATGACTCGTGTACAGTCTAGAAGTATCAAGTGTAATGTATTAACAACCTTGACAACGAGACAAATTGTCCTAGACAACGTAAACTTCTTTATAGCAGAGAAGTCTGGATTACACCGTTTCAAACCCTAAAATCTTTGTTTTTTCTATTAAAGACATCATAAAATACCTCGTCCGCACGACAGTTCTAAAGCGCCTGCTACAAAACCGATTTTTCTTTGACTGCTATCGACAAGCCTACGCTGCTGTTAAGTCAAACATCTATGCGGTTTGATTGACCAATCTTTGCCTGAGGAAACTGCTGATTGTATGTACATGGTCGATGTATAAATGAGAATTGATTTTATAATTTTTCTCTGTCAACTCTAGATCTCTACATGACCTCTACATACCATCTTTTATCGTTAAAAAAAAATCACACTAATTTCGCAGATTTGATAAATCACGTCCTTGAGATAAAAAAAAATAAATGTTAAATCTTTAAAATAAAATGTAAAAAAGCAACTGAAATTCCTCCTGCTAATACATGTACATGCTCATAATCCCAAAAGTAAATATCTTATCAAATTACAGATTTTATCTAAAAAAATGAGTTATGTCAAATAGGAGAACTACCATCTCGGATTGGGTCCGACTAACGTCAAAGCTCGCAGAGCTATTCTCTTATGCAAATTCCATTTTTCTACTGCAACAGCCACTATCAAACTTCCCAGAAATAGCATCAACGTGTCCTGAAATTCAAAACAAAACCAATATTGTTACGTCTATTACAAAAGTTCCATGTGCCTTTCCTATCTCCTCGAAATGCAGCTGCAATTACATTGTTATCGAGTTGTGGCATAATATAAACAGGGTTTCAACGATAATTGAAAATTGCATTGAATAATGAATGGTATTGTTATAAATATGCATAAGACAGTATGTCTACATTTCTCGTTTCAAGTGTTAAAGCCTGATGCATGTTCTATCTTACTTTATATACCCGAAATGACTTTTGCACTTTTGCAAAGCTGTGAAATTGCATATTTTGATTTGGCAGTACAGATTTTTTTGTGTCTAACTCAATCTGAATCTTCTGTTTAAAGCATTTAACTTTAACATTTTACTTTAGTATCTTTCCTCCTTGCGTTTTATTGCGAGATGTTGGTTCTTTGATACAATGTTACGTAATAATCATTTCTTAACCATTGCGATTCTGGCTGTGGCCTTTACCGAAATATCTAGGCTCATCATTCCTTCGCAATCTCGTTAATAAGCAATCTTTTTCAAAGAAATATTGTTCAGACGGTTCTAACAAATCCCCAATCTGATTTAAAGATATACAAGAAGAGTTTAATCAATGCAAGGACTGTCTTATGGACGGTACAATACTTTGCTCTCATGTGATATTTTTGTTAAATCTTTTTTTTTAACATAAATCAAACTTTTAATTGAAAAGAACATCAAAAATCCATCATGCCAGAATGAGTAAAATTAACAGAAAGCGTTCTTTAGGTAGACAAAGTTTGTAAAAACTGTAAATGTATTTCCGTTAGAGTTGTCTCTCTTTTGAGATTCATATCGTACCTTAAAACTCATCTCTCGCCATGAGCTAGTTTAGTGTTAATTGAAATCTGCTTCATTATCGACTTATTCAGACAGTTGATTACACACCTTGAAGTAACTGGAGCATACATTGCTGACTTTGGCCACACCCAGTAAAGGAAATATTAGCACCGGAAGTAACGAGGTGACAGCCAAAGGAAGCACCTCAAAAACCCAGAAAATGGCTATAATCAAAACACCATATGCTGCTCTTGCAACCTATAAAATAAAACAACAAAATTGTATTTTTTAATCATGATACATTTCGAATTGAATCATAAACTGCTTTATCATTTACGTTTGGCGACTGATTTTTATGCAATTTAATACGATATCTATTATTTTCAAGAATTTTCTTCTCGAAATGTTAAGTTAACTGAATCTCCAAAATGATACACTGTCGTAAGTATGAAATCTAAAATCATGCGTACCTGGGAACGTTTAAACAAACTATTTGACTAATGATAAAAATAAAGTTTTTGTATGAGAAATAACTCTTTGCAATCTAATCACAAACGTTTCTAAGCATTTAATTGCAATATACTAGTAGTATGCTTAATGGAATATTTAATGCAATCTCAACGCTGTTAAAAGCATAAAATAAAAAGGTGTGCAGAAGTGCATCACTAATTTTATTAATCATAAAGCTAATTGCATATCATCCACATTAATAAGTTTTAATATCAGATATTATATCTCTTAATGACGTCACTGCCCTTCCTTAGTTGGAGGGTTTTTTTAAAAAATGTTTATCGATCACTTTTTCGGAGTTTCTCTTTTAATATTGTTGCTACCTATTCGGTGTGTCTTGCCTACGCGTATGGGCTGGCTTATTGCGTAATATTTTTAAACACTTCACATTCTGCACTCTTTAACACTAACATCCGCGTAATTCGCTGACTCACTGTTAATTTCTCAATTGCTTGAGATATGTAAGAGTCTACTGCGCATTAATTATCAAAAGTAACAGAAAAATCGTTAATAAGTTATTATTGTAAAGGTGAAAGACAGACAAGTGTATACATATTGTTGGGCCCTCTATAAGTACGTGACCGATCACACGAGCAGTTTAATGAATGGAAATAGAGACGGGGATAGATCAAAGAAATAAAATGGATGGATGAATGAATTTATCAGTGTTTTTAAACTGCACAAAACGAATGTAAACGATTTTAAAATATTTATATCATTCAATTCAAATGTTTGTGTCTCGAACGAGGAACAAAAGGAAGCGGCTGGTTGTATTTTAACCTTCAGTTGTGTTTAATCATAGAGGTCTGATGAAAGCCTTATACACAAACCAGACGCTCTCTCTTGTGAAATGTATGGGAAATCATTATTGATTTTATCAATTACACTGATTAATGATCACTTTCTCCCAACATGCATTAAACAATCTTTGTCTAAACCCTGAAGAGAAGAGCATACAAGTTAGCTTGTTTAATCATAACAATGGGTACACAGTTATCGAATTTTAAAATCCCTAATTACATAACGATAGGGATAGGATATACTTTTTTACTGATCATTCGTAAGTTAAATAATTCAATACAAGGAGTGAGCAGTAAAGCATATATAGACAGATATCGAAATTTCTGAAAATCAATCATATAATGAAATGCTGCTGTCATTGGAGGAAAAGTGAGGAGTGGTTTTAACAGTTGCTGTTGTTTACGAATTTATAAAGTTAACGCGTTGTGTTAAAGGAGGTCCTTGTTTGCTGAAATGTGTGAAACGAAGTTCGGCCTTCCTCTCATACTATAATGAATGTACCTATCTGTGTACTGGTAACGAGATAAGTACTGTCTGGACAGGGTACAAGGTTCACTTAGTACTTTAAAATGACTCTTTATCCAAAAGCTATATCTACTCCAAAATTAAACTTATAAAAACTTTCTGTGAGACCAAAATAAAATTATTGTTTGTTTGGAATTGCCTCTCTCCTCATTGAAATACCCCCGCTGATAAAATTTTATTAGCAAAAAATAAAAAACCTTTTTTTGTGTGGAGATTTTTATTTTTTACCAATTTTAAATTAGTTAAAAAGTTTGAAAAAAAAAATTCCCTCCCTCCCTCCTGGGTCTAGAAACCTCCAGGCGGCAATTCCAAACAAACATCTTTTTAAGGATGGCCTGATCTGTGATAGTTTTTTGATGAATTAATCGTCACACCCCCATATTATAAAATATCCTCTTTTTGCTGTGGTCTGTAAGAGTCGAGAAATTTAGTCCAAAATGACATCATTTTAATTTTTTCAAAATTACACTTCAGCAAGAACTCAATAACGCAAACTTGAGTTCCCGTTTCATTTTTGGTAAATATATTTGACTTTATAATACACTTTATAAGAGCACATTTCTTGACGTTATGGCTAGTCGCACGGAAGTATTGGAATACTAAGGAAGTAATGACTAGAATGGGGTTTCCTGGCAATTTTATAAATAACATCGGACGTGCATGTGTACATGTACATATTTAATATACAGTTTTAATCCGATTCAATCATTTATTGTTATTTGATTATAGCATTTTTGGTTACAACAAAATAATAATAAATACAAAAAGAAACTGATCGTACAAGTAGAAATATATTCAGTAAAATAAATCGAAATTCTTAAGTCGGTGTTCTCTTAGCCTTTATAAGTCCTTTGGTATACATGTAGATCAAAAGGTATGAGGATCAAAGTAGATGTAAATATATACACAGTACTTACTTTACTCTCGGATAAGGCTATTGGAAGTAACAGGAGTGGAAGCAGAAACGCAAGAAATACTGTTCTCCACTGTAAAAGTCTCCGCAAATATTTCTTGGTATTTTTTCCTAGAGACATTTTTTTGTTCCTCGCAGACGCACGCGTCGTCTTCTCACAGTTGTTGTGTGACTCGCTGGTCTCTAGTTTCTGTGGTACATGGTACAAGTCCTGTTGGTAGCGATTCCACTTGACATTTTACCAGCTTCGTCTGAAATAGCAGTTCTGGTTATTCTTAGAGGAAATGGAAAATGAAAATATCCGAACAGAAAGATAGGTATCAAGCAACATTATATCAATCGAAGACAAACTGTTTATCAGGAATAGTAAAAAGGTAATGTCTATGTATCAATCCAGTAACAAGTGAACTAAGGTAAAAACAATAGATAAAATATTCACAAGAAAACTCTTTTCCCAACATCATTTTTCCAGCTAAAACACTTCGACCTTCACCGGAAGCGAATGTTAACACATGCTCAGGATGTGTGGGTTGGGATCGATTTGTCTTCTGCTGATAACTTTCCTCGAAGCATCCAGATACAAAACTAACGTTGAAATGACAAATGTGTCGCTTTATATGTCTACTTTATTTTTATCAAATTTTGATTGCTGTGGAAGTTTTCAAAATATTAAGGATGAGCGACGAGATGAAGCGCGAAGCAAAATGATGCTATTAGACAAAGCCAGCTCGTCGGCCAATAATTGGAAACAAACCGGGTTTTTTTTTTTAAACAAATCAAAGAATACATGATATTAAGCAATTATTCGTATATTAACTGTCATAAACAATTGTCTGTGGAGACATCTTAGATTACATATATAAATTACAGTAGTATTTTACTGGGTCAAAAGAAGGGAGAATCCAATCTTTTTGCCCAACGGGCGTTCTATAATGTTCAATTTCAAAGAGGGTTATAATTATAATTTTATGTATTGATAAATTCAATGTAACCAAATAAATCCTTTATTAGTGCACAAGTTCAATTATGAA
This sequence comes from Magallana hongkongensis, assembly GCA_016163765.1. Taxonomy (NCBI): domain Eukaryota; kingdom Metazoa; phylum Mollusca; class Bivalvia; order Ostreida; family Ostreidae; genus Magallana; species Magallana hongkongensis. The sequence continues at coordinate 53,621,018 of WFKH01010931.1, forward strand.
GGTTAGTCTGGATGCATATGATTTGAATCTTTAGCAAAGTTGAGACTTCAAAGAACATATTTATTCCGAACACAATACCTTCATGATTAATAAGATAAAGTTCAGTCTATTTAATGGCAGTTTTTAAAATGTGTTTTTAAACATCATTTAGAGCTTTGCTCTTGAACTTTTATTTTGTTATTCAACAAGGGTGCAGGGCTATATGTTACGTTTGATGAAACCATTTAATCTTGTTTTGAATATTTCTCTATTTATATATTTGAAGCCTTTTTAAAAAAAATATTCCTGCACAAAAAATCTACTTAATGTTAAAACATCTCCTGATGTGCAGATTAAAAGATGGGTGGGATTTGTTTGTAAACTATAAAAAGGAAATTGTCTTGATAATAACGGCAAAAAAATGTATGAATTCTTTGATATGTTGGGAAAATTCAAAACAAGTCAGAAGACACAATTTCATTCCTTTTACCTTCATACATATACAGATAACCTTATACAAGGTGACACACATTACATGGTCGGTTACAGACCAGATTTGGGTGGGAATATTATATTTCTTATTCCCTGTATTTAAATGAGAGAGAGAGAGAGAGAGAGAGAGAGAGAGAGTGTTATAATGTACAGTTTAAAACACATTATTCTGTAAATTCTCGATGAAACACAATAATATTCAGTGTTCCGTCGTTAGTATCTAGTAGAAGAAGATGCATGTTATAATTTACTACAGCCCCTACCTACGATATGGAGATGTTAAATTGAGTCAACATATTTGAGCACTAGTTCTACCTGATAAATTTGGCGATACACCACCAGAAATATTCTCAAACGAAAAAAAACAACTATGTCCCTTACACATATGATAAGAAAGGCCCAATGTGTGAAGCATGACTTTCTATATAAATAGGGTGAGCATTGACAAAGAACATCGATATCTCTGTAATTTGACGCAGGGAGCAGTCAAATCTTGTTGGTTCCCAGAGCATTCATTAAAAATACCTTTAATTTCCCTATAAATTCACTGAAAAATACACTGAGGAATAGGGAAATTGAAATATACAAATATACATGTACAAAGCACATTCAAATCATAACAAAGGTTTCCTTGGCTATTTGAGGAAAGTAAACTTATGTTCCCTTAGTGTTTTTTGTAAAAATGGAAATCCCATCCGATTAAAATTTATCAAGGAAATTAACTCAGTTTTTCAAGTACTGACGTCATCCTAATGCATAAGGACATATTCAGAAAAAATGTTAATCATAGGTTAATTGCAGCAAAAGACAACAAATTATTTGATGGGTATTGGACGATTTACGGTAATATATAAAGTGTACAATGTACATAGGTGAGCACAAGGCCTAGCATTTTTGCAGTTTCATCATTTGTTAATTTTTCTATCAATTAAGATAGGACAGAGCAACAGTTACCATATGTTTTCTAGTAAAATGCATCTGTTATTCACGTATTTTTGCCTTAAAATGATGTTACATGTACATAAAAAATTACTAGCACAAGTTGGGGTATGTTTTTGTCAACATTTTGTTACAAGGTGAGCAGTATAAACATGTGTGTCTCGTTGTAAACAAATGATATCTTTAGACGCTTACCCACCCCTTAATTCTAGGGCACATAACAGAACTGTCTTGCATTTAGAAAGAGTTAAAGGGTCTAGGATATGATATACAAATGTAATAATTTCTTAAATAATTATATTTTTTTCCTCCTCAGATACCATTAATTAGTGAAAAAATCAGAAGTTTTATGCATCAGATACATAAAAATGCTGTCACTATCCAATATAATGCCCATTTACCCAAAGTATGTAAAATGAAGAAATGCTTGCGATATAATGTACAATCTTACCTATGTAGGATGATGGATCTATCCTCGAGTTACAAACTTTTCTGTAACGAACAATCGAATAGAGAGGAATTGAAATTCAACAAAATTGTTAAATACTTTCAAGGGTGGACAGAAAATATGAAAAACAAACTTACTTAAATGATAAAAGTAAAAAAGTCCAATAAAAAATTATTTTTGTTCACTCTCGCTTTCTTCACTAAACTTGGGGAAATTGCTTAATCCAGACTGCACCTTCAGATCCTGGTCAGGAAAAAATCCCGTCAACAAGAAATATGGTGTGTTATCTACCTTAAATTAAGACAAAAAAAACCCCACAAGGAACAGGGAAGAAACACGAATTCGCCGGAGACCGGGAAAGAGAACCTAGATATTTTCACCTTACCAGGCTTATGTATATTTTAACTTATTTTTCTGCCTTTAAAAAAAGAAAATACCTGTGCATCTTGTGAATTAAAGCTTTCGATGCACATTAAATTTAGATAGGCTAGACGAAACCAGAAAAGGGAGAACGTTACGGATTTACGTCATACCTTTTTCGATTTGACAGAAAAACACACCACTGAATAAAACTGTTATTACGTAATACTTCAATAAAGATTAAGGGAATGGAAGGCCTTACCTGACTCATCTTTGTACCTTGATAGTTCCGTTTTAAACGTCGCAATTAAATAGAAGTATTTAGAAAATAAATTTAAATCGACATTTGATGTCAACGTGACCTTGAAGGAGAAAACTAATAACTTTTGAGTGTCAAAAATATTGTGAAATACGCGTTACTTTGTATTGAATTTTAAAATCACAATGCGATGAATAGATTTGATTTTATTGTTATTGCATGTTCTGCATGTGTACTTTATCACGTAAACCCATACCTGAAAATACGGGTTTAAAGAACTCACGACAACCACCCTTTAATTAACGACGGTCGACATTAATAACTATCAAAAACAAATACAATGTTTTGTGGTTAAGTAAAGGCTAATAACTTTTATGAACGTTATTATGTGCATGTATAGGAAAAATATGCAATTAAGAACATGCAAATTTGTACACGTGATATTACATTCACCGACGGAGAATAAAGTGTGCTGTTAGTACTTCTTCTTTGCGGGTCCTTAAATTCATGGACCGTCATATTGTTGCAATATTAAAGCTTTTGAAAAACAGAATCTTTTGAGTTGCTTGCAAGATATTGTACACAAATTTTAAAGTTTTCTCCCAACACAGTGTTGTTATTATCATTTTTTTAAAAATCAGTTTTGGAATACCCATTTAATTAAGATAGATAAATACACATTTGTTTTTGTTTTCTTTTTCTTGAAAAAGAAACAAAAAAATTCTTGGCAAATGAGAAGTGGGTGAAATATAATTACATAGCTTTTGTCCGCATAATATTAGCCACATTGTCATTACTCTGATATTTAATATCTATATTCTGCAATTTAAAAACTCATCGCGTGAAATCCTTAGAAAATCAATTAAATACGCAATACAATATTAGAGCATTGATATATCTAAAGTATATGTATCGTAGATTCATGCAGGCAGAAACATATCGCGCTCTCTAAAAGAAGGTGTTCTAAAATGTTGTCATAAATGTTTGTAACTTTTGATATGGAAGATGTAACTGTAGATAATTTCTGATAACTGATCATTAAAGGCATTCATTAACGGAAAATTCCTTTTCTAACTTTATTTCGGATAACTCATGTCGCCGAATTACACCTATCCGTTAAAATGGCGAGACGGATTTCAAACGGTTGAGTTACGGTTGTGTATCGGTCACGTTTGAGCAGGCCCAGTTAATCCTTTTCACGTTCGGTAGGTGTCCGTACTACTCCGGTTGCGAGCGGACATTAACAGAAGCATACCTTAAAAGTACTGTTGAACATGCTAAAATTTCATCTGATCTTTCCTTGAACATTATTCGTGGAATACAAACGGACAACAAACGCATGAAAACAGAGAAGAACGGGAAAATGTCATCCGTTGGACGTCCGTCAGCGTTATCCGCCGAGCTGTGAATCCGTAATAGATATAAAGACAACGAACCATAACTCTCTATGCGAAGCAAGTAATCTTCATAACTTGAAATTTGAGTTTTCTTTCGTGTTCTATTAAAAAAAACACACACATATACAATGATTGAAAATAACTTTTAACAAATCACTATTGTAACTACTTCATATTTATTCTCTAAAAATATATGTTAGTGTGAGAACGTTTTCGTACAATAACCATGAAAATACTGGTGACCCATGATCTCTTTTATGGTTTACCAACATTGCATATTTTACTCTCTTTTCCTTTTTCTTGATTATTATAACGGAGTTCTAATTCTAAAAAAAACATAATCATTTTGAAATAGATAAGAATTAAATTATAAAAAATCCATCATCTATATTGACCTAGTGTGTGCCAAGCTAAGGTGAAGATATGACAATTATTTTACCTACATATGATAAGATCTGGGCATGTTCTATTGTATATCTTATGTATCTATTAAACATTGTTGTGGAAGGTTCATAAAATGAAAGGTAATTCTAATATCATTATAAGTTTCGTTGTTTAGTTTATGATGTCAAGATTTGAATTCAAAGATTGAAAGTCGGTTTACGATTATCTATAATATCAAAACGTTAATGTTGTACTTTCTCATATATAAACACCGCATGTATTTTATACACGGTAAAACAAGTGGTTATATTTGTTGATTTCATTATAATACACAGAAACACATATCATGTAACCAGTTTTTCTGTGTTATTTGGAAAAGAATATCAAATGCAAATCTACATTGATCCTTTTTGGGAAATTGCCTACAAGTATTCCTTTTAAAGGAATGGTCGGCATGTGATATCGTAGGTCAGCTTCATGTTAAATTAATGTAATGTGAAAGCATAACATGCAATAAACATGATAAATAGGTTATATCGCAACATTTTGTTATTTTCCGAAATAGCAAGGAATGAATAAACTTTAATCTTGGTAGGCGAAGTGTACTTCCGATTAAAATTCTTACGCACGTGAATTGAATCATTATGTATCTGTATAAATGTTTTTTTCTGTTGTTCTTGTGAATATTTTATGTTTAACTGTTCGATGTAGATCATACTTGTATTATCATATGGGATTTGGGAAATACCCTTGTTTAGAAGAAAGAGGGAACCGTAACTTGAAAAACTATAATTTACCTAAATAATGTTTACGTCACATGAGTCGCTCAATTAACCTTTTGCTGACCGTGATCGTCCGTCTTTAGTAATTTTTCGAACATTTTGAATCAATACTCTGAAACTACTGAGTCTATTTTAAATAGATTTAGTTTGTAACATTTGTACGGTAAAGGGAATATGAATATGGGTAAAACATATTCCGGGGGAATGGGAAGTCGGGGAGGCTGACATTTTTTGTTAAAACTTTGATAAAATATACACAATATAAAAAACCCACTACTCTCTTCTCCTGAGTATGTTATCTAGTAGACCCTGTAAAACTATTAAAATGATACAATTTTTTTTAAAAACATTCCTCTCTATTCCTGAGTATATTATCTAGTAGACCAACTAAGTACAATTTTATTTCAGCAAGACATTGGGGGTCGCACCCCTACCCCCTATCCCCCCCCCCCCCACACTTCTAGTTTTACAAATGGTACAGTATCCGATATATTTTAGATTTTCCAATTTTATCATATTTTTTGTTAATATCGGGGAACCATGATATCGTCCTCAGTGTTTGTCACGTGTAGTAGATCGGTGTCAATTATGCAATCTCACCAGCTTATGTATTTTATTTACGCGACCACATCAGCATAAAGAAAATTAATGATAAACTAATTCCATCAGAAACAAAGTCCATTTAAAGGGATTGCAAAATAATACACAGTACGAGGCAGATGCTGAAGAATTACCTGCTTATTTGCCTTGATATAAAGTTGAAATCCAACATCCGGGGAAAAACCTCTTCATGTCGCAAGGTTTTCTGATTCAGACACAAGTACCTTTATCGTTAATATATTCATAATCCGAGATACAGTTTACACCTTCTAACTAGATGTTTCTTTTGATAAATGGATGTTTTAATATGCAACTTGTTAAGATTTTTTCTCTCCGAACTAAAAGACGATACAAGTAAACCATAATAGACTTCTGATATGAAAAGTTGGACCTATTATGAGCTTCAGCATCTGACAGATTTTTTTTTTTTTTTTTATAAAAAGTAAGTTTTAAAATTAGGAAGTAAGGCTATCATTTAGGAAATCTACGGCTGTATTTGACACCAGATATAGGAAATCTTTTTTCTGTTGATAAACCATCATGTCAAAACCAATGAATACTTAAAATGACTGACAGTCAATGATTCTAAAGTGTGTGGATCTTACATGGTATTTGACATCCTCACATATAGGGTGTATATTAAGGTATCTAAAACTAATGATCTCTTAGTCGTTCTTCCGTTTCAGATGACAACATGTTTTATTTTGAATGTCCACTTTTACTTCCAGAGTACATCATACTAGCCATTGTTTTCCTACAGATTGAAGAAGGTAGGCTAGTAGTCTATAAATATTTAGGAATAATGGAGTTTGATTATGAATATCAGTGTTCCATTTTCTTTCCTTTTGCCATTCTTTAGTACCTGTAATTGTAGATCAGCAAGAGTATAGTGTTTGTATTTCAGGGATGTCGTTGATGTGCCTGCAGTGTAATGACGCCATTCAGCCACGTCATTGCCACACAATCACGTACTGTGCGGAAGATGAGGTGCGCCATCTGTTGACCGGAAACACGCTTCGAGCAATCACAAATAATATTTTGACAGACAATGTTTTCCCCTTCTATATTGCCGAAACATTGCTAATACATGTATTTCCCTCGGAAAAGGGATAAAAGTATATATCCGGTTTAAACTAAGTCGCGATGAACGGACTTACAGTCTAACCGTTAATAAGATATTATCATTTAGTTTTTGTTTGTTTGGTTTTTTTTTAATTTTCAAAATGGTAGTTAAAAAGAAAACAAAATATTATGATACTGTTTTTGGTATACGAATTACGGGACCTTTATAAAATGTTTATTTCTATTTAGGTGTGCTTTGTCGAGAAAGTGGAATCTATGTACGGTGTCAGATACAACATGGGATGTCTTCAAGATAAAGCAAGTTCTTTGGGTTATTTTTTTATTGAGCTTATAACATCTATGCGCGAGTTATTTTTCATTCTTTACGAACTACCATAATCAGCATATATTTGTTATGTCAATCAACATACTGTTATAAAATCACTGTTTATAATAACCTACTTGATGACTTATTCATCAATAATACATGTACCTATACATAGATTACATAGATTTCACCTTTTGACTGAAGAAAATATAATAAATTTTAGAGACTAAAGATCAAATTCCAGACAAAAATTAATACATTAGTAATACATTATGATTTATGCTTCTTCAAGGTTTGTCGAGAACAAAATGAGTCTAATCCTATTAATTACAATGGTGACGGCAACCACCGTCCGTACACGTGCACGGAATGCTGCCAGTCTGATCTGTGTAACGCGGAGGGATGCGGTCAGAAAGGTTTGAACCATAGGGGGTTGGGGCTTCTTCAGTTATGCCAAGATTTACTATAGGTAATAGGGGCTCGTTCTGATATACTAAGATGTACTATAATGGGTAGGGGCTAGTTCTAATATGCCAAGATGTACATAGGGGCAGGAGATCGTTCTGATTAGCCATGGTGTACTATAAGGGGTAAAAATAAACTACTAAAAACACACTTAACACAACATTTTAATATTTAATTAATGACTCATTTAGCAATAAAGTTTTTTTTTGAAAATGAAAATCATGTATTAAATATCATGAAGTCCCTTCTCATGCACTCTGTTCTCTTGGTAAGGATATCCCGTGGCCAGAGGTCCAATTTGTTTTGCCTGTTACCAACACGACAACGCCAGAGAGTGCCGCCAGATAGCTCACTGCAGAGACTCGGAGGTCAGTACGATGTAAAAACATTGAGAAAATTGAAATGTAACCAGCTTTATTTACATCCTGAAAAGCTGGTAAGAGACACAGTGCCGCCAGAAAGTTGTTAAGACCAAAAAAAAAAAAAACCAAAAAAACAAACAAACAAACAAACAAAACAAAAACCAACAACAACAATGAAAAGCCCCAAAACCCCCAAAATTCTAGCAGTCAAAAAGTAGTATAGTCAAAGAGGAGTTTTATCATTCATTTCACTAATTTGTCCAAAATAAAACAAAAAGAACTCACCTATTCAATCCTGACATTGGGATTTTTTAATTGACCAGTGAGACGGTCCCTCACAAAACATCTCAGAAGACTAAATACAGTTTTAATCTTTCTAATGATGAAATACACATTTTCTTAAAAAATAAGAATTAATTCAAAATGATGGGGAAATGTGAAGTAAAAACTAAAGGATTGACTTGTAATAATGATTATAAGTATTTCTCGACAAACTGGAAACAAACCGTTTATTTAACTTGGTCAAATTAGAGAAAAATGATGACATTCAAAATGGATATTTTGGTTACTTTTTCAAATAGAACGTGAATTAGATTGATAAACCATGCATGTTTACTTTAAAATAAAGTGCTTTGACATTTCTTCAGCTCTGCTACATTAAAGAGGAAGATGAGTTTGGTGACCAAATATACTCGACAGGTTGCTTGCCTTTTCAGGTAAAATTGCATGGGTACTGTATATACCAGCATAAATAAGATACACACAAATGTCTACAAATCCCATATCTGACATTACAAAGATATGTTTTTCAGCAATGTTTGAGTATCGTATCAAATACCAATGCGATTGGAGATTTGTCTAATTCACATCACTTCACAAGGTCAACAGAAATCCAACAGGACACAACTACACAGGTCAAAGTACAAACAACAACATCTACTCCTCACGTGTCATCTATAATGCCAACACTCCAATCAAGTACAACTGCCGAATTGCCAGAAACCTCACTGTTCATAACTGCCTATCCATCCACCACATATAATGGCGGACCCACGACTGACTCATCTTCAACTACAAGCCACGTCCCAACTAGAACAACGCATCAAAATGTGCATACGGTTGGCAAAACTTCCAAACCTATACCTACGCCAACAACACAACCCACCGCTGTACCAACGGGGATCACCGAAAGCTTCATTCACTTCATCGACGAGACTATAGCCCCAGTCCTCAGATCAGGCAGAGCGGATTCCTCACGGTTTGGTAACAGCTAATTCAACACTGTCACAATCATGTTTTTTTTAAAGAATAACTTAATTATTTAATTGATTTTAGTGAAACCCAAGCATTTCTTTCAATCCATTTTATATAACAAAGCTTTGCCGCCCGTACCAAAGAGCAGACGTCCCAAGAGGTTCACTTCCTGTCATCAGTGCTGCACTGGAGATCTTTGCAATGACGTTTGCGGGCAAAACAGTAACTTTTTTTCATATAACTTGTAGAGACTGGTTAAAAAGTGTTCAGTTTTTTCAATGCTAAAACAATTCTTCATTAATAACTGATATCCAGACGACATCAATTTTAAATGTGAGGAAAATGTAAGGGTGAATGAACAAACGATATTTTCAGTTTTAATTTGATAAGAAATGATATAAACTTTTTATTGAAATAAGAAGTACTAAGTCTGTAATTTTTTAAAACATAAGGTCCTTTGACACATACTCCCAGCTACTACACAATCACACCCCCTACAACCTCAATGATGCCAACAACAGCGGAACTAACATCCTTATCACCGCCAGCAAAACCAATGTCCACAGCCTCCATCCCTGCCATTAATGCAACAACAATGTCAAACACAGCAACTTCCACAAGTGAAACAACTTCAGCATACACTAATACAACGACGCCAACAACAACTATTACGACTACTACTGTAACAACGACAACATTTCCAACGATGTATACAGGTGACAAACACGTTCCGAACTTGCTGAAAGCTGAAAAATGAAGTCGTCATTCACTACTCTTTTTCAAACCCTTTTTCCCTTTTCTAAAGGTCAGGCTGTCTCTGAATTTTTGCTGGCATTTTCCAAACACGAGGGCCACCAGACTGCAGACAATGTATCCTTAGTTGTAACTTCCTCTGAGAATGGAAAAATTAGTATCTACAGCGCTTACACTCAATCCTTTATCAATGTGACTCTATCGAAGGGCAGAAACGTCATACCAATGGACTCGTCTCAGGCTGCATCGATACCCTGGAACGAACAAAAGGGGATTCACATATTATCTAATGTTAACATATCTGTAAGTGTAATGGAGAACAAAAATGGAAGCGATACCGCTTTTTCAGTTCTACCCATTTCGGATCTTTCTATGAAATACGTGGCTGCCACCGCCAAGGGAACAAAAGATAATCCCTCTTTCGTTACCGTGGTAGCGTTGCAGAATGATACCAGGGTTCGCTTTGATCTTCATATTGCAGACAAAAGCAAATACGCCTACATTACACCATGGAGAAACTACCGATATGAAAATGGTGAGAGCTTTGATGTTCTGATGAATCAATTCGAAACCTTTCATCTGGAGATCAATGGCACGGATTTAAGTGGAACATTCATTGAGGGTTCAATGCCTATTGCTGTTTTTGCTGGAGCAGAATCTACTGTAATACCATCTTCGGCCTGCACTCAAAACTGCGAGACTCAAACTGTCACACAGATGATACCACCAATTGTGGGCCTTGGTTCCGACTTCATTGTTCCAAAGCTGGAGGAGAGGAGTAAATTTATCTATAAAGTAATCAGCTCAGAAGGCGGAACTCGCGTCACTACAAACACTGGAACCATGAATCTGACGTCACCTGGATCTGTGGTAGAGGTTGAAGCAACGAACCAGCCAATTAGTATAACTAGCGACAAACCAATCCTCGTTGTCCAAATGGCAGAGACAATGAAAGCTGATGATGGAAACGCCAGTGGTGCAATGATAGTTATTCCGGCCGTTCAGCAATTCCAAAGCGATTACCACTTCAGTATTCTTGACGACAGCGAATATAGAAATTACATCTCCATTGTGATAAAAACAGGTGACGAACAAGACCTTCGTATTGATGGGAATCAATATAGTGCATATAACAATACCATGGACCATATAAACTTAAAAGGACAGTCGTACACCATTATAAACATGCCTTTTAATCAGCATGGGGGTCATGTTGTTGAAAACATTCAAAGAAACCCCTTCGGATTGACAGCGTACGGTTTTAAACAGTCGCAAGGATTTGGGTTTCCTGTTGGACTAAAAGTGACTAATCATTGATTGTTTTATCGTTTCCAGTGTTTAAAATGACTAATCATTGATTGTTTTACCGTTTCAATTGACTAATCATTGATTGTTTTAGCGTTTCACGTGATTGATTATGGATTGTTTTACCGTTTTAAATGACTAATCAATGATTAATTAGGTTTCAATGCTTTATTTATGAAAATCATTACGTATTTTTCTTCTCATTTTTTTTATTATTCTTTGCTTATAAAGATTGATAGTGGTTTTTTAAACTATCATTTTTTTAATATCAATGTAATGAACTCATGAGTACAACCCAAAATATACATACAAGAGTTATATTTTAATTCAACAACTTTCAGTCATGTTATGACGTCATTACTGTCGTTGAATTCCATACAAATTTGACATTTTTCTCGGTACATGATGCTAATTTGAGAGCTCTTGGATTCTAGCTCCTCCTCCTTGTTGTTTTTTAATACGTTTTTGCGATGGTACATTAGAGATTTTATATGATAGTTCTCATACTCCAACCAAGTTAGCCTCAATGGGAAGGAAACCATTGATAATTCATAGCAGTGCTAAAACAGATGTTGATAGCAAACTGGCCGAACAGGGCCAATAAATTTCTGCTTACGGAGTTAGGGTTGAACCCCCTTGTCCATACGATCATCTTCAAACGTACTAAATTCACTTTAACATTCAGAATATCAAAAATTACTTGCAAAATGCAAAATGGACTTTTTTCTTCTTCAATCTCTTTTCTTACATCTCAGCAATCAACACGGAATAAAACAAAATAAATTGATATATTTTGTTTCTCGAATATAAATGAATATCCACTTCATTTGAAGGAAAACATTCAATTTTGCATATTTTATCAATGAAGCGCACTGGCAGCGTATTTATTGACATCTGATTGCTAAAATATACAAGTGCTCTGGTGTCCTGGTGAAGTCAAAATAGAGCACGACTTATATATATTATACTACAGTAAGTCGAACGTATTGTGTTGACCCACTTCTTTGTAATCGAATTTGTATGGCTACCAATCACAGGGCTAGGTTGTCTCAATTTTTAGTAAACCTAGACATTGAAAGCGATCCCTTTAAACTGTTCGTAAATTGAAATGAGAACAAAATTTGGGATCGCTCAAAATAAATATGGTAAGTAAAACCATATTATTCTATTTTAAATGTAGCATAACATTATTCATACTCCGGAAAATACTAACATGCAAAATCAATATTAGCAGCAACTGATTTTTTCCATTAAAGTAACGCATATTTTATTATCTTTTACAGAAGTACTATGCATTCTTTTAGTTTTTCATTGTTTCTCAGTTCACAAAGGTAAGACCTATTTACAGTGTATTTATCATAATGCCTAAGTTGTGTGTGAAGACGCCTTGTTATGCCATGTTTATTGCACCATCTACACAGTCATATACTCAAACTGCGAATAATTGTTGCAAATTCTGACGATGACATTATTTAAACATATTTAATATGAAATACTAACAGCTATCATACTGAAAGATATTAACTTCCTAATTTTTGACTGATATTTCTAAGAAATGACATGGTTCTGTTCTTTACCTATAGTATGCTCGTTGATGTGTTTAAGTTGCCATCAGTCCATTCAGCCCCGCCATTGTCACAGCATATCTTACTGTGCAGACGATGAGGTAAGTATTGATGGACCATTCTTTCCTCCTCCTTACCGGGATATTCCGATGTAACCAGTTGTCTCCATCACGATTTCTTTTAAATATCAAGATATACAAATGTAATGTTTCTGTTTTATAGGAGCCGAGGTCCCAGTTAAGCTGGTTCAATTGAAACATAAACGCATATGTTGGGTTATTTAAGTTTTATTTAAGAAAAGCTTGCAAGATGATTTATTTTCAATTGTGAAATCATATTTTGAAAGCTTTAAAAGATCCATTAAATAATACACGGATGTGCTGAGTCACATTGTAAGTACAAGAAACAATAGGATGATTTTTTTAAAGCTTGTCTGATGATAAATAAAAATGTTATGTATTTTCTATATCATTTACGTTGGATAACTTTCATTTTAAATAAAGGTGTGCTTTGTTGAAAGAGTGGAGTCTAATTATGGCGTGAGATACAATACAGGATGCTTACAGAGACCCGTGAGTTTGTATTATTCGGGCCTGCGTTTTACGAAAAGAAGTTTTGACTTGTGCCCAATTTTTTAGATGCTTAAAATAAACTATCAGCTGTCTAATATTTTGACTTGTATTAGTAAATTAAAAAAATGAATTATTTTGAAATGATCAGTTTTGAATGAAATTTGCTTATTGAGATAAAATCCACGAGTCTTATTGGTCGTAAGTTCCCTTATAAATCACAGAACCGAATTAAGAAAATAATTTTTAATGGTTCTGATTGTAAACATTCATTATGTCTAATACACATACACCTGACGTTATTTATTTTCCCCATTATTAAAAAACATGTACAATGTGATATTGGGTAAGGAGATAATGTTATGATAAGAAAATTAACGTAATGTACCTGTGGTCTATTATGACAAATAAGACATGAACGTTGCAGGTGTGTGAGGAACAGAATAAAACCCTGCACATACACAGTAATAGTGACGGTAACCTGGGTCCACCCACCTGTACGGAGTGCTGCGACACCGACCTGTGTAACGCCAAGGGGTGTGGCCAACCAGGTATGACAAAGGGCACTCTCATCCGACAGGTTGGAGGTACTCTTACTTTTTGAATAGATAGTTTTATTATATTTGTTCTCTATTGCTTTTCATTTTTGTTTTGTTTTATTAATATATTTTCTGCAAAGCATTAAGAATTATTTATGATTGACGCATATACGGTTGGGAGATTTTTGAGCTCGTACTTCTAGGTTATCCTCGATTACAAGAAAGAGGGCCAGTTTGCTTGGCATGTTCACAACTCTTCGACAATCAAGAGTGTCGGGAAATAGCCCACTGCAGGAGTTCAGAGGTAATCGAAACTACTTTATTTCACAAAAGTGTCTATATCTTTCATAATTTACGATTGAATACAACATTATTCTTTTATCAAAGATTCTGATGTAGCATAACCTTTGGAATGTTTCCTATTTCAGCTTTGCTTTATTAAAGAAGAGTCTGAATTTGGCGACAAAGTATATTCATCTGGATGTATGCCTTTTCAGGTATTCAGATTTTTAATTCATGTATAACTTTGCTTTATTCCTTTAACTTAAAACTGTATTTCATTTACAACAGCAATGTATAAGCATAGTTTCAAATACTCACGCCGTGACGGACCTATCTAATATGCATCATTATACGTACTCAACAACAACAAAACTAATGACGTCAGCAAGTTCAACAAAACTACTGACATCAGCACACACTAACCTGCCAACATCAGAAAGTCCAACAAAACCACAAACGCAGACTTCAGGTCACACGACAAATATACCAACCTCTGCACATACTACAGCATTGCCGACATCAGTACGCTTATCAACAATGTCCACAACAGCAGACCTAATGGGTATACCGGTGGTGGGCAGACGACAGGACAGACAGAAACGGTACACTTCCTGTGAAAACTGCTGTCGAGGAGATCTATGTAATAACGCTTGTGTACATCACAGTGAGTTCTTGTTTGTTACGTGGACCATTCTTCACTTTAAACAAAAACGTGTACAATTTTAGAAATATCAATTTGCATTCTTTACATAAATCGAAAACGTGTGCAATTTCAACATACACGTATAATTCTTCTCAGCACCTTTGTTTACAGGCAAAATCACACCAACTCCCCACTTCTTTACGGGCTCGCCGCGGCGCCGATGACAAGAAACAAAGTTGTCTATATAAACTTTCTGATGTGATTATAAAACAATATATAAAATATGAAAGAAATTCACATCATGTCTTATTTTTTCACAATATCATAAGCTTAAGGTACCTCACTACACCAAGACTTATTCTTTTTCAGACACTACGTAACAAGATGGCGATTTAAATGTTTTGTTAAATTGTTTGTAACAATCGATTTGGTTGAATATCTTTATAGCACAGTGGTTAAAGTACCGGGCTCGTGATCCGCAGATCAAGGGTTCGAATCCGACTGGGGCTTTTATTCATGTTTACTGTAATGCATTTTTGAAAATCACAATTTTTATTAAAATGCTTATGTTTTTGCCTATTTGACATATACTTCTTATGCATCCTGCTATCTATCGTAATCAAGTAATTTTCTGTTGATTTCATAAACGTTTTCAAGGTGTAGTGAGTCACCTTAAAAGCGGTTACAATGTCTTTCCTTAGAATAACATCTTATGTGAAATACAGGCATTTTTTTCTTACTAAATTGTCAAAATCACATTCTGTATAAGAGAAATATTCACCCCTTTCGCCCTAGTTGTCAGCGGGCGAATTTAAGACAGGGTGAATTCTAATGTCTCAAATAATCTCTCTTTAAACTTTGTTTGGGCGAATTCAAGACGGAGCAAAACCGTTTGCAAGTGAAGAAGGGGGGAAATTACGTTATGAAAATATTCTTGTATACAGTATTCTCTCGTCTGTCGACTCTTATTTTCATAGTTCAATCTAACTAAAATTTGAAAGTTCTCATAACAATTTTAAAATTCCCTATCTATCGTTTTATCAGTTATCATATTAGAAATTCATAAGTGTCACTGAATAAAAATGAAAGTTGGTAAGGATAGTTTAGCGAAAGAAAAAATTAAAATAAGTACTAAATTAGATATAAAATTTTAAATCTATTTTTATCAGTTACACGTACTATTTTAGACATTTATAAGTGTCACTTCAAGTAATAGAAATAGATGAACATTGGTGAAAAAAGAACAGGTATAACGAATGAAAAATTTAAAAATATTATTGGACAATTTATTATTTCATGCCATACTGATATTTTATAATATCTACTTAAAACTCGTTTATATATAATGCAATCAAAAGTTATAATTGTAGATATAGTTCAAAACCTTTTATACATGAAATCAAATGCACACTGCATTGCAACGGATGCAATATCATTAAAAATTGTCTATAATAATTCTCTGATTCACCAAAAATGATCTTAAAACATTATCAATTTTAGTACATTTTTACAGTAACCACAAGAGGAAGCTCTACCATTCAGGCAAATGGATGTTAACAGAAAGGTCTAGAAGAAAGTGACTGATTGTCAAAACTAAGCTTTCCAGTGACCTTTCAGTTACCATTTCGCCACCTTTCGGTAGAATTATGGCAGGGTTTCATCCTGTGAACATTAATGTTGAAGTCATTTGAATTGGGGCCTATCGTGCTTGATCAATGAACTGTTGTGATGAATGCAATTGTGTCAGTATTGTTACGCTAAGTATTCTGTGCGAATGTACAAACAGCATTTCAGTTTAAAAGAAACCTAAATGTCAGACAACTATTAATAGATCATACCTACCGAACACACATTTGTAATTCCATAACTTTATGGAAAGTAAATGAGAAACAGCAACCTTAGTTTTCTTTTTCAAAACTGAAAATAAACAATGTAGTGCTAATTTTGGTATGCTTGAAAGCACTCCAATTATGTTCTAAGAGAAAGTCACACATTTATAAAAATGGTTAGTTTTTGGTTGTGAAACCTTCCTCCTATGAATATCACAAGTGTTTTTTTTTTTGTTTTTTTTTTTTGTATACATGAAAAGAATCGCACATACACATGGTCATTAATTCAGCAGTTTTACGGTGTGTGGTTTACCTCAAATTAATGTTTTTACAATGTTTCAATATTTAAGTGAATGTTTTTTAAAATCAAATTCTTATACCATCCCCATGATGTTTGTAACAATTTAAGTAAAATATGGTTCGTTTTCGAATTATTTATGATACGAATTAACAAATACGCATGTGAACTTCACAAACTTGTCTCGTTGTGCCACAGAAGATTCTTATCAGTAAACTATATAGTATAATTAACTACCTGACGATGAAAGGTAAGAAAGTCGACTACATTTGGCCATTAAGACTAGTATAAACTAAATCACAAATAGCAGTTATTCAATGTATGGTCGTATTCTGATTTTGGATATTTTATCATATAGTATATATCAAACCGATAATGGCAAGACAAAACTTAAAAAATTATTGTACTGTATTTTTTGAAGTTTCTTTCTTGTACATGACTCGTTAGCATGTGAACATATCAAAAGTTTTTTTTAATGCATGTTCATTTTGTTGCGTGCATCATAGTCGAAATTGATATATAGTTCCTAATGGTATCATTTTTAAATTGAAAACTCAAACTCTTCCGAGAAATTTTCCAGTTCGAATCTCAGTTGTGACAAACTGTATTTGATGAATATGTAGAAACTTTTCTGTCATCAACTTCACAATTTAGAAGGATTGGGCTTGAGAAGAATTTATATCATAATAATAAATCGTTTTTTATCATAACTTTCTAATCGATCATTGATATTATAAACTATTGGCACATGCTTAGAATTTTCTTCGTCTGTTTTTAGACATCATTGGAGCTTGTGTTTTCTTCACTATTGCAGTAACCCAAGGTACACACGAAATATAAAGAACAGGCACATTAATGTGAGAGAGCAAAATGTGCCTTCATTTGTAAAATAACCTTCTTAGCATGTGTGTATTTGTGTGATTTGATTTCAGTAATAATTATTGTTTGTAAACTTCTTTTATGCAAACTAAAACAAATTTAATTTAGATATACTGATATACTGATGATTTCTCAAGTCGAGCAATGTTTCTAAAATGGTAAAATAAAGATTTATTTAATTTTAGGACTGGGATTAATGTGCCTACAGTGTGTAAACGTCATACAGCCACGTCATTGCCATGGAATCACGTACTGTGCTGACAACGAGGCATGGTTTGTTCCAAGATAACTAAGATTAGATCGTCATAATAACAGGACAATTTAATGAATAAGCTAAAACTATTACCATTTATCCAGGTTTGTTATGTGGAAAAGATTATATCAACTGATGGAATCCGTTACAATTCGGGATGTATGGAGAAAGATGTAAGTTTCTCTCCCACTTTTTCTTCCTTTGGTTTGTGAAATGTTCGTAAAATTAAAAGTATGCTTAAATGCTACTAGTCAGTATAAAACTTGCCTCATGCAAGACACGCAGTCTTGATGACTAAATAAAACATCTAGAAAATTCATCACGTTATCAACTGTTATTGGTGTCACATAGTTGTATAAATGCATACATATATGATGAAGGAAAAAATTCTTTCTGTTCAATAGATTTGTATAGAACGGAATTCAAGCAGCACAACATTAACCTCAGGAGACGGCCTGACTCGGACATACGCATGCACGGATTGTTGCCAGAGTGACTTGTGTAACTCGAAAGGTTGTGGTGAACCAGGTAGAAAGACATTTTAGAAACTTTGGATTATCTTAGTTTTGCAAGATTTCAGGTGCATGTATTTATTTTAGATACATATGTCTGCGCGAATCAGACTACTAGTACGTGTACTTGTACAAGTCACAAATGTCGGCTAGATTAAAGGTATATGTGGCGTATTTTTAGTGAATAACAATTATAAGATCTGATAATTTGCTTCATTTCTTTACTAAAAGATAGGACTTTCACACAAATTACGCTTTACAAGTCAATCGCTTAACAAAGATACAAGAAATCAAAAAAGTATTTTTGAATTTTTACCGGCACGGTAAAAAATACAAAAGATTTGAATAACCCCGCCTTAAATGGGTCACGTGACATCCATCTCGGTCTATCAACAACAATGGCGACGACGAGAAAGATAGGTATACCGTTAAGTTTGACATATTTGGCAATGAAAAAAAAGAGACAGACTGACAAGGATATGAACAAAGGGAAGATTGTCATCGGAGACCATGAAGATTGATGTAATAGGAATTAAAGCCGAATTAAAATTAAGTTTCCATCATGAAGTTGTAGGGGTTTTGCTAGTCAGGTTCGTGCTCCATGTGTTCCATGTCTTTACTCTATAAGTTATAAACCACAAGTGGATTTTCATTTAGAGGAATTTTTGAATAAAGAATAAATAAACACTCTCAGTACATGCATTCCTCAGGGAGAGGGGGTATTTAGCCTACTCAGTTTACCGTGTCGATGATCCTAAAATCGTGTTTCATCTTTATTACACATAATTAACAATTTATATCGTTCCACATTAATGAATATCGGAATAATAATGCTTCGAGTGTCATCTGATATGAGAATTATCTAATTTAAGGCATGGAAAACGTGATTCTAATTTGTAAACAAACTCTTCTTCCATCGTGTTTTCAATGCTAGGTTTTCCCGCACTCATGCGCAGTGGCGTTATAAATGGCCGATCACATTAATATTCATCAGACGTGTAGCAAAGTTTAGAGACAAATAACTAAAGACAGAACATGTTTTATGGGCCTAGAGTTTGTGAAACGTCTAATTATAAGAAGCATGATGTATATTTTTACTCAAACTCATGTCAAAAATTTTACTCTAAATACGCCACATATACCTTTAAAAATATTCGGCAAATTTTGAATTACACGTACATATAGCGGATGTATTTAAGTGGGTTTTTTTTACTTTTTCAAACTTAGTTTTGAGGCCGATATTTAAAAAAAAATTACCTACCGATCATAATTTAAACAAGACGCTCAGAGGCCACATCGCTTATCTGAGCGACAATAGCCAACAAAAAGCTATAGATCGTCTTTAGAGTATCAAATACAAAATATCTAGACAACCTAGTAGGTATATATCTTGATTTTTAGCCGGGCTCTGCTGAAAGCAGAGTCCTGGCTGTAGGCAGGCAAATCGCCAATGTTACTATAAATAGCACAACTTCAAAAGTAAACAAAAAACCGAACAGCGTCAAAGTAAAAGCTTCCGCTATACTAAATAGTTACACAAAGAGCCATGTTTTGTCAAATGTGTTGGGTATTTTGGGGGTTTTTTTTGTTTGTTTTTTGTTTTTTGATTTCGAGAGGATTGTCTTTCTTTTTTAGTTTTCTTATTAATTACGTGTTTTAAAAACAAGACTATGCATTTTAGACACATACAATGCGCATGAATTTCCATGAACTACTTTGCTGCACATTGAAGAAATGGGGGATTGAATTTATAACGCTTGTTGCAAAATTCAACGCAGCCACTGTTCATTTTTTTTCTACTAGACAGACATATTTTTGTTTGTAGCCGCTTACAAAATTTGGTTGCTCTCTGACGCTTTGCCGACATTAAAAATATGAGAGAGAGAGAGAGAGAGAGAGAGAGAGAGAGAGAGAGAGAGAGA
>WFKH01010931.1:53641487-53655602 GCA_016163765.1 Magallana hongkongensis
GAGAGAGAGAGAGAGAGAGAGAGAGAGAGAGAGAGAGAGAGAGAGAAATTTTCAGTCTACTACACAATATGCATAAAGACACATCAAAAGAGCCCGGCTTTCAGTACTTCAGTACTTTGATTTATTTATTCTTTAGTTAAACATTGAGCTCTTTTTGTTGTGTCAGTTTTTGAGAATAAGATTTTTAAAGATTTAAACTATCAATTCATCCAAATTGTGGCCCCACCTTACCCCTGGGGATCTTGATTTAAACAAACTTGAATCTACACTACCTGCTTCCACACAAGTTTCAGCTTTCTGGCCAATTGGGATTTGAGAAGATTTTTAAAGATTTTCTTTAAATATTCCTTTGTAAAAACTCGACCCCTATTGTGGCTCAACCCTACCCCCGGGGTTCATGATTTGAACAAACTTGAATCTACAGTATCTGAGAATGCTTACACACAAGTTTCAGCTTTTCTGGCCCAACGGTTTAAGAGAAGAAGATTTTTGAAAAATGCCAACAAATTTTCAATAATTTAAAATTATCTCTCTTTTTAAGAGGGCGTGACCCTTCATTTGAACAAACTTGAATCCCCTTCACCTAATTATGCTTTGTGCCAAGTTTGGTTGAAATTTGCCGATTTGTTTTGGAGAAAAAGATGAAAATGTGAAAAGTTTACAACAACGACGACGCCAACGACAGACAACGGACAAATTTTGATCAGAAAAGCTCACTTGAGCCTTTGGCTCAGGTGAGCTAAAATATGTAACAGCTTTCAATTTCATACAAGTGTATACAGGGTTGTTTTCGGCAAATCACACTGTCGTGTAAAACACTTGTCGCATGTTATTCGCTTTAAAATAGTAGTGTCCAAAGAAATACAACTCGTAACTTTGAGGCTTGAAATTGTGCAAATATAAAACTGGTGTGCATATATAAAACGGGTGCAGTTAGCACGTGAACGCAGTTTTTACTAATTATGAATTATTCATATGCATTTGAGGCATTCCTTCCACCCGCGGACCGATGTGCTTTGGATGCTCTCAGATTAGCAATGCAACCGATTGTCGTACAATCACGTACTGTAGGCAGACTGAGGTAAGCGAACATGTTGATATTTAAAACACTATTGGTTTGTTAGGGAATTGGTGGTTTTTAAAAACCTTCAATCGCATTTTATGAAATGGAAAGCAATTTGGGACTATTGAATTTATAGAAAAGTATATATTTCACCAACTTTTCCCCAGGTTTGTCACATAACTGAAGAAGTTGAGTTCGGAGAAAAGGTGTACTTAACTGGGTGTGTTCATTCACAGGTAAGCTTAATTATTTGATATGTTTCAATTTATTAAAAGTTTGTTTTAATTATGATTACTTTAGTAACAAACCCAAATGTAATCATAATATACGGGGTACGTAGAAGATTAATAAAATATAGACAAGGAAACGCTCTGCATAGAAGTTTATGAAATTAAAAAAACCCAGTAAGGTTATCAGGTAATGAAATAAGTATAATTCAAAAGAATATATACGGTCATTCTTTATTTCATTTCAACATAAGAAACACTAATCTATATTTTTAAAGTTATGTTCGAGTGTTGCCTCCAGACAGAGTGCAATATCTGATCTGTCCTCGTGGCACACCTTCACGAGAGCAAGCACTGTCGCTTCAACATCAGTATCGACGACAACATCACAAGCTCAATTAACAACAACATTCCCAACGTCATCCAGAAAAACCCACGCACACACCACTCACACCAAACACACAACGAAACAAACGGAGGCTGTCACACCCCCGATTGGTAAGTTCTATGGCAAAACTAGCAATAATTCACTTTGCAAAGACGAAAACAAGCAAGGAAAGCTAAAGTTTATTACTGTTTACCAATTTCGCTTTTTTCATGTAGCCCCGTTTTAGTATTGCCATTTTAAATAAATTTTGAGATGCAATTTTTTCTTATGGAAAACAAAAAACAACCTTAAACGAAAGTGAATACTTATTCCGAGCAAACATGTACTTTTTTCATAACGTTTTTGACGGAATATTGGCGTACCTTGCGCCACGTGGCTGCCTTGAATTTTAAGGCCTTTTGCTGTTTCAGGAGTTGTAGTTGTCGGAAGAAGACTGACGCAGCACAAACGATACGTAGATTGTAGTCAATGTTGTCACGGTGATCTTTGCAACTACAAGTGTCCAAGATTGGGTAAGTCGCCAACTATCTATACAGTTTTATCTTTGTTTGAAACGGAATACTAGTACTTCTTCTAAATACAAAATTTATCACAAAAGAAAGTGTCAAAGCCAGAAATCATGTGCTCTAATCATTTACAGTTCAAATGATGCAGAAAATGTAAGACCAACCACGGCAGAACAGAACGTGTTACGTATTTTGCATGTTCACTAAAAAGAATAAACACAACAAAGAACGAAAATATGAATTTAATAGAATGTGATGTGAAATAAGCTTTGTAACATTCAAAGCAGAAATTGCTGTGTAATTAATGCTATTGGTCGACCATTTATTGGACTGGTTATTTGAAAGTGTTTGAACTGTAGTGCTAAAAATATATGCAC
Organism: Magallana hongkongensis; assembly: GCA_016163765.1. NCBI lineage: Eukaryota > Metazoa > Mollusca > Bivalvia > Ostreida > Ostreidae > Magallana > Magallana hongkongensis. Next base: position 53,644,049 of record WFKH01010931.1, read on the forward strand.
ATTTATCACAAGTGTAAATGTAACATAACGTATAACACATTCACATAAAATAGTGATTTGTTACCGTGTTTATCACAAAACATAACCTTAAAAACACCAATATGTATACCCAGAACAACAGTTAAAGAATCTCTTTAAAGATGGTGTTTTTTTTCTAAATTTGTTTGTGGGAAGGGGTGAAGAGGTTGGGGTTGATGTTAAGATTTTTTGGGAAGGTCTATCACACGCAACCTCTCTTCTTTGAAAAAAAAAGTACTGTGTGTCTGGATAGGAGACAAATTTCATTTCATAAAATTTGCACTGTCAAGATAAAAATGGGGGGGATATGTTGAACATAACTTGGATTTTTTATTCAGATATAACAACTACTCCATCGTCTTCAATGTCAACCGCCTATCTTCCATCAACACGCCCAACACAAATCTTCCACTCGTCAAGTTCAACGAAAAGCACATTGCAGCAATCTTCTTCAACAACGCAAGCAATGGTGCAACAGTCTTCCAGTACAACACAAGGTATCTCGCAAACTTTTACACTTCCGACCACTGGCACTGTACCGCAAACAACGATTTTCCCGACAACTACTCAAACACAGAACAATGGTCCAGGTACAATTAAAAATTTATTAATCTAATATGTTCTTTACATTGCATAAAAATACAAATAAAAAATACAAAAAGGTACAGTACAAGAATATAAGACTTTAGTGCCTTTCGATTTTTTGTTTTGTTTATGTTTTAAAGAATCAACAGGACAAGAGTTCCTTTTGGCATTTTCAAAGCATGAAAACGGAAACGACGCCGACAACATTTCCTTGTTGGTTACTTCCTCCGAAAATGGTCATATAAGTATTTATATTCCTGAAAACAATGCATACATAAACACGACCTTAACTAAGGGAGAAAATGTCATAGAACTAGATCCTCACCTAACCGTTGACAGTCTTAAGAAAGAAAACAAGTCGGTACATGTTCTGACTGACGTCAATGTCACGTTACACATACAAGAGTATCGGAACGTGTTCGACACGGGATTTTTGGCCCTACCAACGCACTGCCTGTCTACCAAATATATAGTGTCCACCGAACCTGCATTTGACGGAGCCAATCCATCCTATGTTACTGTGGCTGCTCTGAAAGACAGCACTGATCTTTCATTCAAACTCAAATTGAGTGGGAATGATACCATAGAGTATAAAGGCAGACAGTATGGAGACGGGGATTTTTTCAACATCTCTCTGGGTCGTTATGAAACTTTTCAGATTGCAGGCTTAACGGATTTCACGGGAACTATAGTTCAGAGTTCAAAACCAATCTCGGTTCTGTCTGGCAATACAGCCACTGTTGTTCCAAAACCCGTTGACCCGTCCAAAATATTTGACGCACAAACCCTTTCCCAAATGATGCCTTCTGTACCTTCTCTTGGAAAACAGTTCATCGTTCCCAAACTTCAAGACAGGCATAGTTTTTATTACAAGATTATAGCTTCCAGCCCAAACACGCACGTTACCGTTGGAAACAGAGACATCACTCTTCAAAACGAAGGATCCTTCCAAACGTTAGAATCAATTAATGGACGCTCAGTCAATATCTCGAGTGACAAGCCAGTTTTAGTGGTCCAAGTACCAAAAACAATGCAATCTCACTACGACACGGCCAGTGGAGCCATGATTGTGACCCCGTCTGTTGAACAATATAGATCTGACTATGACGTCATCATTCCCGTCCCTCCAAAACGAAACCTCCAAACAAAATACCGGACTTACCTTACAATCATAACAGATTCGGATCAAGTTGATAATATCAATATTGATGGGAAAAAGTATGACGCATTTAACTCCAATTTGCAAACTGTGCATTTGAATGGAAAATCTTATTCTGTTATTAGCTTAGAGATGGATGTTCCTGGATTACATAAGGTGACTAGTTCATCGGGAAGTCAATTTGGGCTGATTACGTATGGATTTGATTATGCTCAAGGTTATGGATACCCTGTAGGATTAAAGTGTTGATATTCAGTGGCTCTATTTGTATGACACAAAAATGAAGTTGTGCACTATTGTTTGAATCCTAACCCAAAAACAAATACACATCAAAAACCATTTTTTACAATTACATGCAAAAAATAAAAATATAGAACTCATTTATAATGTTAATTTCATTAACGAACAAAGCCACTCAGGATTTTAGTAAGATATGTGAAACGAAATGTTTAGTAGATAAAATGTAGGCGGAAAAAAAGATATAAAGCCAAACTCACACAGTCTTGAACCTGGAACAGTCAATCTATGCTCTCAACTACAGAAATAAAAAAAATCCTTAAGCGTATTTGTGTATGTGTGAGTGTAAGGGATTAAGGTGGTGATAGTTGGTAGGATGCAATGCAAAATAATCATGCTGGTGTCAAGGTGGTGTTTTCTGTACACGCGGTAAGACTTGCCTTTATTCTAGGTCATGAAACTTTAGTCCTAGGTTTTCTGTGTAAAACCTAAAGCTCGAATTACCAAGCCATAAAAGTAGAGTACTGCTCTATTTACTAAAGACTTAGCTGACCTATATCTTTCCACTTGCACTGCACGAGTACATAGAAGTTAGAACATGAGTCAGCCGTATAATTTAATAGATACGAATCAAACATCATGTTTTCAACCACAGGCGCTTATTTCTCTAATGAAGTCCTCCTTAATAATATGATTATAAGGTTACTATGATATAATTGTCTATTGGTTTCAAACTGTTAACCATTATCATGACTTATATTCGAACTCGTTCAAACTACACCTTAGACGGGTGGAGAAATGCCACCTTGGTACTGGCATAAATACCCGGCACAGTGTTATAGTTTTGTTGTATAACCCGCATCAAAAAACCTATTATCATTGTTTGTGTCTACCATTCTACTACAACTTCACACCTGCTGCAAAACACGTTATTTAGAAACATATTTCGTGCAACCAGACATGGTCGGATTTCCAACCTCGTCGTAGAATTTCGAAGACAATGCGACCTGAAGTTACGAAGGAAAACTCTTGTACCTTAATACAAAAACGAATTTTGAGAATGTACTTGATTCCACGTTTTTAAGCAATGAAATGATTAACCAACTTTTTATGATCATGAGATTAATCTAAATAAATTGTGACATAACGATCATAGAGATCATATTTCCATATGTTAGCTAGAATTTTATTCTCGCCCAAAACTGTTATTATAGTATTTCTAAAGCCTAAGTCGGGAATCGTAACTAATAATGTGTGAAATACTTAACCGAAAATTACACCTGAAATATATAAATTTTAAAAAACCCGCAAGATATATAAACATTTGGTTCATTATTTTTTCCTTACCAGTTTTAAGAAACCTACCCATGTAAAATACAGAAAAATATGATTATACATGTATGTCGATAAGACACATGATTTGAAGATTGAAACAGGTAGGTATGTAATCGTATGGTAATTTAACAAGGTGTAGTGAGAAATGTTAGTGAGATTGAAGATATGTTTATTTTTTTTTATTAATTAGTCCAGTATTTAGTAATTTAAGAAGCAAGTAATTGAATATCACTTCTACCGAAGACCAAGTGTCTTCAAAGCTAAACAGTTGTTTTGTAGTAAAAACAATTAAGAAATTTACGAAACCTAAACATTTAAGGAAAATATCTATATTTTGCTAATAAACATAGATTGATTTCAATATTATTAAACTTTATCGTGTAACTTATCATGTTTCTTTATTATAATTAGGTAACAACTCTATTTGATATATTGTAAAACCTATGAGATAGGATTCATAGAATAAAGAACTGAAGGGTTGTTTCTAATTATCTGCATGTTACATGTAATTACACGTAATTGTTATATTACTTCAATCTAATCTTAATATTCCACAATTTTCATTATCATTTAAGTAGTGATATTTTGACAATCAATGTTTAAACGGAGAAACGAACACATTTTCACCTTAATAAATGGTGTTTTTTTTTCACGGTGATGCTAGATAACTTTAACAACTCCTTCTATGCTCAGTTTGAAATTACATTTGATATTGGTTCAACAGGTTTATCACACTTTAATATCTATTTGAATTTTTTTTCTAGAAATAAACTTAAAAAAAAACAACTGGATGCAAATAGAAAAATTTTCATTGGGTGTAAATATAACGAATATTGTATTTTATTTTTCACGCCTTTATAAAATCAAAAGTCATAAATTAAACAGATAAAAAAAAAATCCAAAAATAAAACAAAGTTAGCATGAATTAATTTTTGCTTTGCCCCCATCACCCACTAAATAAAAAAGCAAGGAAGCAATTAATAAAAAAGCAAGGAAGCAATTTCGAAAGCAACTGAAATTTTTCCTGAAAAAGTCAATCATCAAAATGTCTTAAAAATAAACTCGCGCCGGTATCTGGTTGTCCTTTTTCCTGATTCGGAATCAGTTTTAGTTGATAAACACCACATCATGTACACTAAACAGAATTCCCACAAAAACAACTCACATTCCGGTTATCAATAGAACAGTGGCTGTTTTTGTCAATATAAGACATAGCTTTACAAAATTACAAAACATACAAGTAAAAAAACAAAGATATAGATAACGAAGGTACGTGCACCTGCTTATTTTCTCGAGTGTCAGTGTCTTGACTGAGCTCTGTTCAGTTTTATTGTCCCAGGAAGATGGTGGGTACTCTCATATAAAACAGAACATTTATGTTGTAAAATCCGATATTCCTTATGCATAAATATGCTATTTATAATGCAATAAAGAGGCAACACTTTTATTACGTTATCTGCTTTTTATTTTAATTAAATAAAACTGTCGGCAACAATAAAAACACCACTTTGGCTATCTCGCTTATGGAATCTGAGGAGTTGAACATTGTTTTACGGACGATCTTAAGATAACGTCCGATAGGATACCCACACGTAGGCGCACATCAAAACGTCGTCTGTAACAGCAGCAAGGAAACACAAACAAAACACATTCCTTTATCTAAATCATTTAAATAACCGAGGGTTTATTAACCCAAAATTCTAAGGCTGAAAAACAAGCAGACAGGAAATTGACATCAAGCTTGGAGTATACATGAATCTCTTAATCTCCAACGTGTTTAGCCTTCACACATTTGCTTCAATTTCAAAACATGGCACTAATTGAATCTTGCTATCAGGATTTAAGAAATGATAAAAAAAATTCTTAAATAATATAAGCTTTTTAATAAAGTACCAGAAGTGTCTTCTGTGAGTCTATCCCCAATAAACAATTGGAATTTGAAAGATTTCGTAATAGTAATAACGTTGACTAAATTGATTTATTGAGAGCGAAAAAGGACAAAGTTCATTTATCAAATAAATGAAGTCGCTTTACGCTTCATTTCCAGAGTACCATAAACTTGCTTGAACAAGATGAAAAGTTCTTTGCCCTATGGAATATATTTTTTAACGATCCGATCGGCTATTTGTTTCGTTGACCATCTGTCTTCGGTTCACCGACCCCGCTTCAGTTTCGCTATTTGATAAACTGTTGGTGGCGGCGGATTGCGATTTATTCTCGGGATGCGTTTCATCTAACCCACACAAATGGAGACTAAGGAGCCATAGTTTCTTGCAAACGGCTTTATCTCTCACGTAGTCCTTGGTAGGAACGACTCTGCAGTTTTCAAAGAACTTCCCTGACTCTTCCCTCAGTCCATCCGCTACGGCACAGTACACAACAGTCTGACATCCATCTTCTGGAGACTTGAACATAAATGCCGCAAATGCCCGTAAAAACTTACCAACCAGACCCGGGTACCGCCTCATTACGCTTGTTGCTACGCAACCTGAAGAGGACAATCATTTTTATGTTAAACGTTAATAACGTCGTATGTTCAATAGTCGAATTAACTCAGCTTATATCTATTGATATCATAATTCATTTAGTTTAAAATGTTGAGATTTGAAAGAAAAAGAAATAAACGAATTAATTAAGAAATCTTCAAATATTAGACGAGTCTGGATTTAATAAATAAAACTTTTACACTCTAACACACATTCCACCCAAATTTTTTTTCAATACCTGGATGTACAGAAAACGTCCATATGGCTTCCAACGACCACATTCGATGTGCCTCCACTGTAAAGTGCATAATAGCCAGCTTGCTTCTGTTGTAGGCATCCATCATATCATAGTTGACCAATGGCAAGTCATTAAAATCTAGTTTTCCTTTTACGTAGTAATTGGACGAAAGGTTGATAATTCTGGAGGGGGCGCTTTTCATTAGCAGGTCGTGCAAAAGGTAAGTCAGGTAAAAGTGTCCCAGGTAATTGACCCCGAATGTCCTCTCGTACCCATCTACTGTTGCTGCTTTTGGACCAAAATATCCTAAAAGACATTAGTTTACTTATTGAGACCTTTCATACACAAATGAAAAATGTTTTATAAACTACAAGAAAATTTATTACAAATAATGGTATATTTTTATGTTAATCTATTTCATTTTTTAACATATGGTACTTAAAACAATTAGTACTGATAAATAAAAATTGCCTACACTTTCTTAAATGAGGAGATTGTTTTAAAGTCATCTTTTTATTATTAAACCTTGTTCTAATCTAATATTCAGAAAATTTGAATTGCTTGCGAATTATGACGTGCACTATATGAATATTTTTTTTCAATTTACCATCACAGTAACACTTAAAAAGTAACTTAAAATCAGTTTAACGAGTTAAAAGGGTCCTTAATTAAATATTCCTATTTTTGTTCTTGCTTTTTTATGAGTTACTGTATATATTATTTTAGCACACTTTTTATAATGACTAAAAGAATACCATGTGTAAATTTAGTCATGTAAATTTCAAAGTTTAGTAGGTGGTTCGTAAATATCATATGATCAGTATAAAAGTTAAGTCGTGTTTAAATTTTTTTCTTAGACAGTAGTGCATGTGTTACATTTAAAGTTTTGTAATTCAAAGAATTCAAAACTGTCTATAAGAATGTTGTATTCTGTGAAAGATTACAATTACTAAACCTACCAGCATTGTTAATTAGAATGTTCAGTTTGTTTTCTTTTTCCTTGAATTGCTTTACGAAATCACGGATGCATTGAAGACTGGCGAGGTCCAGGTACAGGGCTAGAACGTCGCTGTTCCTTGTCTTTTTACTAATGGCTCTGGCTACAGCCTCTCCCAGCTGCTGATTGCGGCATGCCAGGATCACCCTTGCTCCACGCAAAGCCAGCTCGTGTGCTGTTGCTTTTCCTATTCCAGAAGTCGCACCTGTTCAAGATAAAAGATCGCTAGGGCATTTATTTTCTAAAATTAATCAGCTTCAAAAGCCACCAATTTTCAGAAGATACTTCTAACAGCGTATGGGAATTGTTGGTTGCATAAACATCCCGCTACGTTATTGATAAGTTTGTTATTTAAGAGGTGTTCTGGTGGTTATTACCTGCGAAATTTGTTGTTCGTATAATTAAAACATGGATAAAGGAATTCTTCACAACTATGCATGTTTCCATTGAGAAAATATTTAAGTGCTAAAACACGCTGGTCGAGGTGGGAGGGGGGGGGGGGGGGGGGTCTTATTCAATTTTGGAGGAAGTTGTTTGTTGGACTTATCTTTTTTTATGTATTTAAGCAATTAAAACCATTGATATAAGTTATAGCTTTCACTTGCTGTTTGTCGTACGGTAACTCTAAAATATTACCACCTTCTTCTCTGAAACTATTTGGCTAATCTTCACTATTTTCTATGGAGCATTTTTAGTAAAATTGTTATACAATGTGTTAAATTCCTTATTCCGTAGTTTTGGATTAAAAAAAAACCAACATTTATAAAGACTTAAAGACATCTAATTTAACATATATAGGGAAAATGTTATATAGTAATGACATCCATAACTCTCTTTGAATTTAAGTATAAACTGTAAAGGTTTTTTTCAAAAATTGAAAGATCATCAACAAAAAATCATTCAGAAAACAAATGATGAGCAAATGATATCAATACCAAAATTGTAAATTTTATGGCCCCTAGCTAGATTAGGGTTTCTTGTGTTAAGGCGATGTTCTATTAATCATATAATGGCAGTCTATATATAAACTTTAGATATTTTTATTTTGCTTTCATTTTGTTATACCGAGCAGCCAAGCAAGTATAGTAAATGGTTGTCTGAAGCACCTAGCAAATGATGAGTTCAGATCCTCATCTATCAACTAACTAGGCAGAATTATGATCTAAGGAATACTCAACTTTGACAGGAGACAATCCTCACTGATTATTCCCCTATCTTAATTATCACTGTAAATGAGATTACTTTAACAAATAAAAAAATTTTGTAAATGTGTATGCAATGTTTAGTCAGGTAGAATTGTTAGTGATAATTGCAAGTCAATTAACACTAGACACTAATACTGATACTTTTAAATGTTTGCAAGAAAATGCCAAAATTTAAAGCTAAGTAGAAAGTAATGCTTGTTTTATAGTATGCAGATAATAATCAGTGCAATCATCTGTAGAAGGATTTAATTTCTACTGCACAATCAAATGAAATGATTCTGTTACGATTATCATACTGTTTTTTATTTCTGAAACGAAAATATGAAATTTTGGAAAAAGTTTTAACTGCCAAAATGTTAAAAATCGAGAAAAAGAAACATATTATAACAAATATCATTCCTATTTTATAGTACAAAGATTCCGCTTCTAAGATCACGCATGCGCAACAGGTTGTTTATACTTCAGCATGGCATCCAGCTGGAGCAGGCGGCCTGTTGAACGACACCAGTATCATGTTTTTAAGTTCTTTAAGATGTTGTATTACATCTCTTTTAACTGTGCCAATCGTTTTATACTATTTTTATACAAAAGTTGGAATCACGTGACGCAGTAAAAAGAAACCCGATAACAACTTGTTTTCTAATGACTGTAAACTGGAAAGGGATAATTTAAGAATGGGTTATATTAATCTCTTGTATCCTAAATTTCCCTTAGATCTATGAATAACATTGTGACTTTAAACACGGTTACGGGGGATTAGTGATATAGACTTTTTGTTTCACAAATAGGAATGTTCGATTAAAATAGTTTATAATTGCCTGTTGAAGGACTGACAACCTGCCTCATGCTTAAAAATATTTCTAGAAAGTTGTTCTAGCATCTACCACATTTCAATAGCTAACACATCTGATTATTAATTGGTTTATATATATTGAAAAATTTGAAGCACAATCGGTCGTGCGTGTTGTATTTAGGGATTGGATTTCATACCCGGACCACGTTGTACATGTGACGTTGACGTTAAGTCTTTAGGTTAACGTCACGTTCAAGAACGCCTTTGTAGAAAAATGTGTTAATCCAAACGAAAAAAAAGCCGATACTTTACATTGCACCTTCAGTGATACTGTCAAAACTGTAGTGTTTTGATGTTAAATTCACACAAAAATAAAGCAAACTATTCTATTCGCCACGAAATATCAAATTTTGATAAAACTGCATGATGGACTATTGGATATAGTAATGTCATTGATAAATAGGTAAAATGTTTTACGGTGCGACCGTTGGGACGAGCGCAGCATAAGTCATTATGATAAAAAAAATTAGTTAATCCAAAAAAAATAAAAAATGGGGGAATACATCTTCTTATCTCCCTCACCATCAGGCAACAAATGTATAGTGTTCAACGTAAAACCAAGATTCTCTATGGTACTTCGTAGAAATTGAATTTTACGATGATATTACTTTTAAATTGCCCCAAATTCTTGAGTGTCTGTTGATGCGTTTTATTTGGTCACGCTTCTGTTGCAAGCCAGACACCGACTAGTGAAAACGTATGCCTGTCTGAAATTTCCGCATTAAAATTATATCAATTGCACAGCTCAGAGCCACCAAACATATATACAAACACGTGAAATAAAGATTTAAACTCACCATAATCACAGCAGCAGCCCGAGATAACCGACAAGAATACTTTACTAAGAAATCTAGGTCTTTGTGTTGCATCATTGAAAAAGCAAAAATTCTGTAAAGTTCATTCTACAAGAAAGATTTTACAAAACAAAGTTCTTATGACTTTAATAAAACAAATCGAAGCTTTCGTTGTCAGGTCAGAAAGCCCTTTGTGCAATAAAAGCACAGGCAACCTTGGAAGATGAGCAAGTACACCAAAGGTGAATACAGACTTACTGTATGGACGATAAATGAACTGGACAATTTTCCCAATGCATCCCCTCTCATTCACTGTAATATGGTAAGGTTCTCGCCATTCCTAGTGTGTTTACAAACTTTGTAATTGTTAACTCCTCGACTGTTTGTAGGCGTAGCAAATGATATATGATACGCAGAACAAGACCTTCCTTGTGAGTGAAATAAAATTGCCTGTTCACAACTTTAAAAATAGCCGAGATTCATAATATGTTTACTATTAAAGAATATCCATGTAGGTTATATATTTCGCAATTAAACTTCATTCACGCGTTTTTTTAAAATATCGTGGTTTATTTGTTCTTGATATTGAGAAAGGCTATTAAATATGATAATGTAAAATTTGAAGATCTTAGAGCCATAACAAACATTTGTCATTATTGTAATTTATAAAAGGGTAAAGATATGATTTTAACTTAAATGATATGTATCAAACAGTAAATATACCTGTAATAAGCACAGTTTTTCCGTCTAAACGATTTTCGCTCTTGCATTTGACAGTCCAGCGTAAATACATTCGCCAGAGGAATATCCCAAGTAACACAGAGGATAGAAAAGTCGTCGATATGATGGCAAGTGTAAAGCTTTGAACACCTTTGGATGGAGGGGATTTGCTTGTAACGCTATCCATTGTTGGATTCTACAATACACCGTCCCTCTCTCCCTAGATCTGTGCTATACACAGAGTTTTGGTTGCGTAATATGTTTTGTATCGTCAGCTGAGTTGCGAGTTGATTGGTAGATATTTTTACAATCATAAACTTGGTTCTAACGTGGAATTTTGATTTATACAAAATACGACAATCTTCTTTACACTTACACCTTTAATTCATATATGTAAATGATATTGTTGTCACGGGTCCTTCTATTCAACAGGTTCTGTTAACGCAATATGAGATGAGGATGAGAATTTCATTCTGATTTTTAAATATGTGCTATTTCGATAACTATACATGTTATCTTACAAGGGCTAGATTGTCAGGCCATTATAGGCTCTATTTACCTCCTTTAAATGAAGTGCTCTGTGTAAAGATTAGGAAAATGTTCAATTTTAAAGCTATAGGATTTGAATTTTTTCTTTACTTACTAATGGTTTATGGCCAAAAATATCAAATTTTAAAGTTTAAAGCAGATCTAATGGTTAATTTTGTGACCACCATGTCTCTTTAATCTTTAAAAGGAAAAAAACGAAGCAATGAATTTCATCTCAAGAAAACATTTTGTATGTTTATTTGAACTGCTGTGCAGAATTACAACAATGTAGTAGCTCTGATTTAATTAGAGCCTCAGTGCTGAACGGATCTCAAGTTTGTTTCCAAGGGGGAGGGGGCGAACGATAATTGTGTTTGCGGGGGGGGGGGGGGGGGGGGG
>WFKH01010931.1:53655702-53666854 GCA_016163765.1 Magallana hongkongensis
GGGGGGTGCCGGTGTCGTATAATTTAAGGTCCGCCCCGTAAAATGGTCCGGGGCGGACCATTATTATATTTAGAACAAGAAAAATCTATACTTAGAAAGTCTATACTTAGAACTCCTGTGTCTATGGAGACACGTTGACGTTATATTTTCATAGAAAAAAATAAATGTCAATTCAAAACAATCCGTTTTGAATTTGATATACATCTCTATACCTGTCCCATGTTTGTTTTATTGGGATTTTTTAGTTCTATAAGTATAAAATAAAGTATATTCTTTTTAGAAGTGGGATAGGGGTCCAAAAAAGTGATTGTCTTAAATTAAAAAAGTATACATCATATTTCAATGAAAATATATCTGCAATGTACCTCCATAGACACAGACAAATACAGTATATCTTGTGGTTTTTGAGGCCCATTTTAAGAAGAGGGTACCTTACTTTGAGACAAAGTTACAACTTAAATAAGCAAGCTTAGACATTTTTCTGTAGCAAAGAATTTCTCAGTTTTGGTAGAAACCATCTTGCTTAGCATAAATATGTAAACTGGTTTTTTTTAAAATGTAGGTAAATTGAAATCTATAAGAAAACTGGGACATGGGCATTAAAATTGATCAATATGCTCTAATATGTGTAATAGCGAGCGCAGCTCGCTGGCGCGCAGCGCCGGGGAGCGAAGCGAGCTCTAAGAACCAGTGCGGGGAAAAAGAACGAGCTAAACCTATAGATTCATCAAGAAAATTTTTTTGGCAGCATCCCATACTGCTTTCTAAAAGAGTACAGCTCCCGTAGTGCTATGCCAAAAATGGCTGACATTTAACTCGGAACTTACGGTTCCTTGAGGTTTAAAGACATGTTTTGAGTATCGCACAAGGTTTGGTGAGACCCAAGAGATTTTCTACTAGCTTCCATTCCTTCGTATTGAGTCGAGATACGTAAACAAATGATTATAGATTTTAACGTATGAGTCACAGTGATCTCGCGCTATATTTCCCGCGATGATTTAAAGGTGGATCAAACATGTCTGTAAAGTGTGTACTAGCTATTTCAGTATAAACTGCGATCCCTGCCTCAGATGATTAGTTTTTCATTTTTTTGCCTTAGGTAAAGAGATGATATGTATACAAGCAAGAGCCATACTTTACTGTCATATCGATCCAATTTTAAGCTAATTTTGCATACATATACAGTAAGTATAACGATAAGGAGGAAATTAAAAAAATATATTGCTATCAAAGTTCAGCCTCGTCCTTTTGAACTAAATCTGAAAAGAATAAAGAAAAAAAAAACAGTTAAAAAATCTATGTAGATATTGCATATTGTCAAACCATTAAATTGGAAAAGGGGAAATTAAACACCTACAAACAGGGACCGGGGGCACGGATACAACGGATGCATTTACAATGCAAAAATAAACAAAATTAAAAAAAAAAATTGAACCAGAAAAAAAAATTAGAAGATAACAACAAGGTACACAAGAAAAATAATATTTATCGTTTACACTTTTAATCAAATTAAACACAAATTACATTTTACAAACTGATCAATTCTCTCCAAAAGTAAAGAACGTTTTAGTGGGAAGCAAGTCTGTGTATTTTGTAAGAATTTTTTTAAACTTAGAAATCTCTCTCTCTCTCTCTCTCTCTCTCTCTCTCTCTCTCTCTCTCTCTAATTCTCTGATGTTAGTTGATAATTGTCAAAATATAACTTAGTTGACAATGATGCAATGTATGTGTAATTCTTGCTGCGCTCGCCACAACGGTAGCGCCGTAAAACATATTAACTATTTAAATATTGAATAGGCCAGGAACAACATATTTCTCCAAAACTTTATTTCACTTTAAGGTAATGACGACACAAAATAAGCAAATATTTACCAAACATTTATACACTAACATTATTGGTACCGGTGTTGTATAGCAGTTTTTCCCCCATAGTAGCCCCCCCCCCCCCCGAAAACCTGCTATATAGTAACCTGTTATATAGCAGTTTTTCCCCCCATAGTAGCTTTCCCCCCCGGAAAACCTGCTATATAGTAGCCTTTCCCCCGGGGGGAAAAGCTACTATATAGTAGTTTTTCCCCATAGTAGGGTTTCTCCCTCACGTTTTTGATTCAAATTCTATAAAAAATATTTATGGAAATCAAGTAAGGATTTAAAATCAATGTTTTTAACTCTCAGTTTGCATATACCTGCATTCATCTATACAGGTGAAGTTTCGATTTGCCGATTTATTATTTTTTTTAGACACTGCTGAAAATTGAAAATATGTATCATGGCATACATAGAACTTATTTAGGTAATTATCTGATAAATTACATGATTTGACAAGATATACACTCATTTGCTTCCCAGCTACGGTCCCGATGACTCAATGACTTGATTAATTGTTTCTCATTAGGTGACCCGGTTTGATCCTCGAAATAACTAAAGTCTCTTTCTCTTTAAATTTATCTTTAAATCGAGGAATTGCAATTTTTTACGTTTTAATTTTGTAAAAAGAAATAATTAAACAAATATAATGCGTACGTTCAAATGTTTCTCGGGGATGGTTCAATAGAATTAAAAGAAACTTTATATTCCATTTAAAACATTATCAAACTTCATCTCTAAAGGAAAGAATTGATTTAAACCACCGTAGGACATTCTGTGTTTTCCACGAAACTTAAAACGTGAGCTTCCACGTATAAAGGACCTTTTGTAGTAGATGTTTCTTAGGGAATTTTCTTGTATGTATTCTTGTCTTTATATACATTGTAATACATGTAAATATAGTTTCAAGTGATGGTATATATCTGAGAATTTTATTTGTGGAAAAAATTAGAACAAAATTCCTTTCTCATTATATGAAATGTAATGAGTTGTCTAGTTTGAAATACATTTCACAATCTGAAATTTCATTTGATTTAGAACCCAATCAAGCGAAGTAAAAAAAATAGTTTCTCATCAAATCACTGCACCCGGTCTCCCGTTAGATAATAATCTAGAAGTAAAGATATACGATTACATTTAAGATCGTCAATTCTAAATGTATTCACTTAAAATCAATACCCGTTTGGGACAAAGGGGGTAATAAATTTCCACTCCCAAATCCCTCTGAAAAATTTAGTCAAGATTTATCAGTTATTTTCTTTGAAAGGAACTTATTACATAGAAAATAATACATGGCAAAATCTGTACCACACCCTATATCAACCCGAGACTCCAATATCAGACGGATGAACGAAAGCCATGGGGCTGATATTGGTTGGGAGTTGATTCGAGTGGGATACAGATTTTGCCAAGTATTGTTGTTTTTATCATATTTTTGATAAAGAACTCGTTTATATTTTCATATGAAAAACTTTATCCAGCTTTATCGTAGTTCTCCAATCTCAAAACCGGCACACTTTTGACGCTCAAACGTATTGCGACGTCTTCTAAAAAAATATGTCTATGTTATAACGTCATAGTCCACACCGTAAAAATGTATCGATTAAAACAAAAATATCCGTGGTATTCCGAAATCTGAATAAAAGGAGCAAAAGTGTTCCAAAAAATCGTAACAAAGGGTGGAATAAAGGGTGATGATACAGGAATGTGATAAAAGCGTGCCTTCGTTCATATCAGGGATGAAACAAACCTGAATTTTATGTTATGTATTAATAAATGCATTTATTACCCTAAATTATGAGTAATCAAATGAATATCATCTCAGATATTGCAAACTATTGCCACGAATGGTCCGCCATAAACATGACCGGAATGTAAAACGGGGGAAAAATCTACTATATAGTAGATTTTCCGTGGGGGTAATCTGGCTATAAAAAGGGGAAAAAACCACTATATAGCAGGCTTTTCGTGGGGGAAGATCTACTATAGAGTCATTTTTCCGGGGGGAAAAACTGCTATATAGCCATCTTTCCGGGCGGAAAGATGGCTAGGGGGAAAAGGCACTATATAACACCAGTATTCTCCACTCATATTCATTGGATGGGAAAATGCTCATTGCATCAATTAATATAAAGATTTCTTTTTTGCTTGCTGTTTCGTATTATTTAGCATAACATACCTTTAGTTAAATTTAAAAGCGGTTGGGGATCGATATATTTGCTTACGTGAAGTTTAAAAGTAATGCAATTTTTAAACCAGCTTTTCTTTACCTTGTATGTTTTGTAGGATAAAATTACCGAAAACATTTTACATCAGAAATTCCATATATCATTTTCAAATTTTTTGAATAAATCTCAGAGGAAGTCAGGTTAAACAAAGGTTCCTTGGCATTTGTGTTTGTGTTACTGAGGTTGCTATTTTTAAGTTAAATGATGGGTTTTTTTAAAGATTAATATCAGGTAACAATTGACTCTGGTAAATCAATTCAAGCGGTTATTGTTCATTCCGACAAAATTAACAAAACACACATTATTTTTTTCAATTTCAACAGATGTTCCTTGTGCTATTCAAAATCTTTTTATGAAGACCAGATTGCACAAATAAAAAGGTCATTATTTAATCCAAGCAATAAGAATAATAAAAGGTTTTCAGTTTTTTGTTTGCATAGAAAAAGTGCAATATATTAAATTTTGTTTCATTTTGTCCAATTTTAAATTGAGGTTTTGAGATTATTCGAAAAAAAAGGACAAGATAAATGATAACATTTTAAAAATATTTTAAGCAAGATAACTCACAAACCTTTCTGATATATAACAATGTACCTATTTTGACCAATTTTTGTTTACATCTTTATGTATTTTACAGTTTCAAATAATAGACTTTTTACTTTTTTAAAACATTACGACCAAAATTATTTGAACCTTAACTTTAGAAACTTTTTAATGTAACAAAAACTCATTGTATATGGGTATACCTACCACAAATGCGCCTCAAATAGTGATATTTACATTTGCAAATATGCTTCCTTATATGAACCTATAGAATAGCGAAAACGTTCAATTCTGTGTGAACGTTTCCGTGACGTCACAATGATAACCGCACGCGCTTATCGCTTGTCGCTTGGATTATTGTAAACATAAAATCTCGGTAATTTTAACAGTTCTGAACGATTTGTCTCTCTCAAACGTAAATATAAGAAATAAATAGCAATTTAAAAAGTTCACCGGTATATGAAGATGGTTGGTCACGTGATCAAAGCCTGTGAAGCCCTTTTTCATGACGTCACAATGATCATAGCACGCGCTTATCGCTTGTCGCTTGGATTACTGTAAACATAAAATCTCGGTAATTTTTAAAACAGTTCTGTACGATTTGTCCTTTTCAAACGTAAATATAAGTAATAAACAGCAATGTTAAAAAGTTCACAGGGATATGAATCGAACTTCACAGGATTTGATCACGTGACCAACCAACTTCATAACCCGGTGAACTTTTTAAATTGCTGTTAATTTTTAATTAAAAACTAAAGGTTGTGGGATTAAATCCATTCGGGCTTTTTGATACTGTAATAGTTTAAGCATATTCAAAGAATAAAAAAATATTTTTGCTTTTCTAGATAGATGTACATTTTTACATCCCATTCATAACGAATTGGTAAAATAAACAGGAAATTAAACCGATTAGGACCAGGTTTTAGGACCATAATCTGGGAAAAGACTTTACTCTGTATTTTGGCTTTTCAATTACTGGTTTAGTCATGAATTTCAAACAGTGATCCCTTTGTTTTGTACTTTGAGATATAAACCTAGAACCAAACTTTTTTTTTTCGAATTATTCATATAATTTGAAATTGTTTGCACATTAATATTTATACTTAATTTTTACTTAAGTTATACTCATAAAGCTAGATTCTACTTGAACCGTATGAAATAAAATATGGAGTGTCGAATTATAAATTTTGTTTAACCTTTATTTACCGAATTTTTTCCGAAATTTTAGAAGGAACTTTTTAAACTTTTGTGATTAATTATACTCCATTCCTTTTAAAAAAACCCAACACATTTTACACCGCTGAAAAATCATTTCCTTTATTTTTTTCCCCATATTTTCTTTCCTTATTTCTCTTTGATAACAACTTAACTTCTTCTTGAAAAATTAATTTATAAGAGTAAATGAACTTTGGCTGCTCTAGAGAAATATTTATCGGAGGTCAATTGAGTTATTGAATAGGAACGAAAGAAATGTCATGCAAAGCAATTAAGTTATAAAACAAGAACAAAAGCAGAGTTGACATTTAAATCACTTTTTGGACAAACCAGATTGCATAAATACTTTTGATTTTAAAACAATCAGAGGAAATAAAAAAGTTTGTTTAAAGGACTATATTTGGTATGGTTAATTGTTTTCCCTCGGACTGAATGTCACACTTTCATTGGTTCAAACATAGTACGTGCTTGCCTCATATATCTCTATGTTAGTTCGATGAGAATTTATATTAGGCAGTATGGCCGTCATTGACCGACGCTTCTCCTACTCATTTCGATATTTCGTAATTTTTAATACAGAAACTGCATGCCGTAAGTTCTTAAAATATTTGGAGTAGTTGCCCTTTGAAATTCTTTCAAATTAGAGTAGTTGCACTTTGAAAATTGACGTCACATTGTTGTGTCTGGAGCAGAAAAAAATGACAGCGTCCAATCTAATTAAAATTAGATCTTTGATCCGTTCTTAATAGATCGCTACACTTTGTGTATCGTTCTATTAGGAGCGGATCAAAGATCTAATTTTAATTAGATTAGGCAGCGTCGAAATTTGCTCAAATCTCTGCAGAGGAAAGGGAGAAAACGTTTAAAATTGAATAGCAACATAACATTGTAAGTAAACATGGGTGAAGCAAAGATTTTAAAAGAGTATTTGAAAGGCAAGATTGATAATTTTGTGTAGTTGAAGTGAGTTTAATTGGAAGAGATGTCAGGCATCTTGTACATGGCTTTGCGTAGATCATCGCTATTTGTGAATAAATATGTCACTTGATAGTCCTTGGGAAAACAAAACACTAATTAGGTTAGTTACTGACTCACTACGGAAATATATTGGGTTGATAAATCTCATAGACTGCTCGGCGTCTTTGTATTCGGAAGTACATGTATAGAGCGCAGGTCTGCTCAAGTACGGTTTTAACGTATGTTTTTCTTCCTATTATTATACACATTATTCTAAAAAAATGGTACTTGAGCAAGCCTGCACTCGATGTTTCCCACTCGAAAAACCATCCGAAAATACCCATGTTTTGTTACAAAACATCAATTTATCAAAACAAGACATTTTTCATGACATCATTTCTATATTATGACGTCACTGTGGTGATAATCTTTTACACACTTATTTTCAATATGATTTCAACTATCTGCCACCTTTTTATTAAAGCTCCCTTAAAAACTTAAATTTTGGGGGCGAAAAATGCATATTACCGCATGTAGTCCTTTGTTTGACTTACGGTTCATTTATTCTCCTTCTAATCTGTTTTCATGTATTGTAAAAAGGAAGTCACAAGTGGACAAATAATTCTTTACATCCAATATTCGTACTGTATACAGGGTTATTTTCGCCCTTCTTCACTTGCAAACGGTTTCGCCACGTATTCGCCCGCTGAAAACAAGGGCAAAAGGGGCGAAAATAAAACGGGGGCGAATAATTCCCTGTATACAGTATGTAACTGCATGGTTAATTGGTTGACTGAGAGAATTACCTAACTAATTAATGTATTAACTTTTTTGCCCATATGCCACAGCCGAAGGAGTCCGATTAGACTTAGAAATAGAAAAAACTTTAAAAGTTGAATTTTGGATATAAAAAATTGAACCATGGAAGTAATGTTCAATAGACATCGTTTCGTATTACTGATATATTTGTATATCAATAAAAGCTTGTTAAATAAAAACATCAAAATTGGACATTAATGTTCAATTAAGAAATGTAGCTCATGCATGGATCCAGATATTTTCCCGGGAGGGTTCCGAGGGAAAATTCTGTTTGGACGGGGCGGGGTGCGAGGTATATTGTCTTAATTCTCTTAAGTTTGAATTTTCTAGAGAAGCCCAGGGTCAGAAGCCCCATCTAGATCAATACAAGTAGCTTATGGGTATGTTACTTAATTTTTTTTAAGTGATTGTAATTTTTTATATTTTTAAAAATCCTATTATACAACACATATAAAGTATTTTTATAGATGAAAACAAATCTGATAAATTTAAATAGAATTTCTTAGCACTGTTATGAAAGTCACTTTTAACGTTTATTACATGTTTAACCAAACAAAATATGTGGACATCTTTATTTTTCAATATGATAAATAACATATCAAAAAAATTATCAAATACAAACAAGCGCCTTACATTCTTAATTAACATTTTGATAAATTATATAAACTATTCAGGTTATTATAATATCGAACGTTCAAATAACAGGTATTCAGTCTAAAGTGCAATGTGTTTTTCTACTCAAAATACAGCTCAAGGAATTGTGTATGATCCTTGTGTGTCTGTTTGTAGATGGGTTTTTTATTCACACGAGACGGGGGCCCAATTCTTGCCAGCAAGTCCCCCATAAGGGTGTGACTTCTGTCTGCAAAATCTAACGTCATTTTCAGACGGAGAAACGCCTTTAGGGGGGATACGTGAAAATCTCCTGCTTTCAACTGATCGAAATTGATTACAATTAAGTTTCGCTCAATGGAATTAGTTTTGAAATTGTTCCAAGCATGACGCCATTCCAAATTCGCATAAAGCGTGTTTAAATCTTCCTCATCTGAATTAAATTCTGATGTTAGAAGAACAATAACATCCCTGCTCTCCGATATCATTTGAATAATCAGTTCTTCTTTAATGTCTCCCAAAATGTTATCCATAAATGGAAAATATATGTTATACCCGAGTCTTTTTAGTCTTTGGGTTAAAACCGTCTTTGTCCATAAAAGTGCCTCATTGTTATTTTCATTTACAACAATATAGATATCGTATAGCATCGACACCATATTTTCTCTGCCAAGGGTTGGGTTTTTGTGAAAAAGAACTAATTCATACCGGTAATGGTAGAGCACTAACACACAAACCGACAAAAGAATTAAAAACAAGGCTAGAGCGATAGCAGTGTAGATTAGGATCTGGTCGACCGCGCAATCCAATGCATCAAAGTTAAATGAAATAATAGGAATATTCCCCCCAGGTGCTTTACAGTACAATTCATTGTGATTAGAATTATCATATTTTGCAGTAATCCATTCTTTTACCCATTTAGACGAGCAGTCACAGGTTATGTTGCAAATGCCTAATTTCACTCGATGTTGGTCTAATTGTTTAAACGTGATTGGAATTTTCTCGAGATTCGTACAATTAAAACTGATATCAACTTTGTATTTTATTCGGTTAGCCAAACCCGATGAGATCCTCTGGAGCGGATTATTACTAATTTCTAATTTTTTAACTTGAGTTAGATATTCCATGTCGCCTAGTTCTTGTATTAAATTGTTCTCCATCAATAGCTCAATATTACTGAAAGCCGGAAGTTTGGAAGGCATTGTTGTTAACCCTACTCCTGTACAGTTTACCACAGTTCGCCTCTCGCTGGGTTGTTCGTAACAATGACAACCAAGAGGACACCCATTGGAAATTGAAATATTGCATATAAAATTATCCAATTTGTTTTTCATCGTCATATCTGCAATAGAGACCCCTGAAAACTCGGGAGGTTCTGTGCATGTTACATTGAAATAATCTCTCCATAATGTGGGTAAATAAGGTTTCACTTTCTCCAAAAATGGTTGCATTCTACAGTCGCAGATCCAGTTTGCTCCTCGTAAATCAAAACCATACATAAGAACCTTTCCATAAAGATTAAGGTCATAAAAGCCCAAATCAGTAAAGTTCATCCATGTTTGAAACATGTTGTCAGCTAAATTGACATAACCTCCGTCGCCATAATGTTTATCTGGATCAATTCGAAAAGAAACTTCATTTGTCAAATCCGTGATTTTATTGTCTGAGTAATCGATTGTACAGAATGGCTTTTCAAAGACGAAGTTGGTTATGTCTACGGTCTGCATTTGGTTTTTACGGAAAATTGCACTGTGAAGAAACAGCGAGGTATCTGACAGGGTGTTCGGTTCCAGCACTTTTATGACGTTGTTCGACAAATCTAACACTCGTAACATCGACAAACCGGAAAAGGTTTCGTTTTTAATATGTGTTATTCTATTTTGTGCTAAGAGAAGCGTGTCCAAATTTTTCAAGCAGCTGATGTTTTCAAAAATTCTAATTGCGTTTTGTGAAAGGTCTAGTTTTACCCATTTTTCTGCAAAATCACAAGCATTCCCAGGGATTTCGCTGAGGAATCCGTATGTATGAACTAATATTTGGTAGCGGTAGTTCATACTTTGTTTGATCGAAACTATAAATGATATTCCGCGCCTACTTCTATACTCTACATTGAGAAATTCAACGTCCGTAAGCTCCAGTTCCCAGACAGGTTTCATATGGCATCGACAGCAGTTTTCTACTCGGTGTATGAATACTTGATGATCACAGTGAGAAGGACAAAACAGATTTGTTCGGTTTGGATTTGCTGTATCTGTCCAGGGTCTGTACGAATCTCCAAAACTAATGAATCCATGCGTAGTTTGTAAAATCGCAAAAAAGAAAATAAACATTTGCATTGCTTCTCATTCGTACGGACACACCAAGAGAACATATTAGATAAAATGGATTGATATTGCCTTTACTGTTGAACAAAGACGATTTTGGGGGGGTTTCCATGCTATTGATATTTTTAATAGACGTTTAGTCAAAGCATGTATTCTTTACTATTCATAAAGTATTGTGTATTAGGTGGTTTAAAGATTTGGTTTGGTTTGAGCGTTTGATAGAAAGGCTTTGGTCTCTATGCCATTATATATATACAACACCTGCATATAGTGTTTCTGTCTCTCAGTTAATTCGATACGCAATGTAATGCTCTTCGTATGAACAGTTTCTAAGGCGAGGCACGCTACTGACAAACAAGTTGATAAATCAGGACTATCAACAGTTTCGTTTGAGGTCATCTTTTCATAAGTTCTATGGTCGATACAACGACCCTGTCAGCAAATACAATCTTCCACTGGGTCGCATGCTGACTGACGTTTTTCATACTAATTCATAGACCATAGTTAATCACCTAATTGTCTACGGACTTTTCCGTTTTTCTCCCGATTACAACAAAGAGCACACGGCGGGTGTGACCGGTCAGCAGA
>WFKH01010931.1:53689965-53703330 GCA_016163765.1 Magallana hongkongensis
GACAGGGTGTTCGGTTCAAGCACTTTTATGACGTTGTTCGACAAATCCAACACTCGTAACAACGACAATCCGGAAAAAGTTTCGTTTTTAACATGTGTTATTTTATTTTGTGCTAAGAGAAGCGTGTCCAAATTTTTTAAGCAGCTGATGTTTTCAAAAATTGTAATTGCGTTTTGTGAAAGGTCTAGTTTCACCAATTTTTGTGCAAAATCACAAACATTTCCAGGGATTTCGCTGAGGAATCCGTATGTATGTACCAATATCTGGTACCTATAGTTTACATGTTGTTCGATCGAAACGATAAATGCTGTTCCGCGCCTACTTCTATACTCTACATTGAGAAATTCAACGTCCGTAAGCTCCAGTTCCCAGACAGGTTTCATATGGCATCGACAACAGTGTTCTACTCTGTATACGAATACCTCTTGATCACAGTCAGAATGACAAAACAGATTTGTTCGGTTTGGATTTGCTGTATCTGTCCAGGGTCTGTACGAATGTCCAAAAGTAATGAATCCATGCATAGTTTGTAAAATCGCAAAGAAGAAAATAAAAATAATCATTGCTTCTCAATCGTACGAGCACATCAAGAGAACTATTATATTCAGATATCTTAACTGTAAGTTCTGTATTTAAAGATGGTATGATATTTGCTTTTCTTGTTGAACAAAGACGGTTAAAACCCCCTTTTTTAGGTTTTTCCATGCTATTGATATTTATAACGAACGTATTGAAGCATGTATTCTTAACTATTTATAAAGTGCTGGGTATTGGGTGGTTTAAAGATTTGATTTGAACGTTTGATACAAAGACTTTGGTCACAGTTCCCTTATATTGATTGATGTCAAACGTGTATAATTGAAGGTCATAAAGTGGATATATTATAACCTGAGTTAGAGAGCATAACCTACTTCTTCATCCAATCAGCAGTTGCAAAACATTCTGTGCTTTTAATCGTTTAGTTCTTAGTGACGACAAATTTTAAATTGACATCTTAGAGTAGTAAAGAAAATTGGTGCAGAACTTTTGAGCAGCTAATAACAAAGTGGGTAATGTTCTAAGTATGTTATATCATGATTGTAGTGATTAAGAAGTGGCTCGGTCGCCTCGCTCCCTCCGCCCTTAAATCTTTAATAGCCAATCAGAGGCCTGGGATTTGGACATCTAATGATTCTTTATTACCTAATATACATAATATGTCTATTTTTAGACGTTCACATATGCATGAGTCATGCAGTCATCAAAAACATTATCCTTAATTCTCTTCTGGTTCTTTCACGTCGAAAAAAAATTTAATTTTTCACATGGGGCATTTCTGTAATTTTGAATAAGAATAGATGGGAATTTATAAAATGGGGGCTCGATTGTTCAATCATGTAAAAAAAGTGTATTTAATGTACATTATAAAAGTACAAATGTACACTTTTTTAACATGTTTCAAAAAGGGATTTTTAGTGGATTGTTTGCATTAATACACATAAGATTTCCAAATTTAATCAGTTTTGTCTTCGTGAATTGCGTTATCCGACGACCAAGCCCCTGTGATTTAAATCTGTTTTATTGTGTGGACATGCGAGGAACATATCATAAAAGTTGAATATGACAAGTTGTATGTATACAAATGTCTTGCCGTGTAAACCGGCCTTTACTGTGTCTTAGATTTTGCTTCTGATTTTTTGTTCCTAATAATGCATTGACCTGTATATTTGATGTTACTTTTCTCCGGGCTTCATCCTTGTAGTTTGGTCCTGCAGGAATGTTTACGAAAATTTCCTAAGATTCTTCTCAAGAAAGTTCCTAAGACAAATCTTAGGAAAAGTTAGGTCCATCCTAAGTCAAACTTAGGAGTGAAAACCAAAGCTATCTTAGCAATATCCTAAACTATGGTGTCTAAAAATCATTTTTACATAGAGACACACAACGCTCAAAAGTCATCTAGGAAAATTAAACTAGTTGTTATATGTGGAAAACGATAAAACATGTTCGAATCTATTATAATTCGTGTGCGTAAAAAAGCGAAATGAAATAGAATTTTTTACTTGATGCAAGAAGTATTAATAAAATACATATACATTTTAAAACAGAGCTATACATTTGATAAGATTACACTGATCACATTCAGATTTATTCTTTCTCTCTCTCTTTCTCTCTCTCTTTTTTCTCTCTCTCTCTCTCTTTCTCTCTCTCTTTCTCTCTCTCTCTCTCGCTCTCTCCATTTCAGGCGCGGATATTGAATGAATAAGGGAGTTTTACTCCTTACTCTTATAAGCCGAAATGGGTAACTATTAACTTTTTACATCCCTATCAATGTCCATGCAACATACAGTTGAACATCGATATCTCGAACACTGATATTTCGAATACAATGGATATGTCAAAGTGATTAGTAAGTCCCAACCACTTATTTTTTAAGTATTTTACCCTCGATATCTCGAATACTCGGATATCTCGAAGTTTTTAAACAGTCCCATCTAGTTCAAGATAACGAAGTTTGACTGTACTTTTATTAATGAAAATTTACACCCGTTGCTATGGTAACAAGACAAAAATATAGAAAAAACTGAAAAACTGAAGGCTGTTTTTCCTGATTTTAGAGATTTTTAGCAATTTTTTTGGTTGAAACTTGTAAAAATCTGCCTAAACTTTCATAATAAAACCCCAATAGTTTGTAATGCAGGACAGAGGTGTTGTTGCTATGGAAATTAAAGAAGCATAAAAAATCACACAGAAATTCTTCGTTAATAAAAAGTACATAGCAACGGCAATTCTTAGTAGCAAAATTCAGGATTTCTTCAAATTGCATTGAAGTTAAGCACATACTTGATTTTTTCTTAACAAATAATATGAAATGTTAAAATTTCATAAATGAATAATACCCAATCAAAAATGACTCACTGAAATTGACTAGAATTTTCTTAATTTTTAGCAACGGCTCTCAATTTTTTAATTTCCTATTGCACAATCATAGTAGTTTGTAAAGAAATTTTTCAAGATTGGCACTTTAATTTAAAATTAAACGAAAAAATCATATTTTTAAATTTTTGTTTAGTTACCATGGAAAAACTTTGAAAATATGCGTTTCTCCATAAATTTGTTTCTTTCTCTTGAAAAATGACAATTTTTTTTTCATAATATATACTACTCTAGAAACCCCAAATTGTTCCCATTGCTCACAAAATTTTCTCAAATTAGCCTTAAAATGCCATTTTCACACCTTTACCCTCTGTTACCTTGGCAACGGGAACACCTAGCAACAAATAAATGATGTTATGCTTTTTTACTCATCAAAGTCTATCAAAGTATAAAGTATGAAGAAAATCGGAGAATATTCGTCGCCACCGAATCTTGATTCTTACATAGAATTCATCTGAAAGAGGTTCGCTCCAAAGGTTTTGGGTAGCCATTTTGGGTCACCTCTAGTCTGAAAATTCTGCATCACATATTAATTCTAGTGGTATATTTATATTTTACAATACCAAACAAACTTTATTGAATAGAATTGTTTAAAAAATTACATTTTTACAGAGTTTAGTAAGGGACTATATTCTGTGGCGGAAGGTTTTTAAGAAGGAAATGAACAATTTTCATAACTCAGTAGTTTTAGGGTACTGTTACTTTAGTTTCCTAATTTTCAGCGCAGACCAAACTTCTTTATAGTTTGTGATTTACGATATATTCATGATGTTCTAAAAAACATATTTGAACAATATTTTCATATTTCTATCGATATATTTTGGCATATTTTGCTTATATTTCATAGAAGTTAAGTAAAAATTAACTCCATTTTTGGCCTAAAATTAGCTTATTTTATGCTATATCTCAAATTTTTGAAATGTGACCCCTACTTTTTTACTTTTAAATGAGACATTTAATGTATGTCTATTTGTATGCAAAGTTTTTGAAAGATGACATTACTACTATTTTTATTATTTGCGTTATAATTTGATAACTTCAAAATTTTGAAACATCTGTTGTTGTATTCATTATGTACTGGCATTTGAAGCCACCAGTAGAGCAAGAATTTTTTAACTTTGACTTAGATATTACTTTTATAGTCACTACATGTGTTCAACTTCATACTGTATTAAAATCATAATTAAATTATAGTTCAAACTATAAATATTTGTTTGATTTCTTCAAATAATCAATTTCCATGCCAAATTTTAGCAAAAATTTCAGGAAAATTATCAATTATGTTTGGGGCCCTATATTTTCAAAAAATGGCATGTGACATGGGTTACAAATAAAACAAATGAAATCTCTATATCCAAGTGGTTTTTGGATCATTGACATTACTAGTATTTCAGGTGCCAACCTCCTTAACACGTAAGAAACTGTAGCTCCCAAGTCGTCCATCCGATATTTTTAAACAGGGGGCTACAGACCTTTTTAAATTTCATCATTTTGCGTACATCTTCAGTGCACATAGAAAGAGAACGAAAAGACACTTTTTTAAAGGGGCAATGTAATCATACGGTCATTACAATTATTAATTAACATCATGGTACTTACAAAACCTTGTTTTTTAAAACAATTTTAAAAAACTACAGTATCGTTTTAAAGTTTATTATATGAAATTCAGAAATCTGAAGAAAAAAGACACAAACTTTACCAGACTTAAGAGTCGACTAAACGCAAATTTATGTTTGACGCGGAGAAAACCCATAATAAAGAACAAAAGAAAAATTCAATAAGGATCGACTGATGATAACAAATTGAGAAATAGTATCATACAATTATAAGATGGGCACAATCATTGCCTAACCTACACCTGAAAAAAAGTGGATGAGCTATTGTCTCCATAGTCTCCATCACCACCCCCTACCTCCGCAACGCCTTTGTTTATAATAAATAAAATAAATAAATTGGAGACATGTCATTTTACTCCTTTTTGCAGACGTAAAGAATTATCTTTCTCTTGTATGCTATCGTTCAATGTGTTGTTTTTCTTACAGCTTTTCATTTTTTTAAGAATGTCAACAAATACTCGAGTACTCGACTATCGCTCGGTCAAACCGATCGACTAAAATTTTCTTATTAGATTACTCGTTGTAAAGTAAAAAAAAATCGAAACGTTTTATTTTTCCAACGCATCAGTTTTAGGGCTACAAAGTAAATTGTCAACTGTATTTTCTCAGCATTTTGATCCGTAAGTTACAGTCTGTTCCATCGAACCCTATTGCGTATTTTTGAGAGGCTAATATATTGGTCTGATTTTGTAGATGACATTATTATTTTGAATTAAAGTACTTAGGCATTCATGTAATTGAGCAGACCAATTTGATGTTTCTTTTGATATTAAATATCAATTTAAATCGTTATAAGATTAGACGTTTGAATAATCATTTAATCATATCAATATCTGTCTCAAGGCGTTTGTTTTTATAATCATTAAACTTTAACTGTTGATTAGGCACAGGACAATGACTTAACGTGGAATAAGACACGTTTGAATTACCTTATATGATATGTAGCTAAATTATGTGTAAGCGTCACAACATAAAGGACATTTGCTAACGTATATTTAGATAAATTAAGTTTCAATTTATATTAAATTAATTACATTAAGTACATACAATTATGTTTATGTAATTATGTTTTTGAGTTAAAGATACGGTGTCATGTGACAGTAGCATTATCTTATTTGAAAAGGACGTACAGTTTCAAATAAATCAACGAGTACTCGACTAAAATTGACATCCCTATTTTTTAACTGTTTTTCTGGGGGGGGGGGGGGGGGGTAAACCTGGTCATTCGACTGAAAAACGTTGTCAGACGCCTTATATTAACCTATTCCTGGTTTTTGGACAGGACTGTACTCCTCAACCCATCAACTGGCATAAAGATAAGGAATTGTACAAGAGCTTAGGTCACATAGCACAGGACACAAGAAATATGGAGAGACTTTGTCTCGAGTACTTGGTGGTTGTATTGACGATTATAAAATGTACCTATGGTATGTACTCGTGCTTTAATTGAAACTCGTTTCTGAATTTCATCAATTTAGTTTTCAAATTGTAAAATCATTATTTATTTTTTAGTAATTTATTTATTTAGCAGAATTGAAAAAATTACTTGCTTCAATTGGAATATATTTACATCCACTAAGTATGATTCCGTCTTTTTTTTTACGAAAATTGATTGTAATTATCGTATAAACTACTTATGAGAACATTTTTTTATGTGTGATGTTTTATTAAAACATTTTCAGATTAAAACTTTTTCGCGTAACAATGATAATCCAGATTACAAGCACATTACAAGCACATTACATGTTTGTGTTTGGTGGCCTTTGATTCACCAGTGAATGTTTCTTGTTGTTTAGGCTGCAAAACAGGCTAGATGCAGTTTCAGAACAAGTGCTACTACTTCAGTGTTCTAGCAAGAGACTGGGGCGTAGCATCTGTACGAAGTTTCTTCCTCTAATTATTTTATTCATCCGCTCAGAGAAAGATAGGAGAAGAGAGAGAGAGAGAAAGATAGATAACTCTTTGGAAAAAATATACCCGTTTAGCAAGTCTTGTTTTGATTTTCACAAAGTTTGCTTTACAAATTATTCAAATTATTTCTCCAAGTGTATTAAGTTATTCAGTGTATGGTATATATAGAACAGAATGATATTGCATGTTTAAAACTAGTCGAAATTATTTTCTTTCATTTTAATAGTATGTTATTAAGCTCTTTGGGCTAAATCTGCAGGACTGCAGTCATTGCGGCGTGGCTACGGCTCTGCAGCAGCCTCTATTAGTAGTAGTCTCTTGATGGTCCTGTCTTCCTTTAGAGTAGACTATTTTCATTTTAAAGATTTTACCTGTATAGAACCTTCTTAAATCAAACACCATTTATACTTTGTATGACAATTTTGATTAAAGCGTTTAACAACACTTACCGTATATCCGGTTTTTTTCGCGTGTCACAAAATTTGCGAAAATTGGGAAAATCTGTACCAATTTTAATTTGCGGCAGTCTTTTTTTTGCGATATAAAAATGATACAGGATATAATTTCTGCGTATTCCAATATTTGCGATTTAAAAGGGGTCGCGATAAAAGCGAAAATTAGATCACCGCGAAAATTACCGGATATACGGTATTAAGAGTTCACAGTAAATTATTTTAATGTATTTGAAAGCATTTAAGAAAACCTAAGAATTCACAGAACATTATTGTAATGTACATTAAAACTTTAAAGAACACTTAAGAATTCACAGTATATTATTTTAATGTATATTAAAACATTTAAAAACACTTTTAAGAATTCAAAGTATTTAAATACATACGAGTATATGTGTTTTTCAGAGTTACTGTAAAGCGTTCAACTCCAAGTTGGCAGAACCTCAAACCGAGGCTGAAGCTGTCCTGTCCAGCCATGCTCAAAAATTTGGTATATTCTCAAATTACTAATTAATTTTGGTAATCCATCTATACATTTTGAGCAATACACGGTAAATACTGAGTATAATGTTTGTAATGCTAATCATGAGGAATGGATGGTCGTGGCCATTTTTAGACTATATTGATATTCTTTTTACAAAATAATAGTATTAAAACTATTTTAGATTATCATAAAAGTCATGTCTAAAGTCAGATTTGATGGATAATTTGTTGACCGTCCAACCTCCTTGAGTCTTTATGTAATTAAGATGGGATTGGGATAACTGATATGGTGGAAGAAACAACCTGGACGTATGCGTCCAATCAGCAACCAATTCATATAGCCTCGTTTTGGGGAGATAATGAACCAAACGGACACGCTGCCGAGAACTGCGCAATGCTGTTGTCAGGAAATCATGACAAAATGGCGGATTATAATTGCGCCGGAGGCCTATATTTTATTTGTGAACTAGATCAAGAGTAAGTCTATAATTGAATAAAGTTAAACTGTAATGTGCTATATATTATGTTATATCAATCAATTTTTTTTTCATCTGTTAGATTCTCCGAGGTAGCTGTTGGTTGAAATTCAAAAACAAACATATCTATGTATTTTACTATGTGCTAATTCGCGTCTTTCTATATGACAATAAAAGATCACATCCATGTCGACATACTCCTTTTTGGGAGTGGATTTTATTCATACTTCCGATTTAATTTTTATAATTCTCCATTTGGGCTAGGTCAGACTTTGATAACTCCCCTAATAAAGTGTCAAAAATGTGCAGTGACTTAACTAATATTCTTGACCGAAAGCATTGGTCGAAAAATTTTATTTTTTCGAAGCACATTTTTCTCTTATCTGGTCGGGTTAGCCTTGACTTCATAAACTTAATATGAATGTGCATTGACCTTAAACAAATATTCTCAATCGAAGGTCATGGTGGAGAATGCACTCTGTTGTTAGATCCTTGTCAAGGCAAATTTTCTCTCCCTTGTCCAAAGCGCGCGCGTTTTAAATACAAAATTCACAAATAGAATGACAGTACGTAGACGGTGTGTAGTCACCAGTGTCCAATTTTCTGAATCCAAGATCACGGTAAAAATTCTCTCTCTCTCTTTTCTCTCTCTCTCTCTCTCTCTCTCTCTCTCTCTCTCTCTCTCTCTCTCTCTCTCTCTCTCTCTCTCCTCTGAGTGAGAATAAGCAGGGAAGCCGCTACAGAAATTGTGTACCCCAGCGTGGTCCGGTGTAAGGGGTATTGGTAATTAAAAAATGAATTTTAAGGTTAACAAATCCGAAGAATCAAGTGAGCTTCTCTGATAAAAATGTGTCCGGCGCCTTAATTTCATAAAATTTTCACATCTTCATCCTTTTCCATAAAACAACGGAACCATTTTTGACCAACTTGACACAAAACACCCAATTGAAAAGCTTTTTTCTAAGGAGAGATAAAAATGAGGACTAAAAGTGGGGTAGTTATTTTTAAAAATTGTCTACTCAAAAACCAGATATAAAAAAATCAAAAATATTCAATTAAGTTGACTACATATTCAAGTTATCTCAAGCTCATATTGTGAGCATTATAAATACTAAGACTATCAAATTATTCAGCTGTTGAACCTGGGTGGGAAAGTGTGTCGTGACCGAAAAGTAGGTCAACTTAGCCGTAATTACTTACTTGAAATGTTTCCAGCTCATATCTTGATGTGAGGCTTAAATCAACATGTTTAGTCAGTGCATCTTGAGAAATGTGTGTCGTGGCTTTATTTTTTAATCCATGCATTAACATGCATATTCAAACGTGTTAGCATAATATCATGCAAAACGAAAGCTTTGCTCAATAAACCCTGCATGGTTCGCTTGTTGATATTTGGTGAAAGTGTTATATGTTTTAAAGTAGGACTCGTGGAATTAATGGCTATTTATAGTCAATTCGCTTCTGTATCATCTTTTGCAAGCTTGTTACTTCGGGAATACAGACATAGAGACATCGCCGCAAACCAAGGTTTTGAGTACACAAGGTCCCTCAAAGATGATGGAGAGAATCGATGTGAATCACACGAGGGTTACCGACGATGATATAGAGATGCATAATATACCTCTAGTTCATGTTATTAATACTGAGGTAGGAGAAATACTGGGATGCTTAGCGCCCCCCCCCCCATACAAACACTTATTCTCGCAAAGATAGACATCATCATTATCATTTAAAGAAGATTGGGGGGGGGGGGGCATAAATGCCTGCATGACCAAATTACAAGGATTTATCCAGGAGAAAAGTAACATCAGATATACAAGTCAATGCATTATTTAGAACTAGAAACCACAAGCAAAATCTAAAGGCCGGTTTACACGGCAGTACATGTTGTAAACAACTTGTCGTATAAAACTTTTGTGATTTTTCCCTCACATGTCCACAAGATAAACAGATTTAAATTTCGCTTTAACACCATAACGCCCCTTTCAAAAAATACAGGTTTTTTTGGCGACAATGAAGCACCATTAGAGAAGGATGATGTTTATTTCAGGTACATTTTATTGACCGTATAAACTTAAGTAAATTTACACGCCTAAAAATAGACATTCTGTATAATAGTTAATGAATCATAAGTAGACGTCCAAATCCCAGGCCTCTGATTGGCTATAGAAGAAAGTCTTATACGACTCGCTGTACAAAATAGAGACATACTCTATTGGAACGCGTGAATTGTATACAATTGCAAATATTAACATCAACTAAGTATGATTCCTTCTATTTCTTACGGAAATTGATTGTAATTCACAGCCCTATAGAAACTGACAGGACTGAAATCTAAACAATCCAGTTCTAATCAGTTTGTTGATCGGTCGAAACCTTCAGCAACCTACGAAAAATCAGACTGCACAAAATAATCATGATGAGGTCAGACTCAAATTCCCATATAAGACGATTTGGTTATTTCTTTTATCTAACGTACTGATGTACATTAACAATAATTTAGTTACTTTCACTTACTTTATTAATTTGCTAAAACAAAGATGTAAATATAAACAAAAAAATGGTTTCTTTGATGATTCATGCGGGTTAAGATTGTAGCGAAAAAATACATAACCCAAGTTATTGTTTAATTAAAAGCATTACTTAACAGAATGTTTTGCGACTGCTGGTTGGATGAAAAAGTAAGTTATGCTTTAACTCAGGTTATAAATATACACTGTATGACCTTCAATTATACACTTTGACATCAATTTGCAGTATAAGCTTGGGCGCTGATGAGAAAAAAAGCCTTTGTATCAAGAGTTCAAACCAAATCAAATCTTTAAACCACCCAATACCCTGCACTTTATAATTAGTTAAGAATACATATTTCAATACGTTTGTTAAAAATATCAATAGCATGGAAAAACCAAAAAAAAGGATTTTAACCATCTTTTCTCAACAGTAAAAGCAATACCATGTTACATTACAGTCTGAATATAATAGTTCTCTTGATGTGTCCGTGCGAATGAAAAGCAATGTTTATTTTCATCTTATACTTTGCCATTTTATAAACTACCCATGGATTCATTACTTTTGGACATTCGTACAGACCCTGGACAGATACAGCAAATCCAAACCGAACAAATCTGTTTTGTCATTCTTACTGTGATCAACAATTAGTCCAACACAAAGTAGAACAATGTTGTCGATGCCATATGAAACCTGTCTGGAACTGGAGCTTACGGACGTTGAATTTCTCAATGTAGAGTATAGAAGTAGGCGCGGAACAGCATTTATCGTTTCGATCAAACAACGTATGAACTACAGGTACCAAATATTAGTTCATACATACGGATTCCTTAGCGAAATCCCTGGAAATGTTTGTGATTTTGCACAAAAATTGGTGAAACTAGACCTTTCACAAAACGCAATTACAATTTTTGAAAACATCAGCTGCTTGAAAATTTGGACACGCTTCTCTTAGCACAAAATAAAATAACACATGTTAAAAACAAAACTTTTTCCGGATTGTCGTTGTTACGAGTGTTAGATTTGTCGAACAACGTCATAAAAGTGCTTGAACCGAACACCCTGTCAGATACCTCGCTGTTTCTTCACAGTGCAAATTTCCGTAAAAACCAAATGTAGACCATGGACATTACGAACGTTGTCATTGAAAACCCATTCTGTGGAATCGATTACACAGACAATAAAATCACCAATTTAACAAATAAAGTTTCTTTTCGAATTGATCCAAATAAAATTTATGGCGACGGAGGTTATATCGATTTAGCTAACAACGTGTTTCAAACATGGATAAACTTTACTGATTTGGGCTTTTATGACCTTAATCTTTTTGGAAAGGTTCTTTCCTATGGAATTGATTTCAGGGGAGCAAACTGGACATGCGACTGTAGAATGCAACCATTTTTGGAGAAAGTGAAACCCTATTTAGGGAAAATCTGGAGATATTATTACAATATAACGTGCACAGAACCTCCCGAGCTGTCAGGGGTCTCTATTGCAGAATTAATGACCATGAAAAACAAATTGGATAACTTTATATGCAATATTTCAGTTTCCAGTGGATGTCCTCTTGGTTGTCATTGTTACAAACAACCCAGCGAGAGGCGAACTGTGGTAAACTGTACGGGAGTAGGGTTAACAACAATGCCTTCCAAACTTCCGGCTTTCAGTAAAATTGTGCTATTGATGGAGAACAATTTAATACAAGAACTAGGCGACATGGAATATTTAACTCAACTTAAAAAATTAGAAATTACTAATAATCCGCTCCAGAGGATCTCATCGGGTTTGGCTAACCGAATAAAATACGAAGTTGATATCAGTTTAAATTGCACGAATCTCGAGAAAATTTCAATCACGTTTAAACAATTGGACCAACATCGAGTGAAATTAGGCATTTGCAACATAACCTGTGATTGCTCGTCCAAATGGGTAAAAGAATGGATTTCTGCAAAATATGATAATTCTAATCAAAATGAATTGTACTGTAAAGCATCTGGGGGGAATATTCCTATTATTTCATTTAACTTTGATGCATTGGATTTCGAGGTCGCCCAGATCCTAATTCTACATTGCTATCGCTCTAGTTTTGTTTTTAATTCTTTTGTCGGTTTGTATGTTAGTGCTCTACCATTACCGGTATGAGTTAGTCATTATTCACAAAAACCGAACCATTGGAAGAGAAAATACGGTTTCGATGCTATAAGATATCTATATCGCTGTAAATGAAAATAACAATGAGGCACTTTTATGGACAATGACGGTTTTAACCCATAAACTAAAAAGACTCGGGTATAACACATATTTTCCATGCATCGATAACATTTTGGGAGACTTTAAAGAGGAACTGATTATTCAAATGTTATCGGAGAGCAGGGATGTTATTGTTCTTCTAACATCAGAATTTAATTCAGATGAGGAAGATTTCAACACGCTTTATGCGAATTTGGAATGGCGTCATGCTGTGAACAATTTTAAAATTATTTCCAGAGAGCGAAACCTAATTGTAATCAATTTTAATCAGTTGAAAGCCGGAGATATTGACGTATCTCCCCTAAAAGCGTTTCTCCGTCTAAAAATGACGTTAGATTTTGCAGACAGAAGTCACAGACTTATAGGAGACTTGCTGGCAAGAATTGGGCCCTCGTCTCGTGTGAATAAAAAAACCCATCTACAAACAGACACACAGGGACAGAGACACATAGATCATACACAATTTGTTGAGCTGTATTTTAAGTAGCAAAAAAAGATTGCACTTTGGACTAAATACTAGTAATCGGAACGTTCAAAATTTATTATAATCTGAATATTTTACATGATTAATCAAAATGTGAATAAAGAATGCATAGACGCATGTTCATATTTGATAATTTCTTCTATATGTTTCAATGTTATTAATCATTTCAAAATGTACAGTCTTAAACATTTTAATAACGTTAAGATGACTTTCTTAACAGTGTCTAAGAACTTCCCTTTAAAAATCAGAATTGTTTTCTGAGATAAAAA
>WFKH01010931.1:53703430-53731826 GCA_016163765.1 Magallana hongkongensis
AATTCAACTTTTAAAGTTTTATATTTCTAAGTCTAATCGGACTCCTTTGATTGTGACATATGGGCAAGAAAGTTAAAACATTATGTACTCGTAATTTTCTCAGCAAACCAATTAACGAGTTACATACGAATATTGGATGTAAAGAACTAGTTCTCCATCTGTGAATTCTTTTTATATGTGCAGTACTAATGATGATGATACCTGAGAACAGGGTTCATAATATACCATCGTATGACCGGCTACCATTTTTCCTCTTATATTAGAACGAGGATAAATGAGGCATAATTCAAACAAATTAAAAAAAATTATTAGTTCCATTGATTGTTTGCAATCTGGTTTGTCCAAAAAGCCATTTAAATTTCAAACCTGTTTCGTTCCTGTTCCATAACTTAATTGCTTTGCATGACATTTTCTTTCGTTCCTGTTCAATAACTCAATTGACTTCCTACCAATATTTTTCTAGAGCAATATGAGCCTTTTCAGCAAGCTACTTTAAGCTGACATGAATTCATAAAAGCATTTGGTCGCCATATTAGTTTCGATCGCTCCTCTACTGCCACTGGGGTATATATACCGGTCGAGAAAGTTACGGTCGGTTGCTTCAAATCGAGAGGCATTCAGGTTGCACGGACTTCTATATGCATGAACTTCACATTGTATTAAAATGTTTGTAAAAACAAGAATGAAGGAAACTACAATCAATAAAACAAAATATATTTATTCTTTCAAAGAATTTCCAAGGAATCCGTATTATTTTGCACAGATAGTGCTGCCCTCGCATGCACATCGAACACGTGTGTCGTTCATTCAGAGTGCATAAGGTCTGCTTCTTTTCGAAGACCTTGGCGGCACTACATCCAGCACAGTAGATAAATGATAGTAAATCCAAGAAAGTAACAACGTAACATCGTTTCCATCGGTTTCTACAAAAACACCCCGTTTCTAAAATCCATGCGATCATTGACATTGCTCGATCGGCCACAGTGTGTGGTTTGCGCATGTTCGATGCAATAACTTACACTGGAAAACGTTCTACAATTATCGAGGATTTTGAAATATGTGTGCCTGGATTTCAGTCTGCCTTGTTTCGTCGTTCATTGGATATTCCTTACCAGTGCAGTGGTTGTGATATTATTTTTGTTCAAAACGCGTTTCCACAAGTCTTTTCGTCCAATGTAACGTTCGGGTGAATGAAATACCTGAATGCAGTGAAGCATAAATAGTGGCTATCGGCCTTATGTAGGGGGTGTGTAGCGATGAGCAGAACAATAGAAATCGACAACTAATATGGCGGTAGTCGGAGATAGAAGGGAAATAATGCGCATTTATGAATTCATGTCAGCTTTAATTAAGAAGACCTGGAACAACAAACATTACAGGTAGAAGATTTTAGTCAAGCCTGGCTGGCCTTTTATTAAAAATAACTTGCCAAAGTTATTTTCTTTTATAAAGTAATTTTTCATTAAGATGTTTAGATGTTATTAAAGAGAAATAAAGAAAGTATAGTAAAAAATAAAAATAAAGAAAATGATTTTTCGGCGGTGTAAAATGTGTAGGTTTTTAAGTTAAGGGATGTGATACATTTGATCAGAGAAGTTTAAAAAGTGCCTTCTATATTTCTGGAAATTAAAGTTTAAAAAAAAAGTTAAACAAAGTTAATAATTCGAAACGGCCGACACTCCATATTTTATTCCAAACGGTCTAAGTAGTATCTGGCTTCATGGATATAAATTAAGTATAAATTTTAAAGTGCAAACAATTTTGTAATATGTGAATAATTCGAAAAAAGTTCGGTTATATGTTCATATCTCAAAGTACAAAACAAAGGGATAACTGTTTGAAATGTATGACTTAATCGGTAATTGACAAGCCAAAATACTGAATTAAGTCTTTACCCAGTTTATGGTCTTAAAATCTGGTCCTTATCCGTTTAATTTCCTGTTGATTCTATCAACTCGTTATGAATAGGATCTAAACATTTACATCTACTGTGGAAAGCGAAAATATTTCTTTTGTTTGAATATGCTCAAACTATAACGGTATCAAAAGTCCCATATGGATTTATTCTCACAATCTTTTTTTTTTTTACACTATTTAAGGCATAATTGTGTTGTAAAGTTTTCCCATATGCATTGAGTTACATATTTCTTGGTTTTCATTAGAATAAGGTCCTTCTAATGTTAAAATTTAAATAATTTTGATCGCCCTCTTTAAAAAAAAAAGTAAAAAGTCCGTTTTTTGAAACTGTAAAAAACATA
This sequence comes from Magallana hongkongensis, assembly GCA_016163765.1. Taxonomy (NCBI): domain Eukaryota; kingdom Metazoa; phylum Mollusca; class Bivalvia; order Ostreida; family Ostreidae; genus Magallana; species Magallana hongkongensis. The sequence goes on from WFKH01010931.1 coordinate 53,705,689, forward strand.
AAGATATAAACACAAAATTGGTCAAAATAGGTACCTTGTAATACATCAGAAAAGTTTGTGAGTTTTCTGGCTTAAAATATTTTAAAATTGTTATCATATATCTTGTCATTTGTTTCAAATTATTTTAATAAAAAGACAAAATGAAACATAATTCAATATATTGCACTTTCCCTTTGCAAACAAAACCTCATTTATAATTCTATTGATTTAATTAAAAAATGACATTATTATTTGTGCAATCTGGCCTCAAGATCATGAACCAATTCCAGATTTAAGTCAAAATTTTAGTCAGTCATGAAATGATTGTTTTTCATAAAATGACGATTGAAACTTGTAATAAACAACGTTATATCAAAACACTTTTAATAGCATTTCAAAGTTTCAGTGTTTGCTGTACATTTTTTGTTTTAAGTCTAAGATTGCTTCTGTATCTGAACCTTATGTATTCCTTGAAATACAATAAAATATGTTAAAGTCAAATCATTGCTTCATGATCCTGAGGTCTGGTCTGCTTTCGAAAAGCACAAAGGACTTCTGCTGAAAAATAATAGAGTCCTGTTACTTTTGTCAGAATGAACAATAACCGCTTGAATTGAATTACATAAGTCAATTGTTATGTGGTATTAATCCTAAACCATCATTTTACTTAAAAATTGCAACCTTGGTAACACAAAGAAAAATACCAAGGAAACTTAGTTTGGCGACTTCCTCTGAGATTTATTTAATGTGAAAATGATAATGTGAAAATTTGAAAATGATATCTGAAATGTTTGATGCAAAATGTTTTTGGTAATTTAATCCTACATGATATACAAGGTGTAGAAAAACTGGGTTTAAAATTGCATTAGTTTTAATCTTCACCTAGGCAAATATATCCCCAACCGCTTTTAAATTTAAACTAAAGGTATGTTATACTAAAAAATACGTTACGGCAAGCAAAAAAGGAAATCGATGCGAAGAGCAGTTTTCCATCCAATGAATTTTAATGGAGAATACCGGGACCAATCATGTCAGTGTCTACATATTTAGTAAAATTTGCTTATTTTGTGACGTCATTACCTCAGAGTGAAAGATGTTTTTGTTTCTGGCCTATGCAACATTGAAATTATTACTACATACATTAAAGCATATCACTTTAAATGCCTAAGTCCCAGTTTTCTTACAGATTTCAATTTACATACCTCTGTATGAAAGGCTGAGATGACCAATTTTTTTATGCGACTATGCATCAACATGAGAGCTTAGTCACTGGGTAAACACTTTCACAGTTCTATACAAGAAATATATTGAAGCAAGCGTCAAAAGAACGGCAGTAACCCGTCGATTTCCTTTTACAAATATTGTCTATAATGAGTGAATATGAAATTAAAAAGAAAGGTATATTATGACCCTTCAATCATCTCGATAATTTGCATTACATGGAAACTCTTCTAACTGACAAATAGACAGTCCATTTTCTATATACATGTATAGGAGAATCATGGCGTCATGGCTTTCCGATAGTGTAACACTAAACGCTGCCTCTAATAACTGTCTGTTTTGTTTTCAATTTTGAAACTAAATTATTATTAACTTCAGACATAGCATCGAAAATCGCAGATAAAAAATCAAGAGTTAATTGTCATCATATGCAGTTTCTTTAGCTATAAAAACTGGATGCCGCATTCGACCAATGAAAATGGGCGTCATATGTTTCAGATAGTATGACTAATCAACAATTTTTTTTTCAATAATAATTACTAGTAACATATATGTGACATAACCTATTGAATATATTTTATCATATTTTCATTGTTTTCTAAGCTTTTATTTTAACCTAAATTGTCCAAATATTTAATTTTCCCCATAATTTCATTTTTTTTAATCACTTAATATGATTATTACAATAACGTCATTTGTATGATTATTAATAACGTTTTTTATTTCAGAAGAAGCTTAATCTATAGCGCTTCTAGGATTCCAAACAAAGAAAAACTTTAAGAAGTACTATTATAATCTTAGCATGTGAATACGTCATCGGATGTCTAATTGACGGGACAAGTATTTTTAGATACTGTGATATCATAGTAAGGAGTTTGGGCAATTTTAGTGACTTTAATTAAAAGAGTAGTAAAAAGTTAGTTTTTTTTTTTATAAGTAACTTGAATATTTGTGTGATCTTAACCATTTAACGCAGCATAACTTTGGTAGTATATATGTATAACGACGAAAAGAGATTTCAAAAGCTTTTTATGGAGACCAGGTTGCACAAATAAAAAGGTCATTTTTTAATTCAACAATAGAATGATAAAAAGGTTTTAAGTTTCTTTGTTTGCAATGGGAAAATTCTCTATTTTTATTTCCAAAATTATTTAAGGAACATTTTAAACTTCTATGATCAATTATACTTTATTCCAAAAAAACTACACATTTTACACAGCAGAAAAGTCATTTCCTATATTTTATTTTACCATGATGAAATTAATTTAAAAGAGTAAATGAACTTTGGCTGCTCTAGAGAAACATTGAAATATTGGTAGGAGGTCAATTGAGTTATTGAACAGGAACGAAAGAAAATGTCATGCAAAGCAATTAAGTTATGAAACAGGAACAAAAGCAGGATTGACATTTGAATGACTTTTTAGACAAACCACATTGCAGAATAATTTGGATTTTAAAACAATCAGTGGAACTAAGAACTTTTTTTAAATTTGTTTGAGTTATGCTTCATTTATTCTCGTTCTAATCTGTTTTCAGGTATTATCATTATTAATAAGGCACGTGTGGGTCGGAGGGGGGGGGGGGGGGGGTCAGAGGGATTTTTTTGTTTGACAGGGGAGGGGGGTTGAGGCATATTTTCTTAATTCTATTAAATTTGAATTTTCTAGGGAGGCCTAGGGTCCAGAGCCTCCTCTAGATCTGCACAGGTAGCTAATGGGCATGTTGTTACTTAATGATTTTTTTTAAAAATGATAGTAATTTTCGTATACATATATTTTTAAAATCGTATTATACAACACTCATAAAGTATTTTTATCGCAGAAAATAAATCTGAGAAATTTAAAGGGAAATTCTTAGTACTTAGTTATGAAAGTCACCTTAACGTTAATAAAATATTTTACCATGCAAAATATGTGGACATCTTTAATTCATGTAAAATATTAAGGTTACTATAATATCCAACGTTCAGATTACTAGTATTTCGTCCAATGTGCAATCTTTTTTTCTACTCAAAATACAGCTCAATGAATTGTGTGTGATCCTTGTGTGTCTGTTTGTAGATGAGTTTTTCATTCACATGAGACGGGGCCAAATTCTTGCCAGCAAGTCTCCTATAAGTCTGTGACTTCTGTCTGAAAAATCTTACGTCATCTTCAGACGGAGAAACGCCTTTAGGAGAGATACGTCAAAATCTCCTGCTTTCAACTGATCAAAATTGATAACAATTAGGTTTTGCTCACTGGAATTAGTTTTGAAATTGTTCGAAGCATGACGCCATTCTAAATTCGCATAAAGCGTGTTTAAATCTTCCTCATCTGATTTAAATTCTGATGTCAGAAGAACAATAACATCCCTGCTCTCCGATATCATTTGAATAATCAGTTCCTCTTTAAAGTCTCCCAAAATGTTATCCATGTATGGAAAATATATGTTATACCCAAGTCTTTTTAGGTTATGGGTTAAAACCGTCTTTGTCCATAAAAGTGCTTCATTGTTTTTTTCATTTACAACAATATAGATATCGTATAGCATCGAGACCGTATTTTCTCTGCCAATGGTTGGGTTTTTGTGAATAAGGACTAATTCATACCGGTAATGGTAGAGCACTAACATACAAACCGACAAAAAAATTAAAAACGAAGCTAGAGCGATAGCATTGTAGATTAGGAACTGGTCAACCGCGCAATCCAATGCATCAAAGTTAAATGAAATAATAGGAATATTTCTCCCAGATGCTTTACAGTACAATTCATTTTGATTAGAATTATCATATTTTGCAGAAATCCATTCTTTTACCCATTTGGACGAGCAGTCACAGGTTATATTGCAAATGCCTAATTTCACTCGATGTTGGTCTAATTGTTTAAACGTGATTGGAATATTCTCGAGATTCGTGCAATTTAAACTGATATCAACGTTGTATTTTATTCGATTAGCCAAACCCGATGAGATCCTCTGGAGCGGATTGTTATTAATTTCTAATTTCTTAAGTTGAATTAAATATTCCATGTCGCCTAGTTCTTGTATTAAATTGTTCTCCATCAATAGCTCAATATTACTGTAAGCCGGAAGTTTGGAAGGCATTGTTGTTAACCCTACTCCCGTACAGTTTACCACAGTTCGCCTCTCGCTGGGTTGTTGGTAACAATGACAACCAAGAGGACACCCACTGGAAACTGAAATATTGCATATAAAGTTATCCAATTTGTTTTTCATGGTCATATCTGCAGTAGAGATCCCTGAAAGCTCGGGAGGTTCTTTGCACGTTATATTAAAAAAATCTCTCCATATTGTGGCTAAATAGGGTTTCACTTTCTCCAAATATGGTTGCATTCTACAGTCGCAGATCCAGTTTGCTCCTCGCAAATCAAAAGAATAATTAAGAACCTTTCCAAAAAGATTAAGATCATGAAAGCCCAAATCAGTAAAGTTTAACCATGTTTGAAACTCGTTGTCAGCCAAATCGATATAACCTCCGTCGCCATAAATTTTATCTGGATCAATTTGAAAAGAAACTTCATTTCTTAAATCGGTGATTTTATTGTCTGAGTAATCAATTTTACAGAATGGCTTTTCAAAGACGAAGTTAGTTATGTCTATGGTCTGCATTTGGTTTTTACGGAAATATGCACTGTGAAGAAACAGCGAGTTATCTGACAGGGTGTTTGGTTCAAGCACTTTTATGACGTTGTTCGACAAATCTAATACACGTAACAACGACAATCCGGAAAAAAGTTTCGTTTTTAACATGTGTTATTTTATTTCGTGCTAAGAGGAGCGTGTCCAAATTTTTCAAACAGCTGATGTTTTCAAAAATTGTAATTGCGTTTTGTGAAAGGGCTAGTTTCACCAATTTTTGTGCAAAATCACAAACATTTCCGGGGATTTCGCAAAGGAATCCGTATGCATGAACCAGTGTCTGGTACTTGTAGTTCATAAGCTGTTCGATCGAAACGATAAATGCTGTTCCGCGCCTACTTCTATACTCTACATTGAGAAATTCAACGTCCGTAAGCTCCAGTTCCCAGACAGGTTTCATATGGCATCGACAACATTGTTGTACTCTGTATATGAATGCTTCTTGATCACAGTAAGAATGACAAAACAGATTTGTTCGGTTTGGATTTGCTGTATCTGTCCAGGGTCTATACGAATGTTCAAAAGTAATGAATCCATGAGTAGTTTGTAAAATCGCAAAGAAGAAAATAGAAATTAGCATTGCTTCTCATTCGTAGGAGCACATCAAGACAACTATTATATTCAGATATCTTAACTGTAAGTTTTCTATTTAAACATGGTATGATATTGCTTTTCTTGTTGAACAAAGACGGTTAAAATCCCTTTTTGGGGTTTTTCCATGCTATTGATATACATAACGATCGTATAGTTGCATGTATTCTTAACTATTTATAAAGTGTTGCCTATTGGGTAGTTCAAGATTTGATGATTTTAACGTTTGATACAAAGGCTTTGGTCTCAACGCCCTTATATTGATTGATTGAAGATCTTGAAAATCTTAAAGTGTATATATCGTAACCTTTGTTAGATAGCATAACCTACTTTTTCATTCAATCAGCAACGGCAAAGCATTCTGTGCTTTTAATCGTTTAGAATTTCTCCAAGTTCTCAGCGACGAAAATGTTGAATCGACAGCTTAGAGCAGTAGAGGAAACTGGTGCAGAACTTTTGGTGGGCCAATGAAAAAGTGGGTAATGTTCTAATTTTTTTCTAAGTTTAATAATGATCTTAACCTTAGGATTAAGAAGTGGATCAGTCGCCTCTCTCCCTCCTCCCTTTAATCTTCAAAAGCGAATCAGAGGCCTGGGATTTGGACATCTAATAATGCTTTATTAACTGATATACAAAACTGATATATCTATTTTTAGACGTTAACATTTGCATGAGTAGCCATGCAGTCATCATAAACACCACCTCTAATTCTCTTCTGGTTCTTCAATTCGACAGAAAAATGAACTTTTTCACATGGGGCATTTCTGTAGTTTTGAATAAGTATAGAGGGGAATTTAAATCATGGGGACTCTATTGTGCAATCATGTTAAAAGTGTATTCAATGTACATTAAAAAAGTACACTTTTTTAACCTGATTGAAACATGGATTTTTAGTGTATTGTTTGCAGGAATACACATAAGATTACCAAATTTAATCATTTTTGTCTTCGTAAACAAATAATAAAGAATTGCGTTATCCGACAACCGAGCCCCTGTGATTTAAATCTGTTATCCTTAAGTCAAACTTTGGAGTGAAAACCAAAGTTTTCTTAGGAATATCCTAAATAAAGATGTCCAAAATCATTATTACGTACAAAGAGACACACAACGCTCAAAAGTCAAAAGTCAAATAAGAGAATTAAAGTAGTTGTTATTTGTGGAAAACGATAAAACATAATCGAATTTAACATATCGGTAATTCGTGTGTGTAAAAAATAAAATGAAATATAATTTTTTACTTGGTGCAATAAGTATTTTTGAAAATAGGTATACTTTTTATAACTTAAGTACTCATGTATTTGATAGGATTACAGTGGTTACATTCAGATTCTCTCTCTCTCTCTCTCTCTCTCTCTCTCTCTCTCTCTCCAATTTCAGGCGCGAATAAGAATGACGGAAGGGAGTTTTACTCCCTACTCTTACCATTACGCCCACCTCCAATTTTGTTTACTTTATTTTTTTTTATACAAACGTTTCTTTCCAAACATATCTGATATATCCTCTGTTTCTACCAAATAATCAAGTTGGTCACGTATCTCCCTATTTCCGGGGGTGGGGGGTGGTATCAATGCATATTTTTGATGTTCTTTAGCTCTGCAAACTCTAGCGAGGGTGTCAGACCCCTTCTACATATATCGCACTCTAGATCTGCGCTCGAGTGAAAAGGTTTTATGTCGTTCTATTGTATTATTTTGATTGCTAGTATCTGACCTTATATACTTATCTTTAGAAACATTCCTATGGCTTAAAAACATGAAAACTTGTTCAATAAATAGATAAATAAAGAAATGTTTTGGCGACCATTTATGTTCAACTTACATTAGCAGTGTTGTGTCGCAGTGTGATTTACCATTATGAGATATGAATAATTGTATCTAAACCGTCACACAAAAGACATATAGAAAACCCTTACCGAAAATTGACTTCAGACATGTCAGAAGATGTCCTAAGATAAAGTCAATGCTTAGGAACATTCTTAAGTTAGAATACTTTCGAGAACAGCATTTAGCCTTGAGAAATTTCCTAAGTCTTTCATTGTAAACATGCCTGCTGATTTTTAAAAAAGGGCTATAGAAAGTTTTAAAGGCAAATTATTATTGTCTGGTCCAGCATGGGTTTTTCTATCGTAAATATCATAAGTGTCCGAAAAATATGGTGGCCTTTACAGGAAATGGTGTAAAGTATGTCAAAATGGTGATTAAAAATGGCGGATAGCCAAATTTCATGAACAAAAATATTGACATACCTTTATAAATTGATCTAGCATAACATAATGTTTATCATTATTATTAATGTTGTTTTTATTATTATTATTTATTATTATTATTATTTATTATTATAAATGTTACAGATTCTGTATAAATATTTGATTCCAAAAAATTCCTTTTACATTTTACTTCAGATATCTTTACCTGCTCTGATATTCTTTTAAAAGTAAGAACCCCGTAAAGTGAAGTAGTGTAGTTTGTCAAAATTGCAACTCTTGTTGTGTACGTGAATTTAACACATCTTTTTTTCAAGGTTTGAGGAATTTGATTGTACTAATTATTTTCACAGAATTTGTGTGGAAATAAGTTTAAAGGTATATGTGGCGTATTTTTAGTGAATAACATTAATAAGATCTGATTATTTGCTTCATTACTTTATTTAAAGATAGGACTTTCACATAAATTACGCTGTATAAATCAATCGCATAACAAAGATACAAGAAATAAAAAATATATATAAATTTATTTAATTTTTTTACGTGCCGATAAAAAATACAAAAGATTTGAAAAACCCCGCCTTAAAAGGGTCACGTGACATACATCTCAGTCTATCAACAACAATGGCGACAACGAGAAAGAGGGGTAGACCGTTAAGTTTGACAGATTTGGCAAGGAAAGAAAAAAGAGACAGACTGACAAGGATAGGAACAAAGGGAAGATCGTCATCGGAGACCATGTAGATTGATGGAATAGGAATTAAAACCGAATTAAACTTAAGTTTCCATCATGAAGTTGTAGGGGTTTTGCTAGTCAGGTTTACGTGTTCCGTGTCTTGACTTTATAAGTTAAAAACCACAAGTGGATTTTCGTTTAGATGAATTTTTTAATGAAGAATAAATAAAATTCTTAGTACATGCAAGCTCCCAGGTCGTCCATTCGAATTATTTTCAGACCGGGAGCCACAGACCTGCAGCTACTCTTTTTGCAGACGTAAAGAATTATCTTTCTCTTGCATGCTTTTGTTCAATGTGTTGTTTTTATTACAGCTTTTCATATTTTTATGGATGTCAACGAGTACTATTGCTCAGTCATACCGATCATCGACTAAAATTTTCTTAGTAGATTACTCTTATAAAGTAAAAAAAATCTAATTAAATTTTCAGCGCATCAGTTTTTGGGCTACAAATTTAATTATCAACCATTTTCAGCATTTTGATTCGTAAGTTACAGTCTGTTTCATTGGACCCTCTGTCGTATTTTTTGAGAGGCTAATAATATTGGTCTGATGTTGTAGATGGCATTATTATATTAATTAAAGTACTTAGGCATTTATGTAATTAAAGAGACCAATTTGATCATTCTTTTGATATTAAATATCAATTTAAATAGTTATTAGTTCGACGTTTGAATACTTATTGAATCATAATAATTATCTCAAGGCGTTAATTTATAATCATTAAACTTAAATGTTGATTAGGCACAGGGCAATGACTTAACGTGGAACAAGACACGTTTGAATTCATTATATGATATGTAGCTAGCTCAATTATGAGTAAGCGTCACAATATAAAGGACATTTGCTAACAAATATTTTAATAAAATAAGTTTTTTATTTATCTTAAATAAACTACATTAAGTACAAAAAATTATGTTTATGTAATTGTGTTTTTGATTTAAAGATAGGGTGTATGTAACAGTATCATAATTTATTTGAAAAGGACGTGCAGAAGTAAGAAAAAGGAGCAATCGACCAAAGCCTCCGATTACCCGGCTAAACACTACGAGTGAAATTGACATCCTTATTTTTTAAACTGGTTTTTTTTGGGGGGGGGGGTGAAACCTGGTCCCTCGACTGAAAAACGTTGGCTCGCGCCTTATAATAACTACTGTATCTTAGTTTAATTGTAGACTAGACTGTATTCCACAACCCATCAACTGGCTTAAAGAAATTTTACAAGAACTTAGGTCATATAGCACAGGACACAAGAAATAGGGAGAGATTTTGTCTCGTGTACTTGGTAGTTGTATTGACTATAGATTATAAACTGTACCTATGGAATGTTCTCATGGTTTAATTAAAATTTTAAAACTAATTTCTGAATTTCATCAATTTAATTTTCAAATTGGAAAATCGTTATTTATTATTTATTTATTTACTTATTTATTTATTTACATGATAAAATTGTCAATATTTAGATCCACTGAAAAAGAACGATAGTCTACAAAGTAAAACAGATCTATTAATGTGTTGAATGACAATTTTATGTGCAGTTTACTCATGTTTGCAAAACATACCGAATCACAAACTTACAATACAAATATTCGTTAATAGCAAAAAATGTAAAAACAAAAAAAAAACAAAAAAAAACCCCAAAAAAACAACAAAAAAAACCCCCCAAAACAGAACCAAAACAAACAACAAAAAACAAACAAACCTCGTATTTTAAAGATATGTCTTCATTTCCATTGTTCTTTGTTTAATTAAACATAAATGATTTTCTTATCACTTGTATTATTTCATACTTTAATAGTATTACTTTAAGTAGCATTTCGATATAAATGCAGAATTAAAAACATTAATTGGAATGCACGGATTTAAGATATTTTGTCCCTCACTTAATCAATTTATTACTCTGTTTTAAAAACTTTAGTTCATTTTGTATGAAGAAAGGAGTAAATACATGTATAAAGAGATTAATAATGTTTTGCTAGTTCAATTAGAATATATTTACACTCACTAACACGATTGTAATAATCGTAGGCACCACTTATGAGAGCATTTTTTGTGTGATATTTCAATCGAATAATTTCAGATTTAATTTTTTTTTTTTTGCGTAACAGTGGTAATCCAGATGACAAGCACATGACTTATGTTGTTTGTGCTTGGTGGTCTTTGATTCACCAATTAATGCTGTTTAGGCGCCAAGACAGGGTGGATGCAGTTTCAGAACAAGTGCTACTACTTCAGTGTTCTAGCAAGAGACTGGGACGTAGCGTCTGTATGAAGTTCCTTACTCTAATTATTTTTATTCATCCGTTCAGACAAAAGACGAGAAAAAATAGAAAGAAAACTCTTTTTGGAAAATATATAATCTTAATCAAGTCTCAATTGATTTTCACAAAGTTTGCTTTATAAATTATTCAAATTATTTCTCTAAATTATTGATTTATTCGGTGTATGGTATAGATAGAACAGATTGATATTGTGCATTGATAAAACGAGTCGAAATTATTGTCTTTTATTTTAATAATTAAGCTCTTTGGGCTAAGTCTGCAGGACTGCAATCATTGTGGAAAATTTGGCACAGTAGCCTCTATAAATGGTAGTCTCTTAATGGTCCTCTCTTTCCTTAGAGTAGACATTTTTTTTAATTTAAAGATTTTACTTGTATAGAACTTTCTTAAATTAAACACCATTTATACGTTGTATGTCAGTTTTGATTTAAGTGTTTAAGATAACTTATCAAGAATTCACAGTAAATTATTTTAATGTAATTGTATATGAAAGCATTTAAAATACCTAAGAATTCACAGCACATTATTTTAATGCACTAGTATATTAAAACATTTAAGAACACTTAATAGTTCACTGTATTTGAATACATACGAGTATGTGTTTTTCCAGAGTTATTGTAAAGCGTTCAACTTCAATTTGGCGGAACCGAATCGAAGCTAAAGCTCACTTCCTGTCCAGCCATGATCAAAAACTGTCCTCAAATTACTAATTGAGTTTGGTGATTCTTCTTTACATTTTGGGCAATACACCGAAAATACTGAGCATAATGTTTGTAATGCTAATCATAAGGAATGGATGGCCATTGCCATTTTTAGACTAAATTGATATCCTCTTTTTTCATTTATTTAAGGTGGGAAAAGTTTTTGGATTGGGATAACTGGTATAGTGAAAGAAACAACCTTGATGTATGCGTCTAATCAGCAACCAATCCATACAGCCTCGTTTTGGGAAGTAAATGAACCAAACGGATACGCTGTCGAGAACTGCGCAATGATATGGTCAGGAATTTATGACAAAATGGCGGATTATAATTGCTCCGGATGCCTATATTTTATTAATGCATTAAGATAAACAGTAATGTTATGTATGTCATATTATAGCATTTAATTCATTTTCTCAGACTCCCCAGGTAGCTCTTGTTTGAAATTTGAAAAGAAAATTATCTATATATAATACTATGTACATATCCGCGTCTTTTTATAGTAATAAAAGAGCACATCCATGTCGACGTACTCTTTTTTGGGAGTGAATTTAATCCATACTTCCGATTTAATTTTAAGAATTCTCCGTTTGGTCTTAGTCGGGCTTTGAAAACGTCATCAATGAAGTGTCAGTAGATCGAAAGTGACTTAACCAATATTCTTGACCGTAAGCATAAGTCGAAAAATTATATTTATTCGAATCGCATTTTTTTCTTATCTGGTCGGGTTAGCCTTGACATCACCAATTCAATATGAATGTGCATTGACCTTGAACAAACATTCTCAATCGAATGTCAAGGTGGAAAATGTCTCTGTGTTAAATTCTTGTCGGGGGCAAATTGTCCTAATCACGCGCGTTTTAAAATAAAAACTTCAGAAATAGAGTGACAGTACGTAGACAAACTTGAACCAATTTTCTGAATCCAAGTTCACGGTAAACATTGCTCGCCCTTCAAAAATAGAATAAGTATTTTTTTTTTTTAAATTGTTTACTTAAAAACCAAATATCAAAAATATCAAAAATATTCAATATTCAAGTTGATTACACAATTATTCAAGTTATGTCAAGGTCATATTGTTAGCACTGTACATATAAAAACTTATGTCGTGACTTAAAAGTAGGTCACCTTAGCCTTAATTACATACTTGAAATGTTTCCAGCTCATATCTTGATGTGAGACTCACATCAACGTGTTTAGTGAGTGCATCTTGAGAAATAGTGTTCCGTGGCTTTCTTTGCTTTATTTTTTAATCTATGCATTCACATGCATATTCAAAAGTGTCAGCATAATATCATGCAAGACGAGGGCTTTGCTCAATAAAACCTGCATGGTTTGCCTGTTAATATTTGGTGAAGGTGTTATATGTTGTAAGGTAGGCCTCATGGTAACCTGCTTTTGGAATTAAACGGTTATCTGCTGTCAATTCGTTTCTTACAAGCTTGTTACTTTGGGTCTACAAATATAGAAACATCGCCGCAAACAGTTTTGAGTACACAAGGTCCCTCAGAGATGATGGAAAGAATTGATGTGAATCACACGAGGGTTACTGACGATGATATAGAGATTTCGCAAAGATAGACATTAGAGACATAATCATTATCATTTAAAGAAGATGGGGGGATAAATGCCTGTAGGACTAAACTACGTAGCCAGGAGAAAAGTAACATCAGATATACAAGTCAATGCATGATTTAGAACCAGAAACCACAAGCAAATTCTAAAGGCCGGTTTACACGGCAGTACAGGTTGTAAACAACTTGTCATATAAAACTTTTGTAACATGTTCCTCACATGTCCACTAGATAAAGAGATTCAAATTTCCCTTTATAGTTATTTAAAAACACAATAACGCCCATTTTAAAAAAAATACAGTTTTTTTGTCGACATTGAAGCAATAATGTTTATTTCAGGTACATATTATTGACTGTATTAACTTATGTAAATGTAGTCGCCAAAAAATAGACATATTCTGTATAATAGTTAATGAATCATAAATAGACGTCCAAATCCCAGGCCTCTGATTGGCTAAAGACAAAAATCTTATAGACGACTCACTGTACAAAATAGAGACATGCTCTATTGGAACGGGTGAAATGTATACCATATTAATGCAAATATTTACATCCACTAAGTATAATTCCCTCTCATTCTTACGGAAATTGATTAGTAATTCACAGTGTTTTACGATGAATATGAAGAATAAAAGAATGAAGAGCTCTATTTAATAGAGGGAGGACCAGCATGGCTTCCAACTTTTATTATTGTACACGTGACCAAGGGAGCAGTCATTATAATATACATATTAATGATGGGGAGCAGTTCGTAATGTACATAAATACCGAATATTGTCACACACAGCCCTATAGAAACTGATAGGACTAAAATCTACACAATCCAGTTTTAATCAGTTTGTTGTTCAGCCGAAACCTTCGACAACCTAAGAAATATCGCAGACTGCACAAAATAATCATGATGAGGTCAGACGCAAATTCCCATATACTTCTTTTATCTAACATACTGATATACATTAACGATAAATAAATTAGTTTGACTTACTTTGTTTATTTGCTAAAAGAAAGATGTAACTATAACAAAAAATGATTTCTTTGATGATTCATGTGGGTTAAGAAGGAAGTGATAATTGCAGAAAAAATACATAACACAAGTTATTGCTTTACTTAAAAGCATTACTTAAAAAGACAGTGCAGCTAAAAACATGTGTGAATAACTTCAGATTTACTCATTGTATCGTTTGGAAATAAGAAATAACGTTGATTGAAGTACATAAAAATCCCTTTCACATACCTATTTAATGTAATTATGAGCTTATGGAAATTTCGTACAAACCGGAATAATCTTATATCGTTTATTTGTACCACGTGGATTTTGATTGACAGTAATTGACACGTGCTGAAAACTACAAGATCTTCGCCCGACTATATGGTATACGAGGTAAAAGGAACTCTCTAAACGGAACACATCATCACTTTCTCGATAATTTAATAATGGTTTACCAACTTCAGTTTATTTTAAAATGAACAGACATAAATATGTCAAATAACCCCTCAAGGGACCTCACATATGAAATAAATTTAGGTTGTAGTAACTCTTGTGATAAAAAAGCAAAATACATGCTTACAAAATAATAATTCTTGTTATTTTAAAAACTTTGAACAATTATTACCAGGGAGAAGTAGAAAAGACATATTTCTATCAACGAACATGTCAAAGAGAATCTTCGCGAGCCCTGCATATGTTTTGTTTACAGTAAATACGCATGCGTAATAGTATAGAAGGCTGAACCCCGTAACACGTTGTGATGTATATATTTATGGGTTATTCGTAATAATTAATTTTAATGAAATAATTGGATTTATTGTAATTTTCTGAAAGTTTATACATTTCTGAGTAGTACAAAAATACCGAATTCGATTGGAAATTATTTTCAAGTCGGTTTTTTAATAACATGCGCAGTGCTGTCTCTTTAACAGAATGTTTTGCAACTGCAGATTGAATAAAAAGTAAGTTATGCTCTACCTCAGGTAATAAACATACAGTGTATGACCTTCAGTTATTCACGTTTGACATCAATTTGCAATATAAGCTTGGGCGCTAATAAAAAAAAGTATTTGTATCAAACGTTCAAACCAAATCAGATCTTTAAACCACCCAAAACCCTGCACTTCATAAATAGTTAAAATACATGTTTCTGTTAACGCTAATAAAATCCAGGATACACACACTGACTTCACATTTTATTCCAATGCCATGTGCACATCAACTTATAACACAGTACACTAAAACTCCCTCCTTTATAGAAGAGCTCTTATCATATTTAGACTTACAGAGTTATCTCTCTTAGAAAGTTACATGTACACAAGATATTAACATTAATAAAAATTTCCTTTTTTTTTCCTTTTTGTGATATCTGACTATAAAGTTAAAAAAAATCAAAAAGACCTTAACATGTTTGAATATAACATATGTACAGAGAGATGACCTTCATTGGGTTAGACTACCCTCGGGTCATCTGGGGATTATTCTGTCCCTTTACATGCAATGGCGTATTTAAAAATGTATAATAATGTCTTTCATTCATTTCACGCGAATTCTTCGGGCATCTTTCCCGTCTGTAAAATGTTTAGTAGCTACATACCATCAGCTCCTCGCTTGGTCAAGCAATTGGCTAGTTGTACTTTTCCTGGAATCCATTTCACCAGAACGTTGTTATTCTTAATTTCTTTTATTGCAGCTATGTCTATTCTAAGGCGTTTATCATCCACCATTTTTGTAGACTTTAGTGCTTCCACCACGCTCTTGTTGTCAACAAATGCTGTAATTGGTACTTTATCTGAATCTAAATGGCAGATTTCCTCCAGTAGTTTTCTGAAATACAGCGCAGACTCCAAGCCCTCTTGCAAACTTAAGGCTTCAGCAGCTATTGTAGACCTAACAACTCTCTTAATTTTGTTGGCCTGCCAATGGATAGGACAGCAGTTTCCTATACGATCTTTAATCCACAAAATTTGACCCCCTGTGCTTCCTTCCCCCTCACTTATGTTTGCTAGTGCTGCATCTGTAAATAGGAAAATTTCCCAGTCTTTTTCAACTGCTCCATGGAGAAGAGGGAAAACTTGAATAGGGATTATGTCTTTTAATTTTCCCATGGTTTTTATAGCTCTCAGTAGGTCTGCCACTGTTGCTGTTTTTAATTTGGTACTTAGATCCACTAACTCAAATGCTAGATCAGGTCGGGAACCTTGCACTGCCCAGTTGAGTTGTCCAACTAATTTGCGGTATAAAGTTTGTTCATCATTAGCAAGTTTTTCATGTTTTTGTATTGCTCTTTTTGGGTCAATTTGTGGGTGATCCAATTTCTCCATAAATTTTGAGTGATCTACCATAATTTAGTTTTCACTCTGTTTTATATGGAATCCAATGTACTGGAAATCTTTCTCTTCCACTTTACCTGCCAGAAATCTCTGTTTCAGTTTGCTCAACAAGTCCTCAAATTCTACTTCTCCAGCATGTAGAAAGTCATCTACATGGCAGCATACTATTCCTGTCAGGTTTTTTCCATGGTGTTTAGTAAACACAGCAGGATCCATCTTTGACTGATTGCACCCTAGTTTAAGGAGTTCATCCCGTACACTCATATAAAACTGACGAGCACCATCTTTTAGACCATATAACCCATGCTTGAGTTTCCATACAAAACCAACAGGTGTATCACTTTCCTTGGGAGGTTTGATGTATACATCTCGTTGTAGTTTGTTCCCTTGTAGGAAGGCGGACTTTATATCAGTAGTTTTAATAATCCAACTTTTGCTTTTTGCCACAGCGAGAAAAATTCTAATAGCTCCTTTTCCCACTATTGGACTATCTGAAGGGATAAACGAATGTTCTTCAAAACCCCGTGCAACCAATCTGGCTCTTGTACTTGTATCTTTTCCAGTTAAAACCCATCTTGTTGATATTGTTTTCTGTCCATGGTCCTCAACTTCATCAAATGTGTCGAAAAGATGCAATTTTTCTAGCTCTGTTTGCTTGGCTTTCTCTATTAACATTTGATCCTGTGATGCTTCACTTTTAATGTCAGCTATGTTAACTTTCTCTTCATCAACTGCTTTCCACTCCACTTTGTCTAAGTCTACACTTTTATCTTCATTGTCGGTACTGTCCCTGACATTAAACCATGAGGGGTATCTCCCTGTTGCTTTTCCAGCACGCCCCAGTACTTTAGCTTCAGTCCATTCTTCTGAGTTTGGCAACTTGTATTTGATTTTGTCATTTTTTCGTGGTCTTTGTCTTTGTTCTGAATCAGTTTTTGGTGTCTCTTCCTGGTTGTGTTGTACTGGTGCCTGAGTCAGAGTTTCTGAGACAATACTTGGGACAATAGCTTCTGTTTTCTTTTTGTCCTCCTTGCTTCTATTTTCACTTTGTTTCTCACAGAAGTCTTTATCAGTTTCTATATCTGATTGATCATGTTTAATTTTGCACAGTCTGTTGGGGGACACTCTCCCAAACACACCTCCATGTCTCACAAATACAACTTTTCCATCTTGGAAAACCACCTTTCCAGGTCCTAACCAGCGCTCTCGACCTTCTCTTTTGTAAAACACCAAGTCCCCATCGTCATATTTTTCTTCGGCTGCCCTTACTTTCGTACGCAATGCTCTTCGAATTCTTTCATCAGCTTCACTCTGAATGAAAGCTCGTCTTGCTTCATGCAAGGTGTTCAAATGTTTAGACAATGTCTCTGAACTTGTACTTCCTTCTAAGGCCGGCAAATCAGCTTTCATGATGTTTGGCAAATTTGGATTTTGTCCAAATATTAACTGATGGCTGCTGAAACCGTTCCACATTTGCAAAGAGTTTCTTGCCATATTTGCCCATGCCAGGAGTGTCTCGATGTTAATATTTTTGTTTTCATCTTCAAGTTTAATAAGCATCATGTCTGTTACTGCATGAACGCGTTCACAAAGTCCATTTTGGTAAGGGCTCATTCCTGCTGTTGTACATAATCGAATATTGAGGATGGATGCTATTTCTCGCATTTCATCTGAACTGAATTCTCCACCATTGTCCGACATAATAGCTCCCATTACTCCGAAAACGCCTACCCAGTTCTTCATCATAGCGTCAATGACATCACTTGGTCTTTTTCGTTGTATGAAAACAGAAACTGTATATCTAGACCACATATCTATCATATGCAATATCCAGCGTCCCTTGTATTGTTTGAGGTCCATCGCAACTTTTTCATTAAATTCCTTTGCCATGGGCATTGAAACTATTGGTCTTGGTGGTGTTTTAGCATAAACTTTACAAAGATCACATTATTGTTCAATTTCCAACAATTGCTCTTCAAACTCTTCCATCCATACTCCTGCATCTTTTAACAAAGCTGCAAGTCTCTTTTTAGGGGGGTGTGCAAACTGTCGATGAAGTTTCAAGAGAGCCGCCTTTCTTTTCTCAGGTTCCAATTCTTCCAGTTTCACCGAGTTCACCTCCTCTACAGGTACAGTCTCTGATTTGTCCACTGGTGTACAATAATGGCCAGATGTGGTTAGATTGAGTGAAACATCTTGTCCCAAAATAACAGCAGTGTCCTTCTCCAAATCCAATTTTACTCCTGCTTTTTTCATTGTCGTTCTAGAAAGTAGTAAGGGGATGTCTGAATCAACTACATCTGTTTTGACAATAACAGGTTTACCAACTAAGCACACGGGTAGTTCATACTCTCCTTCAGATTTTAATCTTGTTCCACCTCCGAACTTAAAAATTTTATGTCCTTCACGCCTCACAATTTCCTCACGTTCACTCTCCTTCAGTGAGCTTAGGTAACTCTCTAACCATGTTTTCCCGCAAACAGTGCTACTGCAGGCACTATCAAGAACTGCACAGTTCCGCGCCTCTGTTCCAAGTAGGCTTACTTCATTTTTATGGAATCCAGTGAACAAAACAGCATGTTCTACCGAGGGTTCTTCCTCTGTTAAATGTACTTTAGACAGGTTTTCCCAACTATCTGGACATTTAGCTACAAGATGTCGAAAAGATCCACAAGATCTACAAGTCAGAATTTTTCCATCAGCACCTTGTGGGTTGAGATTTTTAGTTCCTCGTTGTGATGAGAAAAATTCTAAGCCTCTTCCTCCTCCCCTACTGTTGAACCGGCCACTTCTACGATATCCGCTGTTGCCTCCTCGTCGTACATAACCTGCAGCCAATAGGGCCTCTTCATTTTCTGCTAAAAAGGCAGGTTCAAGTTTTATACTCTTACTGTCACACGAAGTGTGTCCACCCTCACCCATGAATTTCTTCAGGGACTTTTTTGCTTCCTCATATAACGTTGCTTTGTTTTCGTAATTCATCCCAGTCAAAACTAGCATTTTCTGTTCCTTTGTGATGTTAGCTTTTCTTAACAGTTTAAATGCTAATATTTCTGATGGTAGTGTCATTTTCTTTTTCTCAATTTTTCGGTACTTACTGTCAAATATTGCAATGAATTCATTCATTGATTGTCCTTCGCTTTTTTGAGATCCTCGAACTCTTCAAACTTTTCCAAACTATCGGCTAGGTCGTCTTTAGCAAGATGTTTATCCAGAAATTTAAGTAGAGTGTCGAATCCACTTTCTTGTTTTAGATCTTCAAGCTTGATTTGTTCAAAAACTTTCTCTCGAATTTTTGTGTCATCTTCTTCAGGTAAAGTAAGTGCAACAGCAATACCTTTCTTCTCTTTTGCAAGCTCTGTTATTTCACTCCAGGCTAGTAATTCATGTTTGTATAGTTCATAAGGCTTAGATTTGGAATTGAACACTGGTGGGTTTATCTTGGTCGCCATATTGGATATATTTTCCCTCTATATTTTTTTTTTCAAGAATATCACTCAATCCAGTTCATGTACTTTCTCTTACACAGTTTTCTGACTTACACTTCAGTCTTAAAGTTAGGTTCACGCTCTGCTACCACTTGTTAACGCTAATAAAATCCAGGATACACACACTGACTTCACATTTTATTCCAATGCCATGTGCACATCAACTTATAACACAGTACACTAAAACTCCCTCCTTCATAGAAGAGCTCTTATCATATTTAGACTTACAGAGTTATCTCTCTTAGAAAGTTACATGTACACAAGATATTAACAGTTTCAATACGTTTGTTAAAAATATCAATAGCTTGGAAAAACCCCAAAATGGGATTTTAATCGTCTTTGTTCAACAGTAAAAGCAATACCGTATTACATTACAAAACTTACAGACAAGATATCTGAACATAATAGTTTTCTTGATGTGTCCGTACGAATTAGAAGCAATGTTTATTTTTTTCTACTTAGCAATTGTACAAACTACGCATGGATTTATTTCTTTTGGACATTCGTACAGACCCTGGACAGATACAGCAAATCCAAACCTAACAAATCTGTTTTGTCATTCTGACTGTGATCAACAAGTATTCAAACACAGAGTAGAACACTGCTGTCGAATATGAAATATTCGATATAAACATATGAAACCTGTCTGGGAACTGGAGCTTAAAGGTCTTTGGAGACGGATTTTTACAGTAGTTTTTTTTCTAATAAATATCAACTTTGTACTATTGAGTATTCATAAAAAGTATTGAACACAATTATTTTGAGCATTTTCTATAAGAAATAAAAGACCAAAGTTGCCAGCTAAAAAAAATCGCATCGTGATTATCCTTCTTCATTTTCCGAATTTGCGACGTCACAAGAGACTACTCAATTTGTGAAACACAGAATCGACGAAAATAAATTGATGATGGACGCGTTTTCGGACGAGGACCCAGAATTTGTTCTCCATTGCAGGGTTTTAGTTTGAACCTGTTAATTAAGAAGACAACAAATATTACAGGTAGAAGATTCTAATCAAGTCTGGCTGGCATTTTACAAAAAAATAATTTGCCAAAAATAACTTTTCATCTTATGAATTATTTTTTCATTAAAAACCCTCGTAAGTGTGATGAAAAAAAATAATAAAGAAAGATTATATGGTAAAAAATAAAGGAAATGATCTTTCTGTGTTGTTAAATGTGTAGGTTTTTAGTTAAGTTATGGGGTACAATTGATCAGAGAAGTTTAAAAAGTTCCTTTTATAATTTCGGAGATAAAAGGTAAAAAAAATTCAACAAAATTAATAATTCGAAACAGCCGACACTCCTTATTTTATTCCAAATGGTCTAAGTAGTATTTGGCTTCATGGCTATAAATTAGGTATAAATTTCAATGTGCAAACAATTTTCAAATTATATGAATAATTCGAAAAAAAAGTACGGTTGTAGGTTTATATCTCAAAGTACAAAACAAAGGGACCAGTAATTGAAAAGCTAAAATACTTAGTTAAAGCTTTTCTTAGTTTTTGATCTTAAAATCTGATCCTAATCGGTTTAATTTTTTGTTAATTCTATTTTTCGTTATGAATGGGATGTAAACATTTACATCTACTAAAATAAGAAAAATATTTCTTATGTTTGAATACGCTCAAATTATAAACTTCCAAACTTCCAAACAATTATTTTTAAAAAGTGAAAAATAATTCAATATATTGTACTTTCGCTCTGCAAACAAAAAATTCTGTTGAATTGATTTTCAAGAAATGACATTATTAATTCTGCAATCTGGCTCAAGATCAGATTAAGGTCAAAATTTTAGTCTGTCATAAAATGATTGTTTTTCATTGTTTTAAAATGACGATTTGTAATTAACAACATTATATCAAGACACTTTTAAGTCTTACACTGCTTCTGTGTCTGACCTTTTGTATTCTTTGAAATACAACAAAATATGTTCAAGTCATATCATTGCTGCATGTTCCTGGGGTCTGGTTTGCATCAAAAGCTTTTGAAAACCACAAGAGACATCAGCTGAAATTATGCTTCATTTATTCTCTTTCTTATCTGTTTTCAGGGATTATCATTATAAATAAGGCACGTGTAAAAAAAGAAGTCACAAGTGTAGATCTAGTTCTTTACCTCCAATATTAGTTTCTTACAGAAACTTGTTGTTTATTCATAGCTCTATAGAAACAGCCATACTGAAATCTACACGTCCCGTTCATCGATTGGTCAAAACCTACAGCGACTGAAATTGACAAGAAACTGTCAAAACTGAAATCTACACGCCCCGTTTATCGATAAGTCGAAAACTACAACGACGAAAGAAAGTAATTTAGTTAATTTAACTTACTTTTTACAATCGATTTATTAATATGTTAAAAGAAAGGTGTAACTAAAAACAAAAAAATGCTTTTTTTTATGATTCATGCAGGTTATGAATCATTGTCGTCACCTTCATATCCCGCATGATTCACCAAAGAATGCATTTTTTTCTTCAAGTAACGCGTTAATTGGTTGGCTAAGAGAATTACCAGTTCTTAATGTATTAACTTTCTTGCCCCTGTGTCACGATTAGACTTAGAAATATAAACCTTTAAAAGTTTAATTTTGGATATCAAAAAACGATGGAAGTAATGCACATTGACATCGTTTCGTATTATTGATATATATCAAATAAAGCTTGTTGACTAATAACATCAAATTTGGACATATATGGTCAAGTTAGTAATGTAGCTCATGCGTGGATCATTTTTCAAGGGGGGGGGGGGTAATACTGTTTGACGGGAGGAGAGGGCATATTTTCTTAATTCTATTAAGTTTAGATTTTCTAGGGACGCCTAGGGTCCGGAGCCTTCTCTAGATCTGCACATCTGCACAGGTAGCTAATGGGCATCTTGTTACTTAATGACTTTTTAAAAAGTGATAGTAATTTTCGTCTACATGTATTTTTAAAATCGTATTATACAAACTTATGAAGTATATTTATCGCAGAAAACAAATCTGATAAATTTAAAGGGAAATTCTTAGCACTTAGTTATGAAAGTCATCTTAACGCTAATAAAAATGTTAAACCAAACAAAAAATGTATGTGGACATCTTTAATTTTTAAAATGACAACCTATAAAAGAAATTGTTTAATATGAACATGCGTCTACGATTTTTTATTTACATTTTGATAAATCATGTAAAATATTCAGGTTATTGTAATATCGAACGTTCAGAATATTAGCATTCAGTCCAAAGTGCAATCTTTTTTTCTACTCAAAATACAGCTCAATAAATTGTGTGTGATCCCTGTGTGTCTGTTTGTAGATGGGTTTTTTATTCACACGAGACGGGGGCCCAATTCTTGCCAGCAAGTCTCCCATAAGGCTGTGACTTCTGTCTGCAAAATCTAACGTCATCTTCAGACGGAGAAACGCCTTTAGGGGAGATACGACAAAATCTCCTGCTTTTAGCTGATCAAAATTGATAACAATAAGGTTTCGCTCGCTAGAGTTAGTTTTGAAATTGTTCCAAGCATGACGCCATTCTAAATTCGCATAAAGCGTGTTTAGATCTTCCTCATTTGAATTAAATTCTGATGTTAGAAGAACAATAACATCCCTGCTCTCCGATAACATTTGAATAATCTGTTCCTCTTTAAAACCTCCCAAAATGTTATCCCTGCATGGAAAATATGTGTTATACCCGAGTCTTTTTAGTCTTTGTGTTAAAACCGTCTTTGTCCATAAAAGTGCTTCATTATTATTTTCATTTACAACGATATAGATATCGTATAGCATCGAGACCATATTTTCTCTTCCAATGGTTGGGTTTTTGTGAATAAGGACTAATTCATACCGGTAATTATAGAGCGCTAACATACAAACCGACAAAAGAATTAAAGACAAGGCAAGAGCAATAGTAATGTAGATTAGGAACTTGTCAACCGCGCAATCCAATGCATCAAAGTTAAATGAAATAATAGGAATATTCCCTCCTGATGCTTTACAATACAATTCATTTTGATTAGAATTATCATATTTTGCAGAAATCCATTCTTTTAACCATTTGGACGAGCAGTCACAGGTTATATTACAAATGCCTAATTTCACTCGATGTTGGTCTAATTGTTTAAACGTGTTTGGGATTTTTTCGAGATTCGTGCAATTTAAACTGATATCAACTTCGTATTTTATTCGTTTAGCTAAACCTGATGAAATCTTCTGGAGCGGATTATTATTAATTTCCAATTTTTTAAGCTGTGTTAAATACTCTATATCGCCTAGTTCGCGTATTAAATTGTTCTCCAATAATAGCTCAATATCACTGAAAGCCGGAAGTTTGGAAGGCATTTTTGTTAACCCTACTCCCGTACAGTTTACCACAGTTCGCCTCTCGCTGGGTTGTTCGTAACAATGACAACCAAGAGGACATCCACTGGAAACTGAAATATTGCATATAAAGTTATCCAATTTGTTTTTCATGGACATATCTGCAATAGAGACCCCTGACAACTCGGGAGGTTCTGTGCACGTTATATTGTAATAATCCCTCCATATTTTCTCTAGATAAGGCTTCACTTTCTCCAAAAATGGTTGCATTTTGCAGTCGCAGGTCCAGTTTGCTCCTCGTAAATCAAAACCATAGGAAACAACCTTTCCAAAAAGATTAAGGTCAGAAAAGCCCAAATCAGTAAAGTTAATCCATGTTTGAAACACGTTGTCAGCTAAATCGACATAACCTCCGTCGCCATAAATTTTATCTGGATCAATTCGAAAAGAAACTTCATTTCTTAAATCGGTGATTTTATTGTCTGTGTAATCGATTTTGCAGAACGGGTTTTCAATGACGACGTTGGTTATGTCTATGGTCTGCATTTGGTTTTCACGGAAATTTGCACTGTGAAGAAACAGCGAGGTATCTGACAGGGTGTTCGGTTCAAGCACTTTTATGTCGTTGTTCGACAAATCTAATACACGTAACATCGACAATCCGGAAAAAGTTTCGTTTTTAACATGTTTTATTTTATTTCGTGCTAAGAGAAGAGTATCCAAATTTTTCAAGCAGCTGATGTTTTCAAAAATTGTAATTCCGTTTTGTGAAAGGTCTAATTTTACCAATTTCTGTGCAAACTCACAAACATTTCCAGGGATTTTGCTGAGGAATCCGTATGTATGAACCAATATCTGGTACCTGTAGTTCATACGTTGTTTCATCGAAATGATAAATGCTGTTCCGCGTCTACTTCTATACTCTACATTGAGAAATTCAACGTCCGTAAGCTCCAGTTCCCAGACAGGTTTCATATGGCATCGACAACAGCCATCTATTCTGTGTATATATACTGGTGGTTGTTGATCACAGTCAGAAAGACAAAATAGATTTGTTCGGTTTGGATTTGCTGTATCTGTCCAGGGTCTGTACGAATGTCCAAAAGTAATGTCTCCATGCGTAGTTTGTACAATTGCTACGTAGAAAATAAAAAGTAACATTGCTTCTCATCCCACGGACACATCAAGAGAACTATTATGTTCAGATATCGTGTCTGTAAGTTCTGTAATGAAACATGGTACGGTATTCCTTTTACTGCTGAACAAAGACGGTTTAAATTCCAATGTTGGGTTTTTCCATGCTATTGATATTTTACGAACGTATTGAAACATATATGCTTAACTATTTATAAAGTGCTGGGTATTGGGTGGTTAAATGATTTGATTTGAACGTTTGATACAAAGGTTTTGGTCTCATCAGCGGCCTTATACTGCAAATTGATGTCAAACGTGTATAATTGAAGGTCATACAGTTTATTATGTGATGCTTTTAATCGTTATGAATGTCTCCAAGTTCACAATGACGTCAAATTTTCAATTGACAGCTTAGAGAGAGAGAGAGAAAAAAAATATATTCATTCAGAAGTTTTGATCAGCCGATGAAAATTGGGTCATGTTTAAGTAAGTTAAGTCATACGGAAGCCCGTTGGTGCCACTAAGAAAAATATTTTATCTGGCGGCCTCCACTTAATATCTGGCGGCCGCCACATAATTATTTAGCGGCCGCCAGATAATTATCTGGCGGCCGCCACTTATTATCTGGCGGCCGTCACATAATTTTCTGGCGGCCGCCACATAATTTTCTAGCGGCCGCCACATAATTATCTGGCGACCGCCAAATACAACCTGGCTTCCTGATGCGCGCGCATTTTTTAATGGGAGCTTTTAGGGAGTAGTGGATACACTCTAATCTATTAGTTATATGAACAATGCAAAGCTTAAGTTTTGAAACACTGGTAGAGTGGAATGTACATTAGACTTTATTCAAATCTAGAATGATTAAGATGTTATTTTGTACCTTGTATTATTTGTTGTAAAACACTGTATTTCAGAGTTAATAACAAACTTTTAATACTGAACTAAACACCCGTTCAGGAAGTCTTAAA
>WFKH01010931.1:53731836-53764544 GCA_016163765.1 Magallana hongkongensis
TAGGTATAATTCATTTGTACCTAGGTATAATTCATTTGTACCTAGGTATAATTATTTAGAGATAGGTATAATTATTTACACCTATCTTCAATTCAATTGTACCTATCTTCAAATAATTGTACCTATCTTTAATTCAATTGTACATATCTTCAAATGATTTGAAGATAGGTACAATTAATTGAAGATAGGTACAATTATTTGAAGATAGGTACAAATATTTGAATATATGTTAATTTGGCGTTCCATATATTTGAATAATATAAAATAACTCAACAACAACTTAAGTCCTATAACCATCAACGGAAGTGTTTTATAAGGTAAACATGTTCCAGGTTTTCTTTAATGTTAAGACAAGAATTGCTAAGGTAAAGAAAAATTCGGATATGTAAAGTATTAAAAGAAAAAAGTAACTTTATATATCAAATCGCTTAACCGTCATTTCCTGTAAACATAATGATATAGAAAAGTTTAATCATTTTTTTCACGCTTAGCGACCGAAAATTGCACATCTACTACCAATAGTCCCTGATCCCTGAAAGATTCGAGTATTTATCAGTTGTCGTCTATCTGAAAAACTGCGGCAAAAGGGAAAATGGACATAACTGACGATTAAATGAAAATTGAATGGAAAAAAAATGTGTAAATGATCATTTTTTTTCTATCACTCCTTAAAGTTTCTTGAATTTCTACTTAATCTTCTTTGACAAACACTGTGCACATATGCGGGGATTTTTACTTAGCGAAAACGGATAAAAAATACTATTCTTCAATATCAAAGATGAACACGCCTCATCAATGTTCACCGGCATTCGAGTATATAACCATTTGATATTGTTACCCACCTAATTACACGGGAAAGCAAGCTGTATTCATAACGCTTGTTGTATCCAGAAAAATGCTGTGCTATGCGGTGCTGTTACATGAAATTTAAACCTATATATTTCAAATAGAGCATGACTCTATTCTGTACAGCGTTCCATTTTATCTTTGATAGCCAATCAGAGGCTGCAGAGATCTATTAAAATGCTTTATTACCTAATAAAGCAAATTATGTCAATTTTTAGACGTATATTTTGTATGAGTCATTTTCCTTTATTCTCTTTTTGTATGAGTCATTTTCCTTTATTCTCTTTTTGTATGAGTCATTTTCCTTTATTCTCTTCTGGTACTTCCTTGTCGACAAAAAATGTATTTTTTTTCAAATAGGGCATATCGGTAATTTTGATTAACAGTAGAGGGGAATTTAAATCTGTTCAATCATGTTAAAAAAGTGTATTCAAAGTTTACATTTACCAATTTTAATAATTTTTGTCTTCGGGAAAAAATAATAAGGAACTGCGTTATCCGACAACCGAGCCCGTGTTATCGAACTTGTGATTTGAATCTGTTTTATCGTTTGGATATGCGAGGACATATCAAAAATGTTGTATATGACAAGTTGTGTAAACCGGTCTTAACGGTGTCTGTTTATTAAGTGTTACTTTTCTCCTGACTTCATCCTTGTAGTCTAGTCCTGATTTTTTTTTACAAAGGACTCTAAAAATGTGTTTTAACGTAAATAATTATTTTTATGATTCTTTATTACAAGTATCGTAAGTTTGCTTAGTACGAAAAAATATTTTGGCCTTCCCAAAAATGGCATTGGATATCGAAATGGCGATTTGAAATGGCGGGTAGCCATACCTCTCTTTTAAAGTCCGTTCATTGGGAAACAAATAACGACATGCTATCGTAAATTAAACGAGCATAGTATATTGTTTATTATTATTATTATTATAAATGTCTTTGATCATGTACAAATAGCCTATATGATTTCAAAAATTCCTCGTAACTTTCACTATAGGTATCGTCATCTTACTTTTATCTGAATTCTTTTAAACACCATCATCAGCTCCGTAAGTGAAGAAGTGTAGTTTGATGTCGACTCTCGATCGGCACGTGAATTTAATTACTTCATTTTCCAAGGCCCCGGTAAGCGTGTTGAAGATAAAGTCCGAGGCAAGTAAAGCCCCTCTTACACTGTCACGATTTATATTACATTTCCCTACGAATTACTAAAAGTTAAAAATCGTCATTATTTGCCAGGTCAGTCTTGTGATAATTCTACAGACGGTGCTTTTTTCGAATCTAATACGACTCAACTACGATGTCTGCTCGACAATGTACGATGTTCGTGCGATAACAGGACGAGTTGTGGCGATTCATGTACGAATTTTGGCGATAATGTAACGAACGCTTTGAGGTCTTCCTACGAGCAGGTAAGATGGAAGACGATTTTTATACGATACTCTTACGGATGATTACGAAATTGAACGATTGATACCCGATATTACCACGAATAATACGAATTTTTACGATTATATATCTGGAGTGTTAATTTATAAAGTGATTATTAAACAAATTAATGATTGCATTTTTGGATAAAATACTTACCTGGAAATATTTTTTTAATTTCAAACATAAGATGAATACTATGGAATCATCATTGTTCGTGGGGGACCGGTTCGGTTACCCTTGCCCACGAAATTACATCCCCATGAACGTTTATAAAAGCATTTTTTAAATATTTATTTACAAAGTAGAACTTGCTACCAACGAAATTACGTCCCGCGAACCAGGAAATCTTTGGCTACCAACGAACATTGACTCCAACGAATAAAAATTATTTCACGGTAATGCAATCAGAGTAATATTCGTTAGATTATAAAAGATGTATGAAAACACGTACACGTAGAAGTACATTTGTGAGTTAAGATTACGACAAAAAACATATTGTGACAATGTTTGCAATTGTGAGTAAAATTGTATTTTCATAATTTGCTGACGGACGTTTATTACTGTATTTATAAACAAACAAGAAGATCGTGATATTGTTTTAGTTCATGAATTGTTTAAATAATCATGAAAGTGGCAGCAGTAATGTTTGATTTATTCCCTGAATAAGATTATCAATGAAGAACAAAATTATTTTTTTAGAATGAAGAAATTACAAGTATAAATAAAATTTCGAAAGACAAGGTTCTGTAATAAACCTACATAATTACTGAACGATGTACTTAGTAATCAAAAAAGAGTACTATTGCAAAACACTAACTAGTCTCGTATTTTCGTAATAACTCTTAGTTCACAGGCAATGTTCTCGTATTGCACTCGCCCCTAATCGCCTGTTTTCGTATTGTGTTCGCATCAAATCGAACTACATTCCCATTCTCTCGGAAGAAACTCAAGGAAGACTCGAGAAACAATCGCATGAAATCATAGAATACTCGGGGTAGATCGTAGGATATTCATAGCATCGTAAGTACTACGAAGTTTTGCGAGTTTCCTACGAATGTCGAAGATTTGTTGCGACTATGTGCACGAGTGCAGTGCGAGTGTCGTGCGAAAGTCTACGAATACTTAACAAGAGGCCAATAGGCCTTAACGGTCACCTGAGTAGCATAACCCATACACAAACTTGTCAAGAAGTCTCATATATGCATTTAATTAAGTTTTATTCTGGAATAGAAAAATTTATAATTTGTAATGACGACCACCTCAAATCTTTCAAAAAGGACTATTAAACCTATAATTTTAGCGAAAAAGTTAAAAGATCATAAAAGAGTGCATGACCTGATATTGAAAAGGTGCAAGACTCTGATAGAAAATAATTTTCCCAAATTTATTATTTTTTAGGATAGGTTTTAAGTGTATATGTTTTCATTGAAAAGCTACATATGTATAACAAGGTGGCTATTATTCATGTTTTATCTAAAACAACCTCCCATCCCCCATCCCCCCGGGGCAGACAGAAACTCTCCCTGTGGGCATTTAAACAAACGAAAAAAAACAGCTTTAAAAGCCATCATGAGTTACTCACTTCTCCTGTTCCAGTTTTTGAGTATTCAACCTTCGTTGAGAATCACCATCTGGCATTTATACAAAAATCATTTTACCTTTATATCAGTGATTTTAGTTAGCCAATTATTACTTTACTATTAACAAGTCTATTTATTTATTTTAAAAGTTCAAAAACTGTTTTTGTTTCAAATGATAAAAAGCCTTGCATAACTCTTTTGATCATACAATTTCTTTATAATTACATTATATTCAATGATTAATTACTAAATATGAACAAGCAAAGGAAGATAACTCCATTAGGAAGAAGCAAGGGAAAATAACTCCATTAACTGTTTACCCCCCCCCCCTTTCAACTCTTTCCAAATGCTCTCCAAATGCTAGGTCCTGAACCCTGACTTAGGGGTCATGAATTTCACAATTTAGGTAGAGGAGTTCATAACCATGCATTCAGTTTATTGCCCACATGTGTGGGAGTAAAGATTTTTAAGATTTAATACATTTTTACTATATGGCTACACTGGCCCCACCCTAGGGCCTAAACCCCTGTCCCAGGGGTCATGAATTTCAAAATTTTTGTAGAAGACTTCATGGACATCATATCCATGCATTTAGTTTTTCACATATATATACGTAAGTATAGAAGAAGATTTTTAAAGATTTAATACATTTTTACTATATGGTCATATTGGTCCCACCCTAGGGCCTAAACACCTGTCCCAGGGGTCATAAATTTCACAATTTAGGTAGAAGACTTCATGTACATCATATCCATGCATTTAGTTTTTCACAAATATATATGAGAGGAGAGAAGAAGATTTTCTAAGATTTAATACATTTTTTTCTATATGGCCATATTGGCCCCACCCTAGGGCCTAAACACCTGTCCCAGGGGTCATAAATTTCACAATTTAGGTAGAAGTCTTCATGTACATCATATCCATGCATTTAGTTTTTCACATATATATATGGGAGTAGAGAAGAAGATTTTCTAAGATTTAATACATTTTTTACTATATGGCCATATTGGCCCCACCCTAGAGCCAGAACCCCTCACCCAGGGACCATAAATTTCACAATTTTGGTAAAGGCTTCATGGACATCATAACCATGCATTTAGTTTTTAACAAATATCTATGGGAGTAGAGAAGAAGATTTTCTAAGATTTAATACATTTTTACTATATGGCCATATTGGCCCCACCCTAGAGCCTGAACCCCTGACCCAGGGGCCAAATTTCAAAATTTTGGTAGAGGGCTTCATGGACATCATAACCATGCAATCAGTTTTTTCCTCACTTGTGTGGGAGTAGAGAAGAAGATTTTGAAAATTTGGCTGTTTTTTTGCATATTTGGCCCCACCTGTGGCACCCGGGGGGTGGTAGAGCCACCAATTTCACAATTTACATTCCTCTTACCATAGAGATGCTTCACACCAAAAATGGAAACAATTGGCCTTGTAGTTTTTAAGCGCAAGTTTTTTGTGCGCCGAAAATTGCAATTTTAACACGTAAGGAACTTTTTTATAGACCGGGAGCTACAAACCTGCAGCTATCTATTACATCATCATTTTGCATAAGTCTCCAATGCACAGAAAACTAAAGAGCAAAGAAACTTGTGTAAAATGACAATGTAATCATTCGATCATTACCATTCATAATTAAAATCATGGTATTTAAAAAACCTTGGTTTTTAATTTAATTTTTTTTTTTAAATCTACAGTATCCTTTAATTAATCGTATGAAATTCAGAGGACTAACACAAGCAAAACAAAAGGAGTCGACTAAAGGCTTTATGTGTCTGATGTCGAGCAAACCCATAATAAAAAAACAAAACAAAAATCCAACAAGAATCGACTTATAATCAGTAATTAATCAAGAAAAAGTACGATATAATTATAAGGTGGGCACAATTAAGATTGCCTAAACTTGCAGACGTAAAGAATGGCCTTCTATTGTATTTCTATTATTCAATGTGCTGCTAGCTTAATTTTTTATTGTTTTTCTGGTGGTGGTGGGAGGGGGTATTCAACTTGGTCCCTCGACTATAAAAAATGTAGACGCACCTTATATTAACCTACTGTATCTTAGTTTTTGGACAAGACTGTACTCCTCAGCCCATTAACTGGCATAAAGATAAGGAATTGTACAAGAGCTTAGGTCACGTAGCACAGGACACAAGAAACATGAGGGGGACATTTTGTCTCGTGTTCTTATTGGTTATAGTGACGATTATAAACTGTACCTATGGTATGTACTCGTGGTTTAATTGAAACTCGGATCTGAATTTCACCAGTTTAGTTTTCAAAAATGATTTCAAAAATAAATAAATTCATTTATTTGTTTATTCATTTATCTATTGTGATGAAATTGTCAATATTTACACCCACTGAACAAGAACGATAGTCTATGAAGTAAAGTGGATCTAGTAATGTATTGAATGACAATATTATGTGCAATTTACTCATGTATGCAAAACATACCGAATCACAGCCTGGCAATACAAATGCTTGTATTCGTTATTAACAGGAATTGTGGAAAAACTCGTATTTTAGAAATATGTCTTTATTTCCCTAGTGCATCTTTTATATAACTATAAATTCATTTGATTTAAAGTATAAATTTTAATTATGTTAAAGTATTAAGCATATGGTTTTTTTTTTAAATATTATTTTACATGTTGTATATGTTTTGTATATATGAAAAAGTTTATCGTCATTTTGTTTTTAAATGACCAATTTCGATTCATATATGTGTTTTAGTCCAACATTCCAAAATCAAACAAAACAGAAACATTCAGAGTGAAGAGTAAAATATAAATTATGATATTCTTATCAGTTGCCGTATTTCATACTTTAATAGTACTACTATATACAAGTAGTATTTCGATATAAATGCTCTCAGCAGAATTAAAAACATTGGAATCAATATACGGATTAGTGATGTACTTTGCCCCTAACTTTATTGTTTATCAATTTAATACTCTGTTTTAAGAACCTTAATTAAGTTTGTATGAAGAATTTTGTAAATACATGCATAAAGAGTTGTTTTGCTGGTTCAAATGGAATATAAAAGACAACGGTCATTGCATAATTGATAGCAAGATCTGCCAAGGTAGGATTGGTTTGTTCCTGCAATGCCCGTAATCTTCATTGTTACTTGTATGTATCACTTATGAGAACATTTTTATGTTTGATGTTTTAAATATTTTCAAATTCAAACCTTTTGCGTAACAGTGATATTCCAGATTACATGCTAATCACATTTTTGGTGGGTTTTTCTTTTTGTTTAGGCTGCAAGACAGGGTGGATGCAATTTCAGAGCAAGTGCTACTACTTCAGTGTTCTAGCAAGGGACTGGGGCGTAGCGTCTGTAAGAGTTTCATCCTCTAATTATTGTCATCCATTCGCTCAGAGAGAGAGAGAGAGAGAGAGAAAGAGAGAGAGAGATCAGAGAGAGAGGGGGAAAGATAATTTATAACTCGTTTTGGACAAAAAAATACCCGTTTAAACCAAGTCTCCATTTTTCATGAAAATGCTATAAATTATTCAAATTATTTGTCAAAGTGCTTTAAATTATTCGATATGTTGTATAAACACAGAACATATTGATATTGTACATGAACCTTAAACTATTCGAAATTATTTCCTTTTATTTTAGGATGTTAAATACATGTACCAACCTCTTTGGGCTAAATGTGCAAGACTGCAGTCACTACAGCTCTGCAGCTCTTTAGTAGTTCACTTGGCTCTTCCTTTAGAGCGGACTATATTTTACTTTATAGAACCATTTACTTTGTATGACAGTTTTGACTAAAGCATTTAAGATCACAGTACATTAGAACTATTTTAAGAAGAGCTTGGACTTTGGGTAGTTGTGACAAACAGTATTGTGGCGTAGGCCTGTCTATTTCATTGTTGGCCACTCAGCCATGGCTCTCTATGATAAACAAGATTTGTCTTTTGAGCCACAACTACGCAGTCTATGCATATTTCACTCTAAACCACTCTAAACCACTCATTTTAACTTGTTTTGATGCAAGAAATTGATATTTACGTTCTACTGAAAGTACAAGGTCTTGTTAAAATGGTTCTATTTCAACGGTCTATATTGTACATGTATATCAAAACATTTAGGAACACCTAAGACTTCACAGTATATGTACATTATTTTAATGTATATTATAGCATTTTAAAACACCTAAGAATTCACAGTATATTATTTTGATGTGAATTAAAACATTAAGAACACATAAGAATAGTACGTTCATACATACGTGTATGGTTTTCAGAGTTATTGCAAAGCGTTCAACTCTAAGTTGGCAGAACCTCAAACCGAGGCTGAAGCTCACTTCCTGTCCAGCCATGCTCAAAAATTCGGTATGTTCTCAAATAAGTAATTTAGTTTGATAATACATCTTCAAATCTTGGGCAGTAGACGGTAATTAAATACTGAGTATAGTGTGTGTAAAGCCAATCAAGAGGTATGGGTGGTCGTGGCCATTTTTAGACTATATTGGCCATTTTTTATGTATATTTACCTCCTTAAGACAAAGAGCTCTGTATAAAGATATAGTAAAATGCTCAAATTTTAAAGCTAAAATTTCCGGATTTTTTTCTTTACTAAATATTAGTTTATGGCCAAAAATATGATATGACAAAATTTTAGGCAGATCTGATGGTTGATTTGTTGACCACCCAGCCTCCTTAATATCCTTTAGAAGGAGAGCGTTTGATAAAAAATATAGGAAAATATTGTATTCAAATTTTAAAGCCAAAATATAAGGAATTTTTAAAAGTCTAGAACTATTTTGTATATAATAAAATAAGATAGATTTGACGGATAGTTTGTTGTCCATCCAGCCTCTTTAAGGTTTTATCTAATTAAGGTGGGAAAAGTTTTTGGATTGGGATAACTGATATGGTGGAAGAAACAACCTGGACGTATGCGTCCAATCAGCAACCAATTCATATAGCCTCGTTTTGGGGAGTGAATGAACCAAACGGACACGCTGCAGAGAACTGCGCAATGCTGTGGTCAGGAAGTCATGACAAAATGGCAGACTATACTTGCGCCGGAGGCCTAAATTTTATTTGTGAACAAGATCAAGAGTAAGTTTTTAATGAATTAAGCTGATCAGAATTCGATGTATTTTTTTTTTAATTTTTTTACATTTTGAGTTTTTTATCTTTCAGATTCTCCGAGGTAGTTCTTGGTTGATATATGAAAAGAAATATGTTTATGTATTGTACTTTCACAAATTCGCATTGTTCTATGGTAATAAAAAATCAAAACCAAGTCGACATAGTTCTACTGGGGAGTTGATTTCTATCAAATCCTGATGAAATACATGTAATCACTCGGGAAAAACTCCGTTTATAATTCATTTATCACTACTTTTGCAAAGGTAATTGATAATACACTTACTAATGTGTTATTTTAACTCTGTGATTTTTGGTTAATGTACTTCTCAATTCTCAAAAAATGTCATCAATGAAATTTCCATGATTGATCATAATAAGGGACCAAATATTAATTAGTCTTTCCATACATCCGATTTGGTATTTCCAGAGCATATTTTCGATTTCTCCCTTTGGACAATGTCGGGCTTAAATTTCACCAATACAGTGCCAGTGGGTAGAAAGTGTGCAGCGATTCAGAAACAATATTCTAGGTGGAAAGCATAGGTCGAAATATTTTTTTATTTAAAATCTTTTCCGGGGCATATTGTCTTTTATCTAGTCGGGTTTGACTCAGCTTCATCAAAAATTGCCTGGCTGAAGAGAATGTGCATTGACCTTGAACCAATATTCTCGATCAAGGGTCAAGGTCAAAAATTCTCTCAATGTCAAAATCCTTGTCTAGGGCATATTTTCTATTCCTTGACTGAATAGCGTTTAACCCTCACAAATAGAGTGACAGTGGGTTGAAGGTGTGCAATGACCTTGAAACATTTTTCTGAATCAAACCTTACGGTCGAAATTTCTCTCTCTCTCTGGTTTAGTCTGGCTGAAATTTATCCAAAGAGTGCCCATAATTAGAGGTTGAGTCGTTCTTCTGACTTAAGTAGGGGGAAGGAAGAAAAAACGAAAATACAATTTTTCCCTCTTGCATGAAACATAACTTTCCTTAGTACAAAACTGCTCTCTTAAAATTCATCTGGACATTAGGGCTACCTTAGAATTTCAATGTTCTTTGATAAAAACAGGGCCTTGTGCGATAATTAATCATCTCATTACCGAAATTAAGATTTTCAAGTGAAAATAGTTTATTTGTGAAAATCTTGGACATCTAGACTGCAAAATGTCAGTGCACAGTGCATAGTGAGGATAAACAGGGAAGCCATTACAAAAATACAAAAAAAAATACCCTTATGGGTGTGGTTCTCATTCGGGGCAGTATGTATTGGTAATCGAAAAATCATTGATGAGCACAACAAATCTGAAAGATCATGTAAACGTTTCAGATGAAAATTTGCCCGGCCTCTGTCATTTACTTTTATCATCTTCATTTTTTTCCAGAAAAACGAACTCAGTTTTGACCAAACTGGGCAAAAAGCATCGGGTGAAGGACTCTCAATACTTTCAAATGAATGGCAAAACTTCCCTCAAAAGAATGTTTAAAAATAGAATGAATATTAGGCGGTGTTTTATAAAATGTCTACTCAAGAACCAGATATCCAAAAATATCAAAACTTTTAAACTATAAACTCTGTGTCAAGCTCACACTCTGAGCACTGAAATTATTAAGACCCAAAAATTGATCAGCTAGTGCATTTGTATAGTGAAAGTAGGTCACCTTGGCCTTATTTAGA
Organism: Magallana hongkongensis; assembly: GCA_016163765.1. Lineage (NCBI taxonomy): Eukaryota > Metazoa > Mollusca > Bivalvia > Ostreida > Ostreidae > Magallana > Magallana hongkongensis. The sequence goes on from WFKH01010931.1 coordinate 53,742,486, forward strand.
AGTTCGTGGCTTTACATACCTGAATTTTTTCAAGCTCAATTCTTAAAGTGTAAGGCCCAGGTACATCTTAAAAAATGGTCTGTTGAGACCCAAAAGTTGGCAACCGTGGCCTCATTTTTTAATTCCATGCTTTCACATATTCAAAACATCAGGAGAAGCGCTGGGATGTGGAAGGGACGTATGGAAGTTTAATCTAAGCAGGAATAAAAGTTTCGAAAATCAACTCATTGTACTCACGTAATTTGTCATTTTTGTCTATCTAATCTAATATGATATTTTGTGTATATTGATTTGTTTTTGTGACAATTGTGTTTGAAAAATGTATTAAAAATGCTTTCGATATTTTTTCTTTTAATAGTTTTGACATCGCTTAGTGAAACATACTAGTATGTCCATATTGCTACAATTTTCCCCGTTGTATTTTTGCTTGAACGGGCCTTCCAAAGACTTTGAGAAGATAACATAGGTCTCTGTGTCATATCAAAGATCTGCTGTTAGAACAGATAACGACAAACTCCTCATGACAAGTCCTAACTGTTTCTAACCTGAAAACCAATCATGAATCTAGTATACCTTGCCTTCCTGATTACTATATCCGCTGACAACGCAGAAAGTGAGTAAAAATATTGGAATGTTGACTCTCTCTCTCTCTCTCTCTCTCTCTCTCTCTCTCTCTGTGTGCGCGCGCTTATGTACTAAAACCATGTGTTTTCTACAGGTTGTTTCACAGGATGGATTCAATTCCAAAACAAATGTTACATGTTCAACAGCATGGCTAAAGAATGGGGAGTGGCCTCGGTACGATTACGACCAATTAATATTGAATCTCTTATCTATCAATGAAATGAAAAACACAAATAATGCAATTCTATCAATAGCAATACTTTAAAATGATATACTAGGTCTATTTTTTTTTTTTTTTTGCCTTTGTTCATTTTGCCATTATGATATTTATTATGTTTGAAATTTGTACAAATCTTTGTAGGGTTCTTAATGATATAAAAAGGTATTTTAAACAGAATCTATTTACCGTTTATGTTGTAACATTCATAACAACATTCTTGTAATATTCTTTGATATATTTCTTTTTAACTGTATGCTATAGAGATAAAATCTGTATATTATCCCATTTCATCTTTGCTCTTTTATCATCGCACACTGCATCGATAGGTATGGCACACCAAACTCACAAAAATGAGCTAAAGATAGTTTCACAGTTGATAAACTAGATTTATCGACTATTAACTATAGTTTACAAACCGCAAACTATAATTAACTATTCGTTAACTATAGTTTTCATCGGTAAAACTATATTTAACAGTTGTAAACTATAGTTTACGAATGCAAATCTAAGTTTTAATTTTTGACTGTAAATAAAGCTTAACAGTAGATTTTTTTAGATAAATATAGATCTGTAAACTATAATTTACATTTGATAACTATAATTAAGTGTTGTTAATCATTGATTCACAATCGTGAAACTATATTTACCAGATAAACTACGTTTTGCAATCGCAAATGGTTGTTTTCGGTGTTAATTATACGAGTTTACACTTCTGAAACATAGATGATCGCGTTAACTATAGTTTACAGATGTGAAATATAGATTAACGTCGTTAACTATAGTTTTCTTCCGTAAACTATAGTTTACACCGTTAAACCTAGTTTATCGACTGTGAAACTATGATTAGCTCATTTTTGTGAATTTGGCGTGCCATAGATAGGACACCTCACTCTTTAGCATTTGCAGTGTATTTTAGCATATACACGATGGAGAGAAAGGGCGATTATCCATAAAAAACACTGTATATATAATGGCGAAAGAGCAAACGTGTGTCGGTAGAAATTGATTTAAAAAGTATCAAGTTTTGTGTTTGACCCTCCTTCGGATTTTCAAAGTATTATTGCACTTTTGCATTTCCTATTATTAACATAACGTTAAATATCTAACATTTATCTTGTACAATACATGTACTTATTAGGGATATTGTCAAGCTTTCAATGCAAAGTTAGCGGAACCCCGTACAGAAGAAGAAGGGCATTTTCTCACTAGCCACGCTCAGAAAATTGGTAAGACATTTTAAGTTAAAGATTGTTTTGCTTTTAATTTTTTTCCCCTTTAAAGCGCGTATGGTTAGATTCCAGATTATCAATTAGTGGGTAGAAAAAAAGCTGTGAAAAACAAACATGCATTTAAAATAGGGATTGGTATTACATTCAAGCCAGAAACACCCACGAAAATATAACTGTTTTGGACTTTAGGGGGGAACTTTTGGATCGGCGTTACCGATTTGATAGAAGAAGACATGTGGATGTACCCTTCCACACAGGAACTCGTTAATATGACGTCATCGCTTTGGTCCACCAATGAACCAAACGGTTACACAACGTCTAACTGTGGTCTCTTAATGGCCGGTCTTCATTCCAAAATGGGCGATTACAACTGTGTGTATGCAGAAAAGTTTATTTGTGAACTCAGCAATGGAATGTAACAAATAAATAAATACAGTCAGCTTTGTAGATAATCTTTGTTAGTAGCAACTTAAATATATTCAGATATCATGCAATCATAACAATATAAGATAATATTATAGATAATCCACACAACTTTTCATATTTTGACTTTATTCAATCGATTGATTTCCTTTAGATTTAATTTTCACTAGACGCACTTACTTTTACAAAACTAATTAAGCCTAAACAACAGAAGAACCAAATGTTACATAAGCACATTAATAAAAAAAACATAACAAATAATTATTTTATTTTACTTCCTACTTATTCCCAAAACCACGCGTTTTGCAAAGCATACTTGATACTCATATAAATGAAAGTTTTTTGTTATATTCCTATGAATAAATGTATAAACATACAGATAATAGTCAAATGTACTCTTTACAACCCATAAACCAAATTCCCATGTAAATGTTAATGATAAAACTCATTTTTATATAATCAAACGAATTAAGAATCGACTTTTTGATAGTTTCTCAAATCAGCTTGAAGTGGTTCAAATTTTTGAAGAACTGATTTTCTTACATGTACATGAAATTGGAAAAAAATGGGAATAAAATTTTATTATTATTATTTTTTTTTTTGGCAATTCATTTAAAGAAAATTACCTGCCGTACTTGAATTCGGTGTCTGCATGATAAAAACTACATGTTTAGTCTGTCCCAAGATATTTATGCAGCACATTTGAACGATTTATAATTAAAAAAATACACATACCTGTGAAAGAAGTGCAATTGAAATCAATGAAAGGGAAAATATTCAAGATATCTTCATTGACCTAGTATCATTTTTCACTCAGAAAAATTCACAGGAACGAAAACAGATTTCTTACGGAGATTTATATTGGGAAATGTTTACATCGTTTCTCCATTCGGAAGTCACTCGGAATACCTCGCACAATTTTTCAACGTTATCATCCGGGTACTTTCATCTCTTTTGCAATGCAAAATCCCCATAGACTTTTTATTTTTAGCCGTGTATTGAAACCTGACAAGCTAGAGGGGGCGTTTCAAAGGGTTAATCTTTGGATTTTTTCATACTTTTGAATGAACATCGTTTGAACACAGAGGTATTTATAAATATAGAATAATTTAAGAAAATGTGCGGCATAAATATCTTGGGACAGACTATAGTAAGTTAACAATATACACCTGTACAAGTACTAATATTTAAATCCTCATGTTGTGACGTATAGCTGTATAATGTCATTAAAAAATGCCTCGATATGAATTGGCATTTGAACTAGGTATTTTTACAATCATAAAGTTTACATTCAAAAAGGTAAATTAATTGTTACAGTTATTGTAAGTAGAAGCAGTGGCAGAGAAGACCGTAGCAAATGATCTGGGAGTTCCCATTCTTCTTCTAATATCATCCAAGACTTCGTGTTTCTTGTTCGAGAAATCGACAGCCAGTTGCTGCCGCAAGTATGCCTTTAATACTTTGTTTTTCGAATTTTTCCATCGCATATAGTCACAATTAACGATAATGATGTTTAGGTCATTGCTCCGCTCCCTGAAGTTTTTCCACGCATTCCTCCACATCAAACCACACCACAGTGCTTTTTCGCTGTCTCCTTCAATTTCGAAATCTTCAGTCATTAAGAAAATGTAGTTTCGACACTTCTTCAATTTCATTATTATTTCTTCTTCTCTACAACTTCCACAGGCTTCATCTCTAGGCGGGAAAAAAATTGAATACCCATAACTCTCCAAATACGGAAGTAAAGTGTGTAACGACCACGTGACGATACCAAAGTTACTTTCACAAAGGCATATATAGGCATCATATTCATATCCATTTTTATTTATGCGAGGAAATTTTAATCTTCTAGAGAGCAGATAAATGTCCTCTTTGTAGACACAATTAATGCAAACTACAATTGCAATCGAAACACCAAGAAGGGGTATAGCCGCTATTAATGCAAGGCTGAGGACATCACAAAATAGAGAGATTTTGAAATTCGATCCAGACAATCTGGAATTTCGGTTAAATGTTAGAATAACTGTGTGATTTGACTTTATGCGGTGCTTAGGTGCTTTGGTGAGATTAAATGACGAGCAGTTGACGACGATATGTCTTCTGCTTGGCTTGGAATAACAGAAACATGGGCTAGGACACCCCTCTTGACGACTTATATTGCAGACTAAGGAATCAAACTTTTGATATTTAGAAATTTCCGTTATGTTTGTCATCTGTGACTCGAAAGGGTTTCCACATTTAATGTTAGAATATTCGATCCAATTCTGCTCCAACCATTGGCTTGCTTCCGTCAGGTATTCGTACAGTTTGCAATCACATGTGATGAAGTTTTTCGCCAGAGAAAATTTGAAATGCAAAACTTCGGATAGCATACTTCGATTTGAAAAATCTAAAAGGTGTAGGAAGTTTGGAAACGATTGCAGTAAGTTATTGCTTAAATCAAGGAACCCACAGTTTTGTGGAGACAAGAATGTGTCTTGTTTGACCCTGTATAAACCCGTGATCTCTTTGATTCTGTTGTTTCCATAATTCAGATTACAAATCGGTTTGTTCAGTACGATGTTTTCAATCGATACCGTGTTCAGATAGTTATTTTCCAGATTAATCCAAAATAACCGTGGAAGTCCAGTGGTAAACGACCAAGGCTCGATATCGGTGATAAAATTATTCGACAAATCTAAAACACGCAAGTATCTCAGTCCCTTCAAAGTTTCATTCTTTGTGTATAAAATTCTATTCGAAGAAAGTTTTAACGTATCCAAGAAAACCAAGCACCGAATTTCACCTATTTCTGTTAATAAATTGTGAGAGAAATTCACAATTACATTTTTGGGAATGAGCAGATATTGTCTGGCAGTCGAGACAAAAAGCTGTGTGTGTAACTCACGCTGTGAAATGATTTGGATATCAACGAAGCAGATATCAATGTATTCGATATCAGCAAAGAATGCCCCGATCGTTTGACAATCTCAATACCTAGATGCTTCACCGCATCACGTGTCGTCATCCATCGTGGTACCTTATGGCAAGTACAATTCAAACAATCAGGGTCATCCTTCAGACAGACCAGTTCCGTACCACTATCACTATTTTCTGTATCGTCAAAACATTCTAACTTGTTCTTGCTCAAAACAGTAAAGTAGATGGAAAATCCAACAACTATAACAAAGTTCCAGCTAGACCCCATCGACTCTTCGGGACCAAATGTTCCGAATAAAATTCAAGACATTTCACAGCACATGTATCAGTAACGAAGACATTAAATTCATCAATAAGGAAGTCCTAAAGTTCTGTGTCATCGATTTATTATCTAGATAAACCTGCTCCAACGGGCGTACAGTATAGGTAATATAAGTAGTGACCCCTCCATAAATTCCAACAATGCCGATAAGAAGCTCCTGTACAATGTCAATTTGGCTTCCAAATCGTGCAACATTTCACGGTAATGTGCTGAGTAGGTTTATTCAATATTTTTTAAAATTTTGTTTATCGGGCGCATGAGTGGATCTAGTGGAGAGGGGTCGGGGGGGGGGGGGGGGGGGCCGGACCCTTGGAAATTTCAAATGTTTTAAATTCACATAGTAAGATTACTGAAATATGCCTCGGACTCCAAACCAATGATCTTTAACGGTAGACATTCATGAAGCATGTTTAAACGATTTATTGGGGTGCGATGCTGAGTGTACGGTATCCAGACATTTTCCGTGAATAGCAAACCATTCAAACTTTGTATCGACTACGACACAATAATAGTGAGGGAGGTACGTGTATAATTAACTGTATTCCAAATTTGAGGCTGTATGACAGGGCAGCACTTTATATGTATAGTTTCAATGATTTTTTCCTGAAAGTATTTTTCAATTGTTGAACACGTCTATTGGAATCTTCAATATAATAGACACCCCCTTCGAAATAAATAGATATAATACATATGTTGAACCTTTTGTTAAACTGAAAGACCCAAGAACCTAAATAAAAAGCACTGTGTACAACAAGTATTGTCAATGTGCTAATCCTACATTCATCTGAGACGTTCCTTAGGAAAGATCAAAAGAGTCATTAAATTATATTGAACTTAAAAGTCCTTGCCTCAAATCCAAAACCATAATATTTGGGTATATGATCTTCCTCAATGTAATGTGTCCTTACTGTGCTTCAGTGATGTACATTACCAGTAAAATGTCCTACATTCATTCCAATAGTAAACACCATTTCCAGTGAAACAAGTTCGTTTACCAAAAAGTGGTAATAATAGTGTCTACATCAATTTTATATGCATGAGCTCAGTCACATCTTACAAATATTAAAAAATTAATTATCATTGTGCAGCAACGTGGCATTTGGTCATTTCAGTGTCTCCAGATACATTTTGTACTTATGTTTGGAGGGTTCAGTACATTGTGCGCCATGCTAGTTGACAAAGTGATAAATAAACACGTATATTGTTGAGTGTTCTAACTAAAATTTGGTTTAGAAAAAGAGAAAAAGTCTCCATACCGCAAATCTTTTATTCCAGAGATCAGCTGCCTGATTTCCATCATCTCTTTAGGTAAAATAAGTTACACAAAACATGAAAGAATATCAGTTACTTCAATTGACAGTTTACGTATGTTATATACTTTCACTAATAATTAACAACAGTAACAGAAAATAGTTTAAAATATTATCTATATAAGCAAATGAAAATTGACATAATACATTATGGGTATTTTACTGCATGTATATCAAATGCATTGAAATGATAATAAGATTCAAGTTTATTTATCATTTTTTGTACACACAGACTTCAAACAAAGCTTTGTATTTTCATTAACTATATGAAAAAAGAAGTACACTGTACATGTAATTGCAATACATAACAAGTTAACTTGGTACAAAACTAAAGGATGAAAGAAAAAGACTATCACAAAAATCTTATGATTTTTTTTAACCACCAAGACCTGTACAGTACTTAAAACATATTACAATAATCATTACTGATCCCAACATGACCAAGACCTCTGAAGTACATGTACCAAATGCATTATGGCTCACGACAGCCATGCAGTCTTTCATATTTGATCTAGATCAATAGAAAGTGACGCAACAAACGAACAAGTTTGATCCCCTGCTACTAAGAATACCACATCAACTTTAAAATTCAAAGTCTAGCTAGTACACTAGTTTCCTGTGAAAACTTTACACAATGTGCAAGGTCCCTTTAATAAAGTACCTTTGACTGCATTTTGTGCAATAAATTCCTGCTTTTAAAATTACTGAAGTTTCAAGTGCCCTTGAACTTTGTAATACTTGTAGTTGAACCTGATTTGAGGCCCTCATTACGCCCTCTCTAGTGTCAAATGCAGAGTTTGGGTTTGTTCTTTTGCTGCCCCTGTGTAATGAACTAGCCACAAAACAAAGTTATGCAATAGAATACAGTTTACCGATACATGTAAAATCCTTTCAAAAAAACAAGCATGTTCTATCTGCAAGTACCAGTAATATTTTTACTATCATTTTAACATTACAACAGAAGAAAACTCAGGAAATAACAGCTTAAACAGTAGGTAAATTACACCTCCAACATACAGATATAGGTTTTTTCCTAAAGAATAGTAACCATTTATAGTTGTAATAAACATATAAAAGTACATAAATGATGGAGTATATTCATCCTAATTGGGCAATGTTTTTCCTACTCCAATATTAAAACATGATAGTTTTTCTTTTCAAAAACTCATGGCACAACAATTAAAATGTGGTTAAAATACGAACAAAAATTAAGGTAAAATGCTATTCGACACAAGACTAACATTTAAACCGAAAGACCAAATTCAAACTCAGTATGAGACAATGATGACAAACAAAGATGTACATCGATGAACCGGTATATACTTCATGACAGATGTTGTTCTAACAATTCTTCCTGGACATGATGCAAATATTCAAAATAAAACATGATATTCATTATTTCCAGCACACAGTTTTATCACTAATTAGAAATAAGTAAGTCATTCAGCAACACATTCCAACTTGGACATGTTCCTTGTTATAATTTTTTGGCTTCTTATAAAAGTCAGCCACTCTATTAAATGTAATCTTCTTTCACGTTTTCACAAAACATTGCTGCGATCTGGATTGGCAACGGTAATGCTATCATTCTCTCCCAAAGTCAAATTAGGATTGTCAATTCCACCATTAATGTTGAGAGTAGGATCACCTTCTAAAAAAAATTAACACAAATACGATAAATATGTGTTTCAGGAAAAGAACTGCAATTATGATTTAATCAAAGTTGATTTACTTAATATTCCTTTCATCAAGATTCTAAGTTCCTAGTTCTGACCTTAAGGCTCCTTGCTTATAGTTACTGTATTAATTGTTCTATTGAGGTTTTTTGAGTCATGTAATTTAAAACAAACATTTAGATACAAATTTAATCAATATTGAAATTTAAGAAAATATTGTTAATTGTTCTAATAAGACTAACATAAGTTATTAACAACTACAAAATTCAGGCACATGCTTTCAATACATGTTCTATACACAAGTTGTTAGTGGTCCATAAAGCACACTTGTATGTCCTCTTTAAAACATGTTGCTCACATCTAGATAACCAATGAACTTTGTTGTACCATGCCAGCCCTTACCTAGTACATTTTGTACACACAGTTAATGTAATTGATTTAAGGGTTTTAAACAACTGGTTAACTTTAATATATATCAGTTGGAAATTAAATTAAAACACCATCTATGTGTTGGTTTTTTAAGGAAAAGAAACCAATTTTGGGGTGGTTTTTGGAAACTTTGAAACCAACATTGGGTTGCTTATGCAAGGTTATGTATATACCAAAAGTAGGTGTTGATTTTGCAAAATCTTGAAATATGGTAATAGCAAACAATTAACAAACTATGATAGAATCACATGGAAATCACCACAAATAGGGATTAGTGAACTAAGAGCTGGAGTTGTTAGTATTTGAAAATGAATAAAATAGAATACTCAATTATATACCTGCACACAGAGATTGCTTTGCAAATGCAATGGCATTCCAGCACTTGGTGAGAGCATGCTACATGTAGTATGTTTTATGATATATAATAACCATTTACATTTCAAAAAAAAGATTAACAGATTCTGAATCTAAAAAATACAGCCCAAATAATGTTTACTAAAGAGTGTTGAATCAAGAGAAATAGTTATAGCAATGATCCACAATACTTGAGTTAAATGATCTACAGCTCAGAATTCAAGTTCTGTACTAAGACAACACTTATGTCCCAATTAGAATAAAAGTTTGTCATCTGTCATCTGATATTCTTCTAAAAGTAATTTGGTCAAAGTTCAACAGCATTATCAAGCATGCAAGCAAAGCTTTGCATTCTTCTTCTTGACTTTTAATTAAATTTATAACTAAATGACATGCACAAAAAATACACTCTGCATGTCTCTTACACCCAATCAATACTTTTTCCCCCCAAATAAAGAAAATAAGAAAAAAAGACTAATGGCCAATAGGTACAAACCCTTTTTAACATCCAAGGCTTTAAAAAAAGTTTTCATTTTTATCATTTGCATTCCAAGTGAACAAGCTATATCCAAACTACAGTTTGCAAACTACAGTTCTGAATATGCAAGATGAATGTGTACTAAGTAAACATATCATTTATATACAATAGATCTTTATCTTGTTCTATAAAATGAAGCACAAACAGACTTTAAATTCACCAACACCAGTGCTCAAATGACTTCAGAACTGAAAATTATGAGGTGATGGAAGTATCTCACAACACCTAGAAATCAGAGGCAACAGATTAATCATCTAAATGAACAGTTATACATTCAGATAGCCGTGTTAGTACGCCTTACATGTAATATGTTACAATGTAAATAACAATACAAAATTAAAGATATGGTACATGTAAAGGAGACATATACCTGAAATTAGAATCTTTGTTAAGTTGTATGATTACAGAATTGAAGAATTTTTATGTTATTCAAGAAACGGCATAACTATCCATCTAGTGATGCTATAAATCCATCAATTCCACTCATCATTTACAATACTGACTTTTTTTCAATTTGATATCTATTAATAAAAGATACATTAGTTTTGATCAAAACTAATGTATCTTTTATTAAATTAAATTATTATTAAATTAATTGAAGATTTTAACTGAATTTTTATTAAAACAATCTTTTGTTGAAAAATTATTGAATGATGAGTAAATCTAATGACGTGATAGTTAGTGAGTTTAAGGCAGCAATCAGTGAAGAAAATCCTGCAGGAAATTACATTAGTTTCTGTTTAATTATGCAAATGGCTGCATCCCTGCCACGTCTTCATCATCTGACCTTAAAATAGGTTCTATATCACTCTCATCCTCTGAAATTTCCTCATCATAGTCTCCCAAACCTGCATAGGTAATCGTAGCATTTTTCAAAATGTAAAAGTATAGCAAATACCAGGTAAGTTAGTAATTGTACAAATACTAATCTCTGACTCTTCTCCCATTCTAAATGTACACATAATATAGCATAAAACTACCTATTGAGCAATCATGATTATGTTAATCAAGTCACCGATTCATGGCGAAAAAAGAATTAACCCAAGGAATTGCTTTTGAATAAAAACATTGCAAAAGACGGCATTTTGATAATTTTTAACCCAATTTCATTGAAACCTTTATACATGTGAAGATACAATAACATGTATATTAAGATCAGAAAATAACTGGTTATTTAGTGATCGAATTACAGGTGTTTGAAGTCTATAAAATCAGAAAAACGTTTCATACATTATGTCAAATACATGTAATATTTTTGTCAATTATGATATATACAGATTTTGAAAATTTTAATGTAATCATACATGTAAATTCCTGATGCCTTCATAATTCAAAAATGTACACAAAAAATGTACAAATGATACCACAAAAATAAGTTAACCCATCAGCAAAGTATTCAAATTTTTCAACAGTTAAAAAAAGCCATGAAATTCTAATTATGGTACTCTACCTTTAGTGATTTTCTCTGCTTTTTCTCTGTCCTTTTGAATGAAGAGAGCTGTAGCCAGGAAGAACCCCCCTCCAATCACACACACAAAAGGGGTGATGTAGAAGGCATTCCTTAAAGTGCCTGACTCTACTGAGGGGGACAAGCGCTCATCCTCCGGGTATTTTGTGGCCAAGGCATCTGCAATCTGCAACGATTAAAGTGAAGTGAGCACTTCAACAAAATCATCTTCTGTAATACACATCAGTTTGATCAGGCCCCGGGCCATAAAACGTAGATGAGCTCAATTTTGATCTCAGTCTCACTTTTACAAAAGGAATATATAGTGGAAAAGTGAGACTGGGATCAAAATAAAGCTTGCCTACATTTCATGGCTTCCGGGCTACATTCTTTACACTAGCAAATTTTAAAAAAGATTTTAAACATATGTGTTTTTACTGTAAAATAGTGCTGAATCAAGGGTCATTTTTAGACTCTTGAGTATACAGTGAAACATATGAAAAGGTTACAATTTAATTTGTTGTTGCATTATAAAAGAAGTCCAACAATATATTCCAGAGCATTACATATAGATTTTAAAACAAATCAGAAGCCATGAATATATCACTGATTCACACTCCATGGTAACAATAAATGAAACATTGGTAACAACATATTTCAATGTACAATTAAAGTATACCATTGAGTTCATCAAACTGACGCACCTTTTTGCAAGGAATCAGTCTGTTTCGCAGGGAATCAGTCTGTTTACAGTGATTTTCAGGGAATCAAGAAAATATAACAATTTATTCTTATAATTATATATAGTGAAAAAATAAGTAGAGGTCAGGGACGTAGCATCAGGGGGGGCCAGGCTCCCCCACTTTTTGTCGCAGCAAAGATTTTTCTTAAATTTACATATAAAAAATTGAATTATGAAGGAGTTGGCCTCCCACTTTTTTGGGACCGGGTAAAAAATTGAGTTGAAAATAAGGAAATGAACAGGTTTTGAGGAAATCGGTATCCTCTCTAACCCCCCCCCCCCCCCCCCCCCCCCCGGATTACCATTTTCCTGATTTTGCGAAGTCCCCCTTTTTTTTTTTTTTCTTTCTTTCTTTTTTTTTGCTTGTCAAGATTTTTTGGATGAGTTTGGCCCCCCCACTTTCAAAAACGATGCTACGTGCCTGGAGGTATAATACATTTAATTACTATTTGAACATGTACTGAAGTATTTTGTTCCCTTCAAGATTAACATTAGGTTTATATGTCTCCCTCTGATTCAGTCTGTTGGGAGTATTGTGGAATACATGTACTCATATCTTGAGAGCCATTTGATAAAATGTTGGCTTTGACAAGTGAATAACCTGTATCATTTTTTAGTTCAGTAGGTCGCTGTCATCAAGTTAACTGGTGTCACAATTTTGTTTGTCAAATATATTTAGTGTCAATTGCCATACAGTCTTCAAACTTCATGCACAGATCAGCTATGATAAATGTTCAACCCCTTACGTTGATTTTCAGGTTCAAAGATCAAATGTCAACAGGCTTACAGATATAGATATTTCTTACAGATAAAAATAGTTCAAGTAACATCAGAATAATACTTTAAATTTCAAAGCTTTTGCTACAATATTCAAAATTCACACACAGGATGGTCATAGTAATTAGATGAACTATTTAATTTGCAATTCATAAGTATACAAAGTTTACCTGTGCTGATATACACATGTAGAGTCAAACCAATATCAAACGCACAATATCTATCAAGTACCTTGCAGTAGACAATAAAACACTTACCACTCCGATAAGATACGGACTTCCAGCGTCCCCCAGGGCGTGGGATATTAGAATCTGGACTGCTTCAGCTGTGGAACGGCGGGTAGGGATCACAACATACTGTAAAAGTCAACCAGTTTGCCTGATAAATGTTCTCAAATAACTTGTTAATTACTGGTTATCTGTTGAAATATCATCTAGACTTTTATCAAACATTTTGTAGTTCTAAATACATGTATTTAATAAGTATATTTTCAAAATTAATTATTTTTAAAACTACAAATTTCACATGATTATGCTCATAAACAACCTTTACTTACCAATAAAATATCAGCAATGATTGACCAATTCAAACAAAGGAAAGTTTCTCCAAAGAAAATAAGAGCCTGCAAAGAAGTCAAGTACCATGAAAAATTATCATTTAACACTGACATCAAGAAATTTGTCACGACAAAAGCTGATTTTAAAACAAATAATGGTTGGAATAGCTTAAGGTTCAACATCCCTCCATTCTGTACGTTTATACAAACAACATTTGATATACCGGTACATCATTAATACAAAAGATCTTGAAGTTATTGCATTCAACTCTTAAAATGGATTTCATAGCGTAATTAGTGCACACAGGTATACAATGTACATGTAAAGTTTTTTTCTATCCGTCATTCTCAATTTTTCCTCTAAGTAGATTTTTGGGGGGATAACTTACATTCCCAGAAGGTGTAGTTTATATGATATTGTGCTTACCCAAGACACTGGTATGTTGCTCTCTGAAAGCCAAAGACCAAAGAATAAGAATGGGGTACACATCAACAGACCAAAGGCACACACAAGAGGATCCGCCCGTGGGTTTATTCTCTTGTACCGCCTTGATGCCTCAGCCCCCAAAGCGACCCCAATGAACCCCGCAGCCACGGTAATGCCGCCGAAGATGAAAGCAATGCTGGAATAAAAACATGAAAGATAGTTACCTCTACCGGTAACATTAAGAGTTGACTAAACACTTCAAAAGCAGGAACAAAATTTCTTTTTCATTCTTTTCAAACAGTATGGTTTTCAATTCTCAAAAATATCTGATTACTAAGAAAATGTTTCAGTGTTGTAAAAATTGTTATTGTATTAAAAAGATTAAAACTTGTAATGGCTTGCAAGGTGGAGATTTTCAATGGATGCTATCAATTACAGCAGGCCATTTACTTATTTCAGCTATGATTTTGTTATCAAGATTTCTGTAGACTTTTCGGAGGAAATTGTTCAATCATGATTCATCAAACAACAACTCACTTTCCCTCATCTGCATCCTGCCCCTGGGCTTTGATGACATTGAACATATAGGAGGGAGCCCAGAGGGCTAGGGCTCCTGTCACAAAGGCAACACATGTGAAACCAAGAGTTGATAAAACAAAACTCTTTCTGTAAAACATAAAAGGTCATCCATAAATCATCATCTTTTATGACAGTAATACATGTATATAGATTTTTGTGCTATAACAAAGCTTGAAAAATGAAAAACAACTTACGTCTTGGCCAATTCTTTGAGATCTTGCAGATATGATGAATTATGTAAATGACTTCCCCCCTCCGCATGGCCTCTTTGAGGCTCTTTCAATACAATAAATATCAAAATAACACAAATGATTCCCAAGACTGGCGTGAACTGGAATGAAAAAATGTAGACATATTGAAATGCATTTTATGATGTACCAATACTCAACCAAAAAAAAGTAACTTGCAAAAAATCATGAATAAAAGATAACATAAACATTATGAAGAATGTGCCTTTCATAAGTAATACATCAGCTATGTAATATTCTACATTATGCAAGCTGCACTTTGGATCATTATAGGCAAGTCTTTGAAGTTTAATGTGAATCAAATCAAGATCATAATTGCATTATCATAAGTTATTAAATCAACACATCAAAGTTTGAACAAACTTTATCCTGAGTGAATAGAAGAACAATGTTTTTGCTTTACTTATAAAGTTGACTATCACTTATACTTCTTCCTTGAAGGATAGACTATCAGACACTTACCCTAAGTGCCCACTGCCACGCACCAAATGCTTTAGCTATATTGGCTCCTACCACATAACCTAATCCACTGAAAGATGAATGATACAAGAAAATGTAGACCATTTGTTCAAAACAACAAAAAGAAAGAAATTTCTTTGATTCTTATAATCAAGAATAATTGATAAATATATAGGCCTATTTTATAAATAAAAGATATTATCTGAAATACTGTGATTAATTTACATGTAATGTTGGTAATGTTTCTGTAGGGTGTTAAATTACATGACTTTATCAAATACATTTGTGTTACAATAAATTTATTTCTTTAAAATTATTAATATACATAATATACATGTATATCATGCAAATCATGCATTTTGCTATCTATCACATGTTTAGCTCTATATGAGGTGGATATCACTCATGTAATAAATATTTGATATTACACTGTGTATTCTTACGCCACGTGATGTCATAATAAAACATTACTGTAACTTAGCTTTAAGTCAGATGATTGACATGTATAGATTGAAAAAGTAACAAAATAATACAGTTGAAAAATCCTAGAGTTATAATTGTGAAGCATTTAATACTGTTTTACAAATTTTCTTTCAAAAATTGATAAGAATATATTTGAAGATTAAATGTTTGTTTGCTAAGCTTGAAACTTTTTTCATAAATAAAGTTGTTGACTCGATCACAACTATGTACGACTCACAACTATAATGTTTATAGAAAAGATCAAAGTTTAACAAAACATGTGGTAAAACATGATAAAAGGAATATGATTTGCAATGGTATAATAAATTATTACGATATTTATCCATTTTGTTGTGTTTTCTATCTCCTCGCCAAGGCTATAGGGGATAGAAAACACACAACTCATTGGATAAAAATCATATACCATCGCAAATCATTAAAGAGGTCCTATGTAAATGAAACACAAAATAATTTAATTATCAGCAAAAGTGTTAGAAAAGGGCATGCAACAGGTTAAGATACTGTAGATTCCTTATTGAACTCGAGGAATTAATATTCGCATAAAATGGTGAGAAGCATTTTATTTGTTTTTGTTTTATTTATTTTGCTTTTTCAGATAGATTTGAACTATATGAAGTGTGCTTGCGGTTTTATATTCTCACAATATAATATAAAACAGTGGAATCGCGGAATTAAGTACTCACGTGAAATAAGGAATTTACAGTAATCATCATTATGAAAATCTTTCTTAAATGAAATAATATCTTCATATGTGAACCTTATGCGATAATCCAGAAAAGTATTAAAGATATCACCTATCCCCTTAACATCCCAACAATGAAAGATAACTCCTACCTTCCTACTGGGATGGCAAAATAAAATACCATAAGCATTCTTGTACGTAGATCTTTAGCAAACAGATCTGCGATTATGGTGGGAGCAATTGTGGAATAACTGGCTTCCCCTATCCCTACTGCTGCCCGAATTAGAATGAATGCCCAAAAATGCTGAAACAAACCAGGAATCTATAAACTGTGCTTCTCTCTTTAAATTGTTAACCTTGTGCTTAATACATGTAGCAGCTAGCTCTAAAGCCCAGCCTGGCAAGCTCACTGAAAGCAAAAATATACAGGATATGCACCAGCAAATTGTGACCCAGGCACAATTATTCTTCTGCTCATGCAAATAGGTGGTACTAAAATGAATAAAAAAGCAAGAATGCCCCCCAAAAAGGAATTGTGGTAAATTATATAGTTTTCTTAAAAAGGAGCACAATAATAAAAGGGTAAATATCAGCATATGGAAAGCAGGTTCATGTACTTATATTGGGAGATTCATATTATATCCTATAATTGGGAAAATTACAGTCAAGTAATGAAGGTTTACTACATGAACTAATGATAAAAAAAATACAGAGAGAAATAAGTAACACAAAATGTTGTTAGTGATTTAGTCACACACAGACACATACATGTAAACTGGTTCTGGTACCAGTTTGCCTACCTGCCCACTGGTATAGCAAAATAGAAGAACATAAGCATCCTTGTTCTGGTTCCCTTGACAAACATGTCTGCTATAATTGTTGGAGCTATTGTGGAGTAACTAGCTTCCCCTATGCCTACTAAGCCACGTATTAGTAAAAATAACCAGAAATACTGTAAAACAAATGGTAGAAAATTTTGATAAACTCATTATATACATGTATATGACTATGAGCTGGTATGGCATCAATTCATTACCCAAACAGACATGACACATTACAAAAGGCATCAGGTTTAAAAAAATATCAATGTCACATTAATATGTAGTCACTGGTGTAGCTTGAAGTCTTCATAATGTTTGACTAATTCATTGATGGAAAAAAAACTAAATTAACATCTTTGCATTTTTATCTCAATATCATTTGAGTGAATGTTAGTTAGATAATGTCAAAGTTTCAACGAAAAGCAGCAATCAGTTCATAATTCTCTGAAACGTAGATTTCCAAATTCCAAGTAAATATGCTGGGCCAATGCTCATTGTTATGATAACTGGTAACTTAAATGATACTACCCAGATATTTACAGTTGCAACAAAATGGGATTCATCTTTCTTAACAAGTAGTGATCAATTTACAAACATAAATATTTCAATTAGATTTTTTAATTTTTCATAATTTAATATTTTTCTGAATTCCTATAGACATTCTAAAATTCTGTAACATAAACAGTGTATCAACAGCATCAGAAAAATCAAATGTTTGGTGTTCAAAACCAACAAGCAAAAATGTATGACAGACTTGATAAGAACAGATCAACTTACATCTTTCCCTATGAAAGACCCAGAGAGTGTTAGAAGAGACCATAATGTGATTCCTCCTCCCATGATGAACTTTCTGTTATACCGGTCACCTAGGTAACCAAATATAGGTGAGAAGATCATGTAGCTGACAATAAACACTGTTTGTATCAATCCAGCCTCAGAATTTGCTATGTGGTAATAATTTTGGATGTCCACCAATACTCCTGAAATGGATAGAATTTTGAATATAATTATTTAACAAGCAGCACCAAGTTAACTGCGGTCTTTTTAGGCGGCAAATGAATATAGGAATTCAAAGTGAATTATTGGCATAGAAAGCCTCGTTATCAACATTTTTATTAACATGAAGTCATGAATCCTTTATGATTTAATAAATATGAGATTCTATCAAAAAGTAATATACTTTACCAATGTAGTTATTTTATCTTACTAAATATCAAATTACTATTTATAATTAATATTTCGGTGGTAGAAACTATGTACCAGCTACCAAAATGGCCATGAAAATTATTATCATTAAATATTTGGGGAAAAAAATTCATAAAGTCATTGGAAGTTCAAAGTTTAAGGGTGCACTGTGAAAGCAATAATGCATTTATTAAAAAAAAAACATTCAAACAATTATGAACAAATAAGGTAACATTTTCTTCACATTATGCTTTGGATGTTGCCGTGCTCTTGATGGAAATACATACTGCTTTTGAAATTGGGCAACAAAATGGGTAACAAAAATAAAATGAAACGTTGTACATGTTTGCACACAATAAATGTTGTTGGTCCATAGGGGCTCATCACGAACTTTTTGTAAGAAGACAAAAAGTTTGTGACGAGCCACTGTGGGTTGGTCTAGACTTTTTTGGGGAAAAAAAATTTAAAAAATAACAGAGTGATATTGTCAACTCATTTTTTTTTTAACGATCCTCATTTACAAACAATTCATAACACCAATTACCACAATGTTAAATTCAATTTATTGTTTAACAATGTTTAAATGCATTAAGGAAATCTCTTGTTGGTATCTTAGACAAGGAAATATATTCTAAAGATATTGTAATGTCAAAAAAGGGGACACATGTAGATTTGGAAACAAACCTGCTATGGTGAAACGATCCATGTAGTTGAGCAGATTGATGAACAGCAAGACAAACACCATGAAATACGCTCGGTGCTTGGAAATGTCACCAGCAACCACCTCCACATCAGGGGTTCGCACGTGTGATTCTGCGATGTCATTGTTACGGACGATCGGAGAAGTATCTGAAATATCAACAGGCATATCGTCTAACTGAACAGTGTCGTCGAATGGCGGAAGTATGCGGCTCATTTGTAAACATTTCAGAGATAATCGGTCAAGAACATTAAGGCGACTCAGTGTCCTATGATCAACTATCAACTTAAAGTTGGTTGAAAATATAATGGACCCAGATCCCGATGCTAATAGGTGGAATCAGTCATTGAATAAAAAAGTTTGGTTCTAATTGTCACTGTAAAGTTATCATCAAATCGTTTTAAAACGACGATGTTACACACCCAAACTGGTGAACATATAGATATAACCTTTCTTTCTTCCCATTTTGTTGTCTTAGAGTAGTAAACTCAAATACAAGATTCTACTTTCAAGGCAGGGCTACATAGTTATATAATATTTAACTGTCCATGCAGACATTGAGATACATGTAGCAGCTCATAACATTGGCCATATTGGCGCCATGTTGAAACTACCCAGATTTAGAACAGGAAGTGATATTCGATTGTAATCGTCAAAGCAGACGACGCGGGAAATATGAAATACGCAAAACTATTCAATAACAGGTTTCTGAACATAACTTTATTTATTTGACAACGATTGATAAACATGTTCTAAAACTTATATTAATATCTCTCGTTGGCACGGATGTTTGCGCGAGGAAGTCATTGATGTGGGAGGAAGCCGGAGTACCTGGAAAAAACTCACGTGTCCAAGCGGGCGACCACCATACCCTTTAACATACAACCACTGTTGATCATGGGGATCGAACTCGTGTCAAAGCGGTGAGAAGCAAGTGCATTGTACACTGCGCTACTTGGACACTACTTGTCTTCTAATAAGTGTATGCGGATCCAGAAAATTTCTCGGGGGGGGGGGGGGGGGGGGGTCTGAGTGATAATTTTGTTTGCATTTGGGAGGGGGGCTATTTTTGGATTTACTATGTAAATTAATTTAAATAAGTTTAAATTTTCCAGGGGAAGGAGGCGCCCCCTCTAGATCCGCGCATATATATTATAGGTTATGATTGTTATCCAATAATCAACTGATTCTGATCTGTACTGTATAGGTTATTATTCATAATTAATATTTCTTTTAATTTTTTTTTCATTCCAAAGCAACGTTTTCGCATTTACATTTTATTATTTTCACTAATTAAAAGATTGTGGTTTGGGTCGTTATATTTATTGATACTGGATTAAAAAAAAAGAATTGTTTGAAGATTTTGATGCAGTTAGAGTAAGGTAATAAAGGAGATACACTGTGGTGCAGTCCAAAGTATTGTAAACGCCGTGAACTTACATTTTCTTGAAATTGTGAAAGTTTACCTTTTTTGGTCAGTTATTTGTACCTTTAACTTACGAATACATTTCTTTGTGCAAT
The DNA here is from genome assembly GCA_016163765.1 of Magallana hongkongensis. Classification (NCBI taxonomy): domain Eukaryota; kingdom Metazoa; phylum Mollusca; class Bivalvia; order Ostreida; family Ostreidae; genus Magallana; species Magallana hongkongensis. The sequence continues at coordinate 53,763,157 of WFKH01010931.1, forward strand.
TCGACAATTGTGACCGTCAGTGACCTGAATCAAAAAAATTTTGTACATTCCGCTAAGTAACATCGCTGTTTCTCAATACCTTTTTGATAATTTTTTTTCTTTACACTTTCTTCATCCATCCACCACTTTTGTCTTTGTTAGTTTTTTGTAAGTGCGAACTTTTGTTATGGAAATTAAATTATATTTCAAATGATTCAGCGCTTGTATTTCTGGCACAGGGGCCAAGCCCGTTTTACCATTAATTTCGATGTAACCATTATGGTTACATTGAAAATAATGTCATTTTGCCATAAATTTCAATGTAACCGTTATGGTTACACTGAAATTAATGTCAAAACGGGCTTGGTCCCTGTACTTTCTGGTGTCGTTTAGTAGATAGAGTATAGTATTTGGTACCCACCCCAACTTGTACCCGGTACTCTGATCATATAATGCATTTAGTCAGTTTTACCCTGGGAAAATGCTATGTTTTTGGTAGAATCAGATATTTATGTCATTCCTACTAGCTCTGGCTACTGAGTTAACCCTTAAGCTCGATCGGTAGAGTGATGGATTTGCATGCAAGGGGGTCCGGTTCATACCCCAGCAGAGGCAATATTTGCCACTGTTACATGTTGATAGTTGAGCCCTCCTTGAAAAATTTACAAACATATTTTCCAATTTAAAGCATCGGACATAGATCTATATATACATGTATCAATACTTTCATTGATAAGATGATAACATACATGTAACAAGTCAAGGTCAAGTTTATTTACAAAAATACAATATATGTACGAATTCGAAGTCCATGTTCGGGCGCATTGAATAATAAAAATTTACAATATACGAACGCAAGCATTATGATACATGTATTGAAAGTTTTAAAACCTGCAAAATAAAAATGTTAGCGTGGGTGTTGAAATGGTAGCAAAGTTATATATTCGTGATTGAATCATTATTTGCTGTCAAATTTATCTTCAGAGAGTGGTTTTAATCTCTAAAACCATTCAGAGGAAAAAATACTTAATTTCATGGCCACCCCTCTTCGATTTGATTTGAACATATTTTATTATGCAAATATATACATGTATATACGTAAATGGATTAGGCAGCAGGCAATGCCTATGTAAACCTTCTCCATAAGGTGCAAGGTAATATATATAAAGTGCAAAATATAAATGACAAATAAAATAATACACTTTTTATAAAACAATGTGATGTAGCATAAAAATATATACCTATTCTACACCCCTCTTCCTTGGTGACTGAGAGATGTAGGCTTTTCAATGTGGGTGTTACAATATTATCATCATTGTAAGCTATGTTACTAACCCATCGTTCCTATCTATCTATCTAACTATCTATCTATCTATCTATCTATCTATCTATCTATCTATCTATCTATC
>WFKH01010931.1:53765716-53784534 GCA_016163765.1 Magallana hongkongensis
AAAAAATTAGGATAGTTATTGGAAATTGTCATTAATAAGGGATGATCAGATTATAATGAGATTGAAAAAGTAAAACAGGAATGATAAAATTCACTTGTGATTTGTAACAAATAAGAAGAAAAGTGAATTGAATTAATATATAGACAGTATAGTCTTTTTATGGTATTCTTATTCATTTTTGAATTGTGACAATTTTCACTAATTGCAAATAATTTAAAAATATAGAAAATATTAAATGTACATTATTTTAAGGTGGCTCACTACACCTTGAAGTAGTTTCTCAAATCAGCAGAAAATTACTTGATAATATGAAATTATGCATAGGAAGTATACAAATCAAATAGGCAAAAAAGTATGCAATTTAGGATAACAAATTATGATTTTCAAAAATTTAATTCGGTATAAAATATGTCAGAGCAAAAGTCCCAGGCAGATTCGAACTCGTGTTTTGCGGTTCACAAGCCCGATACTTTACTGAACTATGATTATACAAACAATTTAACAAAAAATTTAAATCGCCATCTTGTGACGTTGTGTCTTAAAAGTTGTAAGTCTTGATGTAGTGATCGAGCTACCTTATTAACATTGCTTTATTTAACACCCAAAGGAAACACAATTCATGTATTAACTCATCCATCCAAATCAGATCTACCAGATTTCTTAATTGTTTACAACTAAATACATTCTTTAGGAGCTTTTGCTTAAAATGGGGTGAAAATCTTGGTATACAGTTTTGATAATGCAACTGTGGAAAAAAATAATAATTTTATTGAATAAAGACTGTGAATATTTTTTTGGTCGTTCTGGTTAAACAACACATTATACTTTAAGATATATAAAGAATGTTATTTTGAAAATGTTTGTGGTAACTGTGAAATTTTGGAAATGTTTGTGATAAATCTATCACACAATTCTATAACCCAAATACATCTTGTGCTAACACCCTGCCCCTTCCTGTCTGGAAAAAAGATGCTGATTTGAAGAATCTTCCTAAATTATTTCAGTTGCCAATCAAGACTGGCCTACACACTACACAGTCCATTCAAAATGTGGAACAGAACAAGGAATGTTTAATAAGTGTATCCAAGCATAAGTTTTCCCTGGTCATCAATGGACTGACTAAAATCCTACAGAATGTGTCTAGCATGGTGAGTAGTGTATTATATAATTGTTAATTAATGTTGTAGATGAATTCATCAAAATTCTTCTATGTTATGCATGCACATGTATTACAATGCGGAAACTGATAGGATTATCATATATTGTGATGGAAAGCAGAATATAAGTCAGGATGAAGGTTCTGAGGTTGATCTATTGTATTGTAAGTGCTGCTGTTCAAGAAAAGTTAGATTGAAATTTCTGTTTACTGGAAATGTTCTAGAGAAACTGCCTTTTTTATTGGGTTTTCTCTGTCAGATAATAAACATAAAGCTACATTTGATAGGGATGTTTTTCAAAATGTCTTGTCAATTACTCATTTGTTTTATAAAGATAAAAATTGAATGGAAATGACACAGAGAACAGTTATATTGAAAATATGATAAAAGCTGTTAGACATGTATAAACTTGATATTAAAGAGGTGTTAATATCACAATTTTTAGTTAATGAATGTAAGAAGTAGATACGATGAATCATTTGATGCATGTGGGTAATCGATCTGTCTGCTGTACATATATGTCTGAATTTAAAAGTAATATTACTAAACTGAATCTGAACAAATATTAATGCACTGATCACAACATTACAACCATCAAAGATTTTCAGCAGCATGAGGTGTTTAGCACACACATCCACAAAACACTTGGAGCAATGTTTTGAATGAAGCAGGAAAATATAATTGATAGGCTCTTAACAGCGGAAATGCAGAGTAAACCCAGTGTGGTTTTTGTTGAATGAACGCCAATGCATCTTTTTTTCACTGCGGAGGTATTTTTTTAATGATACAATGACTTGTTAAACGGGCACAAGGCCAAAGGATCAGTTTGACACAAAGATAGAGTGTTATGTCATTGTAGCAACTGTGTGTGGCTAAAATGATTTCAACTAAATGAGAACAGGAAAGGAGTATTTTAAGATTAGATTGAGTGTTGTATAAACAAAATGTGTATATTAAATTATCCAATTTAGTGAACAGTGGACTAAGAAAGGAGGTGGGGGGATTAAAAATTTAAGAAGGGCTGTGAACTTGTGTATGTCCAATGTAATTTATTTCAACTCTTTATCTACTCTCCCTTTTCAACAGGCTATTGCAAAAGAAATTTCCTTCTAAGGAAAGCTAGATTGGTGTATTTTGTTCTTCTTAGAACAAAAACATGTTACATATATTATTCATAGTATCTTGTATCTTATAACCCCCCCCCCCCCCCCCCCCCCAAAAAAAAAGAAGATACTTGGTACAATTACAAGGCAAATATCAGTTTTGCAACATAGTAAGCAACCATGTTTTGTTATGTGTTTTGTATTTTCTTGAAGATTCCCTCTAGCAATATTCATATATGGGAAAATAAAAATAGAGCATATGATGTGTAGCATAGTTAAAGCCAGTGCAAACAGACAACAAGTGAACTTACACGATTTTTTGTGATTCTTAACAGCCATTAATTCCACTGTGGATGGACTTTTCTGGTTGGCTAAATCATTTTCTTCTTCTGTCTCCATTTTTTTCCACGTGGTTCTCAGAATATCACACCCTTAGCATTGTGACCCCGAGTTTTATCAAATTGAGCATTTTAGAGTATTTCATAGACAAGATATTTACGTTTGACCGGATGTGAGGCTTACAGACAAAACTACCAAATCGACTTTTGGACCAGTTTTACAAGATAACACAGTTTTACTGATAGGGATTGGGCCAAATTGTGAGGTGATATTAGAGTTGAATGTTGATGGTTGATTGGTTATGGGGTTTCTCTCTGTATGGCCCTGGGCAGTATTGCCTTGGTAGAAATGATTATACACAAAAGGTGTATGAACATGCATGCAATCATTACTGCAGTGTTTACAAAATAATATATGATATTTGTAGGTAGATTTGTAAAATCTTTATGATTTGTGTATAATAAATAGACCATGTATATCATGTATACTCTCCTCAAATTCTCCTATTTTTGTTTGCTCAATTATTTAGAATGGTTATTTTTTGTTTGAATGGACATGCAATTTATATACTGTACACAGTTATGAGAAGGAATTTTGATTACAAACATTTAAAAGCCCCTAAAATATATACTACACACTAATGCATCTGACCTTTGTTTAATCATAAAAAATCTGATAAAATTTATGAATGGAATAATACACAATCCCAATGATGTAGGTCACACACTAATACAACACAGTTATTCTGTGTTTGTAGAAAATACCAGAGACATAGGTCTTAAATGTCAACATTTTATTGGGGGAAAAGGTATACGACTTTCATATTTAGCAGTGTACAGACAGATGAACCAGTTGTTTTGGTTTGAAGTTCAGTTTTGTAATAGTACTGAAAGTTTTGTTTTATCAAGTACACGAAATATTAAACTGTTAAAGTCCCAGTGGGATTCAAACTAATGACCTACAAATTTGTAGCTAATTAATGCTCTAACCCATTGCGCTACGCTGTTAGGTATCAATTATGTGGAAAGAAAAAAATTATAAAATTAAACTTGATTTTATTGTTTATTTTGATAGGAAGTATGTCACAATATGGAAGTGTCCCATACCTTAAGTAGTGGCCACTATCTTTTGTGATAAGATATGTAGTAATCATGGTAATGTTTTATTTGTGTTAGTTTGTGTTAGGGGGAAAAAAGTATGACACCAGAATTTTTTTTTCATTTGTTAAGGAAGATTAAAAATCATGAATAAAAATTTGGATTAACATTGCATTGCTGTCACGTTCAGGGCTTATATTTGAAATTGTTAAAGAGGTATAGCGCCTTTTCCCATTATTTCGCCTACACCTGTGTTTGGACGGAAAGTACCTGTTACTAAAAATAGCTTCAGGTACCAAGCTGTCGCAATATGATTTTCGAAATGTAGATACACTGTACTGATTTTATAATGGTGTCTGTAATAACTGATTTGTCATAAATTCTGATTACCCTGTGTATAATAGTAGTTGATATTCTGAACCGTGATAAGTTCAAGCAAAATACAATGAATCTAAGTGTAAATAGAGTACATGTATTAGTGTTAATGAAGAGATCTATATATATTGGGTGTTCTCATACTCAGACTGAATTAAACAAGATAATTTAAATAAAAACCAGAGAAGAATAGATACATGTAACTTAACCTCTCTTTTCTTTTCATGTTTCAATCTAAGTGAAAAAAATATTTACTACTTGGTGGATTCGATCCAGCGACCACAAAATCAAAAAGGCCTCCGCGTTACCACTAGGCCACGCATCTGACATTTGCAGAAGATGCATTTTCAACATTTATGGCTATATACATGATTGTATGAGAAAAGACACTAATTGAAATATTTGTCTAATTTTCAGTACGAAGACCACGTTAAACCAAAACTTATTCAATGTAAACGTGTACTACAATACCTATAGTACGTAATTTTAATCGGATGTCTTTGGTTTAGAGTGGTTCAAATAGCCAAATATCCAATTTTTTATCGTATACTAACTACTTTCCTATATATCCCTAACAAAACCTGAATATTTTAATGATGTCGTGTAAGATAATTAAGACTCTTAGAGCATTGTGATTGTGTAATTTGCGTTTCTTTTAATATATTTAAACTAAATATTGTATAATATTGAAAATGTCTGATGTTTGCAAAAGTGCTATATTTGAGGCCAAATCGTATATTAAGTGCGCTATACCTCTTTCTAGAATTCCTTTATATTTCGATTACATGTATGCATGTACTATGGAATGATTAATGGGGGCTAATTTTTCATGGATTGTCTATTTTCTAAAGGTTTGTTGTGATGTAATTTCGTGAATTTGCTTTTATGTACAATTATGATAAAGACTGTGTTTTATGATTTGTTAGGTAACCACGAAACCCACAAAACTTGAGCCTAAACAATTACAGGTGTAAATGATTCACATGAAGTGGGGATTTCATTTGGTTATTGCAAAAAGTTTTTGAATTGACAATTACAGTATCAATTCTAGGGCTAAACAGATGTCAAAGTTAAACAAATATTACTTTCTGTATCATACAGATGTGGATAAAGGTTTATGAATTTTGATTGTGATAAAGTGTAACTGTTGTTTGATTTTGATCCCCTTTAAATGATAATATTGGCCAAATTTTACAAAATAAATGAAGCTAATATTTGTGGATTTTTTTCACTGTTAGCAGATAGTTTTATGTTTTAATACTTTAACGTACAAAAAAGGTGTCAGAAGATTACTTGCCTCTGCTTAGGCTTTCCATCTGTAGAAAATAAAGGTGATCTAAAAACAAAATAAAAACATTAGTTTTACCTTACTCAGTGTATACTTAGGAACCATTGACATGCATGCTCAAAGTGGAGGGTTTCAGTAGTAGTGTGTCACTGATGGCACATAATTGTTTTTGTTACTTGATATTGATATGGTCTGTCACTTTTAATGTTACTATGATGGATTTAAAAAAAAAAGCAAACAAAGCACCCCCCCCCCAAAAAAAAACCCACCCAAAAAACAAAAAAAAACCCCACAAAAAACAAGAAAAACTAACTTGTACCAGCAAGTAGTGAAAATATCATGCCATCATGTATGACTTCTATATAACGATCAATATTAAAAAGACTTGAATGTTGTTTTGCTGAATAGAATAAAGTCAAGAATTTTGCAATTTGTCTATGATTTTTTTTCATATATACCGTATTTTTCGGATTATTGGTCGATCCCATTTATAGGGTGATAGAGCCCGTTTTTAGAAAGAAAAAAAATAAAAAGTATGAATAGGGCGACTTCGAAGAATTGGTCGAAAATTTACCACTAGTTTGAATTAATACAAATAGCAGTGGTTTAAATCAATCACATTATCATAGTAGCTTTTTTATCTTACTGGTTTACAGTTTTAAACAAAATGTAAATAAAATGCATTTCTTAGATTTACACATCATAATAAAATGTCTGAATTTGCACCATAATTTTCAAACCACTTTATTCAGTACGGATTGTTTCATGGATAACTTAGATCATTTATTTGTGATCCGAGTTTACTTCCCTGCCATGTGTACAAACTGTTGTCAACCGGGGGATAGTAACCTAGTCCGGAGGAATGAATAGCACATGCAATCTTGTGTCTTTGTTGGTAGAGTCTGAAGTAACGTATTAATTAGTTCACCAGAGATTTCATTTCACCCCGTAATGTTACCGGCCATCTATCGTCATTGTAATTTTTTTTTTGGTCAGTCTAACTTTTCAACCATTACTCATATATTGTACCCTATGGCTTAAACAATGTGTACATAATCATGATAATCATTCACACCTCTATGTGACTTTTTACTGAGTATATACACATGGGTCAACCTCTGATCTGATCGAAGCCTGCGGGCATGATTAGCACGTATGGAGAGCTCGACTGTGTATAAACAATTACCCGGACTGATTTCAGAGACACCTGGTTAAGATTTCATCGAAACTTTTATTTTTAATCAGGTTAATCACAGATCAGTCCAAAATTGAACACGATTGTGCTGTAAATTTCAAGTTTGGATACATGTTTGAAAACACATGCACACTTGTAGAAGTGTGTCATTGAATGGTTGAAGTTCAATAAAATGCAATATTTATGTAACATTTATTGTCAGTATCCGTTGTGAATTCTTTGGAATATTAAGCTACAACAAAATAAATACTGCCTCAACTTTAATTGATGCGTTAAAAAGGATTGAATTTATCGATGAAGCATTGTGCCGAAAAATGTAATGGTAAACATGTTTAAACAGTGTATTTTTGACAATTGTTTACACCATAAGAAAACAAAAAGCGCTTATTGTGAGAACTCTTATTCAATTATTGCAGTGATTTAGTTTTTGCAGTCCTGATACAGAGTAAACGACACAGTTAGAAGGTGGTGCATAAATTATCAATACCACGGTACAGGTAAAAGTGGGCGGGTACTAAACAGCCAATGAAAATGCTTGTTTCAAAAACTGCAACTCGCGACCCCAATAGTGTCATCACTCAACGCATCAGTTTATTGGTCGTAGCGTGTACACCCATGTGAGATTTGCGATAAGTATATTTACTACATTATATACAAAAGAATGTTTGCTTTAGTTTTGAAAAGTTTTGCTATGGGATGAGATTTTTTTGTTCAGTATATCAGATCATGTGTAGATTTGGTAAGTCCTACCAGAACAAAGAGTGACAAATTAAGTTTATATGGTTGATTCTGTTGTTTTGTTTTGAATTCAGGAAAAATGTGGAAAGTTTTGTACATTAGTTTTAATTGTGGTTTTTTTCTTCAGCGAATCCACCCTGGGGAGGCGGAGAGAAATTACTACGAGTCCCAGCTCATCATTCTGGACTCCCTAGAACAAGTGCTGAATTCTGTGAGTATCTAGGAGTGCTCGGGAAAATTATGAGACAATAATTGAAAAATCATCATCATCAGGCCTGTATTTTTTATGAAGGACAGAGTTTTAATTGATAGGAATTTCAACATGTCTCAACTGACATAAATGTTTTTCATCCCCACAGCAACCCAAAGACACATCAAGACTGGATGAAGCTATATATGTTAAACTTCTACTTCCAGAAATATGTAAGGTATGTTTGTGCATGTATTGTAAGGCTGTTTATGAATAAATGAGTTGAATATCATTTTTTACAAAAGAGTACTCTTTGAAATAATAAAATGTAGAAATAATGAATAGAACCGGACATGTGTCTGAAATGTCAATCAAAGAATACTTAACATTTGTGATTTTCTATTTTAGTTCCTGAATCAACCCACAGATAATCCAAATCCCTTAGTTCTTCAGCTGAAGAACTTGGCCTCCAAAGTTCTGTTTGCTCTTAGCCAAAACAACTTTACTGCTGTCTTCAACAGAATTTCAGCAAAGTATGATTTTAACTTTTATTTCCACTTGCGTAGTTTGTTTCTCTCTTTTTTCCAAGTTTTTTGTTTTTAAAGTAATTATACCGGTTTTTGTGGATTTTTCATTTTTCTAATATAGACATTATGCATCGCCTATATGTTCAGGTTATATCATGAATGTATCTTGTATATTTTGTAGATTATCTAACCTGCCTCCTAGTGCAGATGTTGACCAATCAGATTTGTCAGATCTTGAGCTCATTCAGCATATCAATGTTGATATCCATAGACTTATCAAACTCCTTAATGGTAAGATACCAAACTTGGGTGATAAATGTTGAATAACAGTTTTACAAACTAATTAGTTTAATGAATGAAATTCTAATAATGATGTTTTGATTTTTATCTCATTCAGAGGTTGTGTGTAAATTCAAGCCCATCAAGTCCAAGCAGGTGTTTCTGACCTTGGCCAACAACCTTGAAAAGGTACACAGTTTCAGATAAACCGTGGCTGAGTATTGTTTTTTAGTCGGGTGACCAAATTCTTAAACATGTCATAAAATTTTAATTTTAAAACAATGTTTTAATCCATTAAATAGAACTAGATATAATTTCATTGCAAAAAATTTTTAAACATGTAGGCAATATGGAACTGGATGGACAATTATCCAGAGGAGTTCACAGATCTCCAAAAAAGACCAAATGAAGAGCTTCAGGGTAAGAAATAAAGCAAACACATCATTATCAACATTGTATTATGAACTGTTTATACTTCATGCTGTGTATGTATCAAATGAGTACTCAGTGCTGGTCAAAAGAATAAGAATAGAGATTTCATTTTCAGAGTGCTCTGACAAGTTGTTTGAGCACTTCAACTCCAGCTGTATGGAGTCCAGGAAGAGAGCTGCAGCCGTGTGGCCACTCCAGATGATGCTCCTTGTCATGTGTCCAGTAAGTAGTTGTGCCCCATGTTGTATCTGTTTTCGTTGTTTGTAACAATGTTTAGATTTATAGATGCACAGAATGACAATTTTAAACAAACAAAAAAAGCATACCGTTTTTGTTTTTTGTTTTTGTTATAGTTTATTATTGAGTAGAGGGGCACTAAAGTTTGGTATTGAATTTATGATTAACAAATATAATTTGCTTTCCAGAAAATCCTAGAAGAAATAAGTAATGCAGATGCAGGTGCCCCTTGTTCACCACATATAATGAAGAAGGTGAGTAAAACCGGTGCCCTCTCAAGTAATTTGTGTTGAAAGAACAATCTTCTAGTGGATGAATTTTGAATCTTAGTTGGGTGTGTAATTGTTTTGAACAATTTGAATTTTTCAGAAAATGTTCATTGATGAAGTAAAAAAAGCCATTGCGTCCCACCATGGTGGATCTAAACAGATGATAGAGGGTGCTGCCATCACCTGTGTGAGACTGTGTAAGGCCTCCACCTATATCAGTATCAATGACCGCCTCAACGTCCTCTTTGCATTTGTACAGTCCATCATAAATGATTTAAAGGTATCAAATACATGTATTTAAGCAATTTTTGGCAAAAAAATTAATGTTTCTAAAAATGCAGGTTGAAAATAGAGTCAGTTTTATACAGTATAAAAAAATGTCCAACATGATTTCATGAATGTGCATTTTGTTTTATGAGACAAAAAGACTGAATTTTATTTGTAGTTTATTTTTACTAGGGTTCTTTGAACAATGATGTTTTTAAAAAAAAAAAAACTTATTTGTTTACTTTAAAATTTCAGAATCTTTTGTTCACCCCTCCACCAAGCAAGACTTTTTCCCGAGGACAGGGAATTGTGGGACAGGACCTGGATCTATACATCGACTGTTTTGTATCGTGTTTCAGAATCACACCCCACAATAATGACGTCCTGAAGATCTGTCTAAATCCACACTCCCCTCCCATCTATCACTTTGTGTTAGTCAATGCTCTGCACAGGATAATCACACAGGTATTTATTGTATCTGATGTACATCTTCCCAAACTGTGTTCTTAATCGGTTTAGGATGTGCAATTTTTAATCTCCTGTTTTATTTCCAATTTTAATGTAGAAAGAATTTTTCTGAAGTATAAACCATATACTAATTCAGGGAGTGAAATGAGAAATTTTAAAACAATAGATACTATATTGCAGCAACGCCTGCCTTGGTGGCCCAGTATAAATATCATCTATGGGAAGGCTGCAGAGCTTCGGAGCATGTTCACTGACACCCTCAATAAGGTGACCCAGGGGATGGCCACAAACCCCACCCCCAAAGTCATCGGAAGCAGTATCCCCTATGTCAGTATAGCAGTGAGTACTTCACATTGCTTTTTCTTCTTACCTATTCATGCAGTAAATGAATGACCAATAGTTCATAGATTCTGTAAGAATCTTATCTTACAACATGTATATCTAAATGATTTACATTGTACTCTAGAACTTTACCAAGATGACCTTGTACAAACTGAGCAAGGCCACAGATGAGAACATGACCACATATCGCTACCTGCTTCTGTGGATTGTTAGACTTATCCATGCAGATCCATACCTTATGTTACATGTATGTTGTAAAAGTATTCCTTCACTGAAACTTTACATATATCTTATAGTGCGCATTCATTAAAAACAATGATTTTTTATGTATGCTTGAGGATTAAATAAATGAAGAATAATGTACAATTTGTCAATAAAGTACATGTATGATAATACTTGACCTTTTCTCATGCTTTCTTTGGGTGATATACTGCATATATCCATGTCCTATTGAATGTCCACTCAATATCAGTGAGAACCCTCTTAAACATGTATATATACAACTGTTCATTTAAATTCAAGTGGATCATTCCATTTTGTAGAATCATGGTAAACCAGGTCATGAAATCCAGAGCAGCACCCTTGAGTTGATGAATGGACTAGTCTCTCTTGTTCATCAGCAGTGTATGCCGGATGTGGCTCAGGAAGCAATGGAGGTAAAAAAAAATAAAAATTCAAACAATCTAAATGTGAAAAGGAAATGTTTTATGTTTCACAGATATTTACATCCCCCCTCCCAAACCAACCCCCCCCCCCCCCCCAATAAAAAATAAAAATAAAAACTAAACACAACCTAAGTGTGTAAAATCCATGTACAGTAAATAAACATGCACAAAACCGTGCTTGTACATTATAAAAAATACAATTAGATTTACATGTTTACGAGGAAAATAATTTACAGTGTAAAGGAATTTCAATGAATGTAGAATCTCCAACAGAGAATTTTTTTATTTTTTTTTGCAGGCATTACTTTGTTTACATCAACCTCAGAACATTGAACTTTGGAATCCTGAATCTCCCATCAACACATTCTGGGATGTCAGGTATCATGGTCATCTTCATGTACTTAAGGTTACCTAAATGTATTGTTGCTCTGTCAGATTATTAGATATAATTTCGATAATACATGTAATGAAGTTATTTATCAATGTTTTATTTGGTGTATGAACCATCATCTGAAGGTGTTTCTTTTTCTTTATGTAGTTCCCAAGTTTTATTCTCCATATCCCAAAAACTGATTCAGAGACAGTTGGTCAATTACACAGAGATCCTGAAGTGGTTGCGAGATATCCTGGTCTGTAGAAACACTTTCCTACAAAAACATAGTGCCAATGCCAACCTGGGCAACAACAAAACCATCTGTATTCACATCAAGTTGGAGGTAAGCCTGTATTCTTGAAATCACACTTTTAAGGCTTTAGCTTTGTTTGATTTTCTTTTTGCAAGGTTTTAGTTTTAACAGTCTCTAAGTTTGTCAACTTGATTCTTAGAAACTGTGTTTTGGATTTCAGGTTGTATTTTTTATGTACCTGTGGAGCATTGACATTGATGCGGTACTGACCGGCATGTCCTGCTTTCACCTGCTGTGTGAGGAGGCAGACATTAGGTGTGGGTCGGACGAGATGGCGGTGACCCAGATTCTGCCCAACTATAATGTTTACGCTGACATAGCACAAGCTAGTACCGTTCTAACTACAGGTAGGCACCGCAGGGAAGTCCTCAGCAATGGTTCCTTGTTTGAATTTGGATCCTTAGGATGTGCATATGTAATGTTGTGTAGTCATTTCACACTGCTCAAATAAAAACAAACTTGATCTGCATGTGTTTGTGTATTGATTTATGTATTGCTGTATACTAACAAGGAAGATGAAATATTTTCTTCTGGTTTTTGTCATGACTTGAAGGATTTGATCCATAGGTGTATTTTGGATATTTTAGGAAGAGCTGCTCTACAGAAGCGAATCATGGCACTGTTGAGGAAAATTGACCAACACACATCGGGAAACTCTCAGGTGAAATATTTTTGTAGACATTTTCTCATGGATTTCGGATTTTCATGTCATTATATTGTTCATTTTATTTATTTATTTCAATTGTTGTGACGTCTAATCCCTTAATCCATCTTAAATAGGCTTGGGATGATACATTCAGAAACTGGGAAGTAATCACACAATATTTAGAAAATTATCCCAAGGATGCCAAAGTCAAAACTGACTCGGAAATTCCAACAGGATTAGGGGAAACCATTAAGAAGAGGAAACCCCCTCACCATGCCAACACAGAACATGAATTAGAGGTTTGTCCAACACATCTCCTTGTATCTCCTTGAATGTCGAAAGATTCTTTCTAATATTCTACAAAAATCTAAGGCAGTGGAGGATATCGTAGAATTGTATTTTTTTTAAATTTGCATATATAAAGGGCTTGAGAAAATGTCAGAAGTGAACAATTTCAGACACCAATCTATTAAGTATGATCACCTGAAAAATAATGTAGGCAGACTATGTTAATTTATTTGTTGCTTTGATGACAGGATCAGCTCAATGAATGGGCCAATATGACAGGTTTCCTTTGTGCATTGGGAGGAGTGAGGTTACAGAACAGACCACACAGACTGTAAGAGTATTTCTACATTGTCAAGTTATAAATAAAAGGCTCATTACCTCACATAACTCATTTTTACACTTAACTGAATATACATGTACTTACTAATCTGTTTGTAGTTAACTAGGCAGCTTGTTTCTTTGATGGTTCTGATTTTTGACACGTGTTTGTGATGTGTTTTACAGCAGTGCTGGTCCTTCTATAGCCTCGGGGCTAGATTCGCGTAAGAGCAGCCTGATGCAGAGCTACGACACCCAGTACTGCCCAGTCACCCAGTAAGGCTGTAATTTACATGTATAATAGTCAATATCAAATTTGTGAATTTTCTTTTTTTGCTGTTTTGCATCTCTTTTGTCTGTTCACTACTCTGAACATTTTAGTTTTCAGACACATTACTAATGTGGCAGTTTGTTTCAGAATAATATGTACATGCATCACTTCTTTCCATTTGTGTGTGTGTGTGTGTGTGTGTGTGTAATCTCTGTACGGATTTATACTGGATAGTACAAGTCCATGTTGATTTTCGTAGATTCATCAGTAACATGCTGAAGCTGCTGGTGTGTCAGAACGAGAAGTTTGGGGCCCAGATTCAGAAGCATGTAAAGGAGCTGGTGGGACACGAACTGAACCCCGCCCTCTATCCGATTCTGTTTGACCAAATCAAAGTCTGTGTGGACAAGTTCTTTGATCCTTCTGGGCAGGTAATGAAACTGGATTTATGAAAAATTCATGATTTAGATCATGTAATTGTATACAATAATTGACCTTATTGTTCATGTACATGTCCATACATATTTCAGTGGAAAAAAATAATTCACTGAATTTTACAATATACAGTATATAATGTTTTATTTAATTAGTTCTCAATTTCTTGAACATTTATTGTAAACAAATGTCTTTGACAGGTCATTGTGACAGAATTGAACACCCAGTTCATAGAGAATGTGATCTTCATCATGAAAAACATTCTTGAGATGAAGACAGACCAGCCCTGTGAACATCTAGGGGTCACCAGCATTGAGTCCTTAATGCTGGCAGTTGTTAGGTAAGATCCCCCTCCCACCATATCCAGTTTAAACACTCCCCCCTCCCCCCTGAAATAATTATTGGTGAGGCATTTTTCAATATGAGAGCTATCAGATGTTGATATACATGAAGATACAAGAGACTATCAGATATTGATATACATGTACATGTTGATATACATGTATATACAAAAAAAACCCCATTTTTTAATGATTCATCTTTTTTTCTCAGGTATGTCAGACACCTTGATTCTACCGTCCATGCCATTCAGATCAAGATCAAACTGTGTCAGCTGGTGGAAGCAATGATGCTTCGCCGAGACGACCTGACATTTAGACAAGAAATGAAGTTCCGCAACAAACTGGTGGAATATCTGACAGACTGGATCATGGGAAACTCACATCAGGTCAACATTGGTGATATCTGTAGCATGTCCAGGTATGGATCTATTCTATGTTTGATTGTTTTACTCCCGATTAGAACATTATTTATGTAAACTTGACCTATTTGCCTCCAGTGTTCAAAATTGTGTTGTTTTAAATATTCTGATCAATAATTATTTCAGTGAGAAATTGACACATACACTGTACATTACTGATGGTCCAGAAGCTCATTGAATTCTGCTCTCTACTCTGTGCATTATCTTTGGGAAAATCTCTTTGCTAATCTTTGGGCTAATGCTTTAAAATCAAGGCTGTAAGCCAAGGGGATTAAGCAAGTTTTCATTTTACATGTATTAAGTGAACATAATTTGTAATTTAATTCAAATATTTTTATAGATTTTGAAATAGTTATTCTTGAGAGCATTTGATTTTAAATGTAGTTTGGGATTTAGAAAATGAAGCAGTAATTGTTGATCAGAAACGCTCTATGATTACGTATTATGACATACCGTTTTGTTGCAGTTTATTGTTTATTTGCAAATGTTATTGGTTGGATTGCAAAGACAGACTGGTGTAACTTCAATTATAAACAAATAATACATGGCAAAGTGTTCAAGAGGGAGACGAATGAAATTATCAATTGTTAAATATAAAGGTTCTTTTATTAACATTTCCTAGGGATTTCATTCATTTACTGTTGTGAATTGAAGACAATGAGAATAGAGATTTCAGATAATGTTAAATTATCCCTGATCAAACATTAAGGCTATTGCCCAGCTCTTTCTGTCCAAAGATTCATGTCAGATTTAAGACACACCTGACACTTGTACAGTAATTTGGCTCTATCCATGAAAAGCAAAGCTTCGCAATCCAACACAACCGTCTTATTGGTCGGCGTATTGTTTTACAGTATATGTGCAGTGTACTTCATAGTCATTCAGTATTGTTTATTTTTCATTCATTTTGGTATGTAATTTTTTGGTTAATTTCTGTCAAATTCAAAGCCTAGTTGAATATTCCTTATTTTCTTTCTATGTATCAATGTGTCGGTAATTCTGTATATTATTTTCATACCCACTCTTTTGAAATTATACATTTCTTTACATAAAGATAAACAGATAACTACAAATATCTGTATATTCCCTTGAATACAACTTCATTGATAATTATGAAGTTGTATGCTTGAAATGCATTTGGCTGCAGTTTGATCTTTTCTGCTGTTTGAGAGCTCCCAGCTAAAAATCTGTAAATTCTGCAAAATAATCTTCTATTTACATATGAATATAAAAAAAGATTTGATAACATTGCACAGCTTCTGCATTTTGGATTTCTCTTTAAGCTTTGAAGCTTTGAATGAAATTTATTTCACCCTGTTCGGCTGGCCAATTAAATTTTTTGCTTTTTCTTAATTTAAAGATGATTCACATTTCATGAAAGAAAATGTTTATCTTGAGAATTACTGGAATCAAGTGTAAATGATATATAAAGGTTATGAACAATTGGTTTTTGTAACCACTTTCAACTTAAGAAGGACAACAGGTTTAGTTTTGACAGAGATTAAATTGTTTTTACTTTTTAAACCAAACCTGACTGAGAAAATCATACTAAGTACTCGTATGAGGAAAGCTAATAATTATTAAAACTTCCCTTAAAAAGGAAATCAGATCTTTCAGATGATTTAACATGAAAGAACATGTGTGCTGAGCAGACTTGTGAAAGTCTAAGATAACCCTAATTCTGGTTTGGTTTAAGCCGTGATAGTAAAAAGCTTGTCAATCTCTTGTCAGGAAACCTTTGCCTAGAACAGGGCTTCAGCGATATATACACAATCCAAGTGGGCCGGGCTCCTGTGCCAAGGGGCCACCGCACATGCCCAGTCCCACTCCGCTATTTCTGCACTCCCAAACCACGGTGTGAGTATTTGCCCACTGAATGACCAAGTATCTGTTCGAAGGTCACCAAATAAAATCTGATAGTGCCCTACGGTGTGTGGTACATAGATCTAAGGTTAAAAGCATATTCTTTTTATTAATCAAGTACTAATTAAGGATTCAAATTCACTCAAAAAATATTGCAGTTGTTGGAGACAGACTAAAAATTCTGTACTACAAGTGAAAAGCAAATATATTTGAAATTTAGCAAAACTCCCAGCTTTGCATTAGGTATAGAACTGTCAGAATTTGGCTTGCAATTAGCTTTGCAGTAGGTGGATTTATTTTCTATTTGACAAAACCAAATGATAATTAATACATGTAACTTAAAAATGAATTTCTACATTCAAATTGATGTAACTATTCAAGAGAACAAATACTTAACATAGTGGGCTTATTGATAGGTATCTAGATGTCAGACACTGAGCTGAGTAGCTGAGTTTTTGAGCAATGAACTCTATCTCTCTCTTACTAACACTTCTCTTCTTCTCAAGCTGTGTTTGATCCAATTCCCCATACACCCAGACATTTTATGAAAAGAAAATAATTAAAAGCTATCGCACCACAAAAGGACCTTAAAGCATCTTATACAATCTGAATTGTTTTGTGCATCACCATCACAGCCTATTGAGAGGCATTTCCTTGACCTCTGGATTTGATAAAGCTTTTAAACAGCTTTTGTACTTTGTTAGATGCCATTCTCTGCTTTATGATTTAGTTTGTGTTTGTTCTCTCCATTGTGAATCCCCTTTCTTATAATCTGTTAGATGTTGGACTAGTTTATTCCCCTCTTTGTTTATGTTTTGAAAAACTGCATGAACTCAAGTATGACACTGAATAATATTGTTTGTTCATCTTGTTCTGTAATTTTTGGTAAAATAATGAAATGATGATAACAGATAACATGACTGTTTTCTTAACATAAAGGAATGAGTAACATTTTGAAATGAGTTTAACAAAATCAAGATTTCCATGATAAATGAGCATCTTGTCTCAATTATCTTCTTTAAAAAACTACTTTTTGACAAATACTGTGTAAATACCCACTAAATGTTACTGGTTTTTCCTCTGGCAGAGACTTGGACCAGGCCAGCATGCAGGGGGTGGCAGCCCTGTTAGCTGGTCTACCCCTGCAGCCAGAGGAGAGTGATAGAGGGGACCTAATGGAGGCCAAGTCACAACTCTTCCTCAAGTGAGTGAATCTGAAACTAGTGGAAAAAATGTGACTACGTAAGAAATTAACATTCTGAAAAAAATGTTTGGAGCATTCCTTGCTGACTTTAAAATCTTTCTACAGTTGTAGAAGTACATGTATAAGAATTTACAACAAAAGTTTATTGCTCACTATTTTATGATATATTCTTATGATTTGATAAAAATCAGCATGAATCATGGAATTAAGTACCAGTGTAAAGTAAGGAATATACAGTAGTGTTAAGGAGTTACCAAGACCTTGAAGACTTTATCTAAATGCAATCGCAATAGGTCTTTAAAGATTTTCCTTTGTTTTAGATATTTGACATTGTTCATGAACCTGCTGAATGACTGCTCAGAAGAGGAACAGGACACTGCCATGGATCCCAACAGGAAGAGGAGCACCTCCAACCTGTCAGCCCTCCGTAACTGTACTGTCCAGGCCATGTCTAACCTCCTGAACGCTAACATAGACAGTGGACTGATGCACTCCATAGGTACAGATGGTTTATCTTCAAAATGTTTTACTATTATAATGTATACAGTAGGTCTAGACATGTCAAATATTCTTAATTTATATACAATTTGTTGAATAAATAAAAATATGTTGAAATTTTATAGACCAATATTCAAATTTTAAAATGAAAATTGTTCTGAATATATTTTGATAATTTGGTCATAAATATTATTCAGGTGTCTGGCATGGATATGTTAAATGTGCAGTATTATACAATCATTTTCATAAGCAAGATATCCCCATTTGATTGCAGACATTGTACACTGGGTTGTAGACACTGACACTTGTGTTTTTGTATGATTCAGCATTGGGCTACCACAAAGACCCGCAGACCCGGGCAGCCTTCATGGAAGTCCTGACCAAGATTCTGCAGCAGGGGACAGAGTTTGAGACACTGGCAGAAACAGCGCTAGCAGACAGGTTTGAGAGACTGGTGGAGCTGGTGACCATGATTGGAGACAAGGGGGAGTTGCCTATAGCCATGGCCCTGGCTACCGTAGTACCCACACAGCAGATGGTGAGTGGGGAGGGGGGGGGGGACTGGTCAGTAGTGGGGGTAATGTGCAAATGATTTAAATGTCCTGTTAATGCCTACATGACATTCCACCTGTGTGAAGCATTAAATTTTGTTTTAAAAGTACAGTTTAATGTACATGTAATTTTCTATTCTGGTTTACAAAAAAAAAGATTATGTAAGCTAGTGTGTAACTAAAAAGCTAAATTAGAAAATCATCTTAGATTCCTGTACATATACATACATCATGCGCGGATCTAGAGGGGGGTCGGGGGGGTCCAGACCCCCTCTGGAAAATTAAAATTTATTAAATTTACATAGTAAAATTATCGCAAATATGCCTTGG